>JACRUU010000029.1:18270892-18413392 GCA_030449085.1 Kryptopterus vitreolus
ATGCCCATAGACGCCTGAGATAGACACAGATATATATATATACACATTAAATTATTTAATTATGTAAATTAAATTATGTAATGGTGGCTAAAATCACACAATACAGTGCATTTCGATTTAACGAAAGCTTCGCTCTATTGCCCTCTCTTGTCCTACATATAAAGCTTTCACCACAGTCACCAGGTCCTGGATCAGCAAACTCTCCAGTTTCCAGCCAGAAGGTCAAAAAGCAACATTCCTTCCTTTAGGCGGTTTGGAAGCGTATCACACAAGTCCTGCTTTAACACTGACCACCAGCAGCACAACAGCGGCGTTCCGATGGACAGGTCGCTCTTGAGCATGTCCCGCTGAATGCTGGGTGATTTTAGGTTGAATTTCCTCTTCTTCTTCTTCTTCTTCTTCTTCTTCTTTCACCACTGAAATCTGACTCTCTGCTTATAAATTTCAGTACACTCTGACAAGAGAAGCCCGAATCTGTACAAGCCGTTTCATTGCCCGAGATCAAAGAAAAGCTCGGAAGGAGCATCCATTCCTGTCACTCTTTTCAAAAACGTGAACAGACCGCCATACACACACACACACACACCTTTTTCCACTTTGAGAGAATCTTATAGCCTCGATTTCCTGACTTTCCGACAAATCCTGGCGTTCCGCTTCTTTAAGAGATATTGTGGGTGTATTTCGACTTTTGTATTGTCACACCTTCAACCCTGACTGCAAGCAGAAAAGTGGCGTCTGAAGTTTCAGAACAGATCCTCTAAAAGCATTGCCGCCCTGCACCCTTTATAGGACATTCGAGTACAATCACACTCACAGCGTACTGGCCGCTGACCTTTACGGACGTCTCTATAGCAGATTGTCTCCTGTCTCTCGCAGCACGATTCGAGAAGATTCCCGTCCGTCGCTCAGAACGGCGTCAACACCTGAAAATCAACACCTCAACACAACAGGCGAAAACAAAACTTCAAACGGGATTTCAAAAGAGCATCCTCTCCTCTCCTACAGCGAGAGCATATACACATCTAAAAAACAAAAACAGAAAAAACCCTCAGTCTCAAAGCAAGCGCACTCCCAAATCTTCCTTTTATAACTTATTCATCAGCTAACATCAGCTATTTTTTTTATTTCTCCTTCTCTTTTTCTGTCTTTCTTTCTACTACTATATATGCATAAACTTGCTGTATATTTATTCCCCCCCCTTTATTTGAAGTCGAAAAGGCATCATTTTACATTTGCATTTTACAAAATCTGTTTTGTCTCCTCAATTCATTTCCTCTTTTCTAATTTGGTTTGCTCTTCCCTCCCCCCCCCCCCCTCGCTAGTTTCTAACTCTTCTCCAGACCACTCCGATATTCTCCCGTCTTCATCCATTCTTACATCTTTCCCCAGTTGCTTTTTTTTTTTTTGCTTCTCGTCATATCTTCACAAGACAGGGATTTATTATGACCAGTTGGAATCACAAGCCTAAAATTATCACCGAATCTGAACCATGGTGCTTTTTTTCCCCCCACTCACTTCCTGTTTCCCGTCGTTCTCGCTCACCTTCTTCTTATCGATTTGTCTCTGCTGATTTTTATAGGGATGTTCAGGAAGTCCTGATATACCTGATATACCTCCACATTTTCAGTGATCTCATTCGGATAATTCGGATGTGAATTGTGAAATGTTTATTATGCTTTTTTTTCTCCCCCCACTGTTTGTCACAATTTCCCACTAGCAGACAACACTGTTCTACACTGATCCCACTGTAGCAACGACGCATTTTCCCAATTTCCATGATGCTCCGTGGAAAAGAACCGATACTGACAATTACCTCATACCACTTAAGATAAAGAAATGATTAGCAAAATAACTCCAAACAAAAAAAGAGAGAGAGAGAGAGAGAGAGAGAGAGAGAGACCGAGCGAGAGAGAGAGACGATGTGGAAACTTTTGCTTTTGGATTTGCCAGGATTAATCTTGCCAACAAAGAACACTAATCCCAGTGATCTGATTGGCTGAGCTCCAGCATGGTCAGAGGTCACTAGAGTTCCTTTTGTGATCTACTCTCATGCAGTTCCTTTGAGTTTGTCTATGAAGGCAAGTGCAGTACCATCACTGTTTCCTCAGCCATGGCAGCAATCCAAAGAACAGTTCAGCATTTTATATATAGGAGCAAACCGTGTAAACAGATTTACACAGTCATGAAAATGGGCTATTAAAGAAAGAAAGAAAGAAAGAAAGAAAGAAAGATATTTGTGTATGCATATATACATATACCTAAATATATGTATATATATATGTGTGTGTGTGTGTGTGTGTGTGTATATATATATATATATATATATATATATATATATATATATATATAGTGAGAGAGAGAGAGAGAGAGAGAGATCTCTCTCTCTCTCTCTATATATATATATATATATATATATATATATATATATATATATATATATATATATATTCATTCATTCATTCATCTTCTACTACGCTTTATCCGATCTTCCCTCGGGTCACGGGGAGCCTGTGCCTATCTCAGGCGTCTATGGGCATTATTAAGGCAGGATACACCCTGGATGGAATGCCAACCCATCGCAGGACACACACACATCACACATTCACAGCAACACATTCACACACTAGGGACAATTTTTCCAAGGTGCCAATCAACCTACCGTGCATGTTTTTGGACCGGGGGGAAACCGGAGAACCCGGGGAAAACCCGGAACCCGGAAAAAACCCCTGAGGCACAGGGAGAACATGCAAACTCCACACACACATGGCCGAGACGGGAATCGAACCCGGATCCTGGCGGTGTGAGGCGAACGTGCTAACCACTAAGCCACCGTGCCTCTATATATATATTTATTTATTTATTTATATTTATATATATAATCAACCTTCGCTCAATGTTAATATTTCCAAGTAAAGGTCTCCTGTTCCATAATTATGGGATTGTTTATATTCACTTATCAGATTAATAGTGTGATTAGAGTAAACACCTCCAGTAACACCTCCAGTTCCTTTTAAATATCACACACATTTAAAGAACAGAAATGAGGAATCATTAATAGAAGATCATTAATCAAACCACCCTGAGATTGTATCCCTTGTAATCTTATTGAGTAGATGGATGGCAGTTTCATATCCCTGGTGCCCTGCTGCATTTCATTGGCTCTATGCATGTACGAGAACAATAACAATAAATCCAATCTAATCTACTGTAACAGAGAAGACAATGGATACAAATTCAGAAATTCTTTGATAGTAGTAAACGCCTAAATAACAAAATAATCATGTCCTGAATGACAGACTGCAACCGTGAAAATGTGACACAGGGACCAAAACGGTCATGTGACGAGAATCAGGGTCTCGTGGGAATTTTAGTGCCACAACCCTGGCACAGGAGGTGAGGGGGTGCTGGTACACAAAAGCCCTCAACCCAAGCTCCACTCGAATAAAAAATAAATATATGCAAATGTATGTATGAATCAGAAATGATCGTTTGTAAAATTAACTTGTAAAGACCAATGGAATCTATGTTTATATTTGGATTTCTGAGTTTTTTTAATTGCTAAAAATTGCTAGGTGCGGATTTAGTCCTTGCTTTATCTTTACCTAAAGAGATGCAGCGGCGCTTTAATCATTTAAACCGCTTTTTGACTGTTTGAACCGCTCGTCTGTACACTCTGCTCAAAGCAGCTCTGAGCAACACTGTGGAATGTCCAGGTCAGATCTGATTGAGTCTTTTGGAAAAACCTGTGGAATGTCCCACTTAAAAAGATCTGGGGCAATTTTTTTTTTTGTAAGAAATCTGGAGCAGCAGTGAATTTCACATATAGGCCTTCAGTGGTGTCCCAACTGGATCAGCCACCCCACCCCCCTCTTTAGTACCATCAATATTACACAGAAATGCAATATAAAAATATAAAGCATAAGAAGTGTTTTTGGCTGATATATGTTTTTTTTCTTCCTTTTTCTCGTGAAAACTCAAAAATATCCTTGTAAATATATCCACTGCCAAATACATTTCTTCTCGTATGTGGAATTAAAAAGCAGCTATTCAAACCGCATGGATAAATTCGAGTATGTGCACGGTTTAGCACGGATGCTCTCTGTCCATCCAATCGAAGGAGCAGAAAATCCCGACCCTGCAGTCACACACTCGATTCTGATTGGTTGAAAGCAACAGATTAAGCAACACTTTACACTCTAGGTGTCCCCAGTGATTCCGGAGGCTTCAAGGGGAAATGTCTTAGGGCGGAAATAAGATTGTTAGAAACTCTAACCTAAACATACACTAGAGGGAGCAGTGCAAGCGAGGAAACGCTAAGAAGGTGTGTATCGGTGGGAAACGATACAATTTTGCGTTCATTTTAACTTGAAAACCGTAAACTTGACATGAGTTAACTCGTTATTAAGCGCACGTTTTAAATGTACCATAAATTCATACTTTTCTTGTTTCTAATACTTTAACTGTAACATATGTACATTTCTCTCAAAGATCTCTCTCTTTAATGAAATGATTGATTATTTAATATTTATTTTACTCTGGAAATTAATTTCTACGTTTGCGTTATACAGAAGTGCATTACATTCACAAAAGAATAATAGGTTCCATACGGTAATATGCGCTGATATAGTGAGGAGATCATACCTGTAGTGAATGCGCAGCTCGTATGCGTAATTCGGGGGGGGGGGAATGTAGGAAGCGCGAGTGGACGCACTGAAGTTTCTTTTGTATTTGTTCTCTGTTATCAACTAGAGATTAGAGAACTTTTGCAGTACCTTCATTCTGACAGAAAAGAAATACTGCAGATATTAAACTCCCGTCAGTAACACAAACAATCAGCGTCGGCTAAAACGCCTCCAGCACTCCAATGCTGTCTGAACCGAATCCGTATCAAAGCCGAACTAATCACGGAGAGAATAATAACCGGCGCTCCGAGGTCATTACAAGCTCCAGCTTGCACTGTGTTTATTGAACACCAATCATACGTTAGCCACAAGAGATGGACCACAACGCTGAGACTGCATCTATCAGTACACCAAACGATCTCCCAGCTGCATATTGATTTCAGCGTGTGTAAGAGTCTGCGCTCGCTCTGGGACATCACTGAAATGACTGAAGGAGGACTAGAGAGATGGAGGAGATTAAAAGCTGGGGGAGATGGCAAACGTGAAGGAAGTAGAGACATGGACGTGATGGAGAGCTGAGAAATATAGAGAGAGGTAGAGGAGGTGGAGAGATGTGAAGATGGATTGGCTTTAGAGTGGTATATGGAGGAGATGGAGATGAAGAGAAAATATGGACAGATGGGGATGTGGTGGAGATGAGAAATGGAATATGGAGAGATAGAGGAGGCAGGCTACATTTGGTGTCTGCTCAGTTTTGATGGCTGATTTGGAGAAAGAGGAGAAAAGTGTCTAGGAGTGTATCTCTCTTCTCTTCTCTTCCGCACTCTTCTCTTCCCCTTTTCATTTTGTTTGCTCTCTGCCATTTCTTTGACAGTGTTTTTTGCTGACTCCGCCTCTTTGTTCTTTCTTTCTCCCTTCCTCTTTTCACCTATTCTTTCATACTCGCCCATTCTTTTCCTCTTCCACTCTCTGTTTCTTTTCCATCCTCCCTTGCTTCTTTTCTGTTCTCCACCCATACACTCATCACCTTCTCTGTCATTGCTTCAACTCCTATTTTGTCTCATCTCCTCTTCTCTCACCTACTTCTATCGAGTTGTTATTTTTCTCATCTCCCCTCCTCTCATCTATTCTTATCTCCGTTTCTCATCTCATTCTCGTTCCCTCGTTCTTTTTTTCTCCCGTGTCAGCTTTCCCTCCGCCGTGCTCGTGCCTCTCTTCCCTGCTTACTCTGCTTTCATTCTCTTCTATTCACCTTTTCCTCATTCAAACTCGGGAATGTTTTCATATTTGCAGTTGGACCTTATCTTGTGGATTTGAATAAACCTCCTGAGCATAAACACGCACGCACACACACGCACACACACACACACACACACACACACACACACACACACACACACACACACACACACGCATCTGGAGGGCAGGAAGGAGAAAAGAAAGGAAATCTTTCTGTCATCCATCTGCTGTTGTCATGGTGGTGTATGTGTGTGAGTGTAAAAGAGAGAAAGGGAGAGAAAGATAGAGACAGGAGAGAGAGAGAGAGAGAGAGAGAAGAGAGAGAGAGAGAGAGAGAGAGAGAGAGAGAGAGAGGACAGTGTAATTGCCTGTCTGAAACACAGGGCTAAAAGCAGGCAGCAGACTACAGCCGAAAGGTTAGCCCGCCATTGCCATCACCTTCCCTTGTCACTTGAACACACACACACACACACACACACACACACAGCAGAATCATGTGTGTGTGTAGAGTGTGTTAATGATGCCGACCCGGTAAGCATTCCACACAGCCCTAGAGATGGCCATGAGCTGTCATAAGAAAGACAAAGCCAGGGACAGACAGACAGACTGAGGCAGACAGTTGGGGTGGGAACACACTTCAATTAATGAGAGCAAGAAGAGAAGGATCTAACACACACACACACACACACACACACTTGCACGTACTCTCACACACACACACACACACACACACAATGGCCGTCTATCAGCTCCATGGCAACCGCAGCATCCCCATACCCTCTCCAACCCCAAAATAAAAATCAATGCTGAGCTTTGGAAGCTTATTTGCAGTGTACACACATGCATATACACACACACACAAACAGACACACACACACACACACACACATACTGGCTTACACACACTCTCACACACTCATGCACATATTCAGACAGTAAAGAATTCACAAGCCATCCCAGACATCTGAAAGCGCATTAAGTGTCATTTTCCCTCGAGCATTAGGAATGTAAAAGAGATGCGGCAAATTGCAAGTCGACATGCTCCTTGTCAGGAACGACTGAAGAGAGAACGACGACTGAGAGGAGAGGGAGAGAGAGAGAGAGAGAGAGAGAGAGAGAGAAAGCAATAAGCAAAAAACAGAGAGATTTGAGGATGCACAGACACACAATTCTCATTTACATACATCTGAAATAAGCATGGCTTACTGTAATATTACACTCTGAAAGCAACCCACATTGTAGACTTTATTCTATGTGACACACACACACACACACACACACACACACACACACGTGCGCGTCTTTCCTCCCAAACGGCAGCCACTCAAATTACCTTAATGTGTTGTTCTGCTGCAGAAAGCTTTCAGCCGAGTGTTTCGTTGTCAGGAGTATCATCTGAACAAAGGCTGCTAGTCTGCCTCGAATCTCAAAATCTCCATCTGCGGGAATTTTTACACATTTCGCTGCAAATGTAAATGCTACATTTTTTTTGACGGTTAGAGCCCACTTGAGCCTTTTGCACCTTGCGAGGAGAAAAAAAAAAGTGCTGAGTCGGCACAGCGGTTCATCGCAGATGATTTGGGGTGAATTCGAGGGGGCGACAATTTTGTTTGACAAAAAAAAAAAAAAAAAAAAAGAAAAACTGCTAGATGTGCAGACTGGGGCTGCATTCAGGACCAAGGACAGCAGCTTTGCTTTCAGTCCTGCTCCGGTGCTCCACGAGGCAGTAAATGCCTTTCAGCACGGCACTCTAGAATGAATTATTTCTAGAATTCTAGAATTTTCTCTCTTGCATTGCACCAGCTGTCAAGGAATTATGGAACATTCTCAATTTCCTTTCAGCCACATAGGAGGAATTTTCGTTTTTCCGTTGGAAATGCGCCTAAAATGCGGAGCGCCAGTCAATCAATGAAATCTACTCACATTATTTTTCTCCTTCAAAATATAACACGTGACAATGTGACAATCCCATCTTTTAACTACACAGAAGCAGACTGTTGTGGGGCTAAATTTTAATGCAAAAAAAAAAAAGACTTTTGCTGCCACGCAGATGAGTTTTGAGTCCCCACTGATGCCACTTTCCCTCTGTTTTTTTCCCTCTGTGATTACAATTATAAAGGAACCTACATTTATATAGTGTGTCTTAGTGTGGCTTAGTGGTTAGCACGTTCGCCTCACACCTCCAGGGTTGGGGGTTCTATTCCCAGCTCCGCCATGTGTGTGTGGAGTTTGCATGTTCTCCCCGTGCTTCAGGGTTTTTTTTCTCCGGGTTCTCCGGTTTCCTCCCGGGCCAAAAACATGAACAGTAGATTGCTTTGGAATGTGAGTGTGTGTGTGTGTGTGTGCCCTGCGATGGGTTGGCATTCCATACAGGGTGTGTCCTGCATTTATGCCCGAAGACACCTGCGATAGGCACAGGTTCCCAGTGAGAGAAGTCGGATAGAAGATGAATGAGTTTATGCATTCTTTTATACTTCATTCTAACCTCTTTTTGAGGCCTTGTTAACGCTACACAATAAAAATGAATCGAATTGAAAACACAACTCTTCTTTCCTCCACAGGTGCTCCCAGAGGGATCGGTGTGAACGAGCCAACGAGCCATACCGATTCGCAGCCACACTGAGCCAGTGCATAAAGGCCACGGTGTATCCTGACAGCATTGCCGTGTCCGAGCCCAGCGTACCGGTGAGAGATCTTTCCTCCCTCACTATACATTAACACAGCTCTGTATTATTCTGTGTGCTGTTTAGATATATATATATATATATATATATATATATATATATATATATATATATATATATTAGGTAATGATGTGTGCTCGTGGAGATTTGTGAGGTTCATTGAGCGCGAATGATTGCTGGCTGCGAGGGTTCAAATGCAGGATGTAACAGGAAAATAGATTTCAGTGTGAAAATGTGAAAATAGATTTTAGTGGAAAAAGAAGAGAAAACGAAACTATCGAAAAATACACAGTCTGAGAAAGTCCAGGGTCAAAAACCAGGAAAACAGATTAATGCATGAGGGGAAAAAATCTAAAACGTAAAATCAAACACGGCAAACAGGGGCAGGGCAACGAGGGGGTGGATAAAAAGAACACACACACACACACACACACACACACACACACACACACACCAAAAAAAAAGCCAACCAGAGCAATAAAGGCAGAGTGGAAAAACACAAACCGAAATACAGTCCAAGGTCCAAGCCAGAAATGAGGCAGGCAGGACACCGGACTGGGCTAGGGAACAGGAAACTGAGCATGCAGGGTGGCAAGAAGCGTAGCTGGTGAGATAATGAGTGTTATTAATGTCTTTAAATACCGGCTGGTGCGGGAAACGAGGCAAGATGGCCGCCTGACAACGAAGGTGTTACTAAAGTCACCAGTTACATGTAACGGCGTTCCGTAATTTAATTACAACATTTTTTGTATATTTTTTGTATGAGAAATCCTTCCTTGTAAACTTCTGAATTAAGAAAAAGAAAATCATTAAATTCCCACCCGGAAAACACACAACAAACAGATGTGGAGCGCGTTGCGATCTCTCTAGCGACTGCACGCACCGAATTCAAATGCGGTCCGTACGGAGACGTGTTTACGGGCTGTTTTTCTCGCTTGCTTTTTTCGGCGGATCGGTAATGCGCGGTGTGGGAGGATAGGAGCCCGAGCGAGCGGCGTGTAGGTGAAAGGTGCGCGTGTGGGTGAGATGCCAAAAAGTGCATGTGCGTAGGCTGATGTTGGGGGTTTATTCGAGATGAGCCTGGTGCGTATTCAGCCACAGAGAGGACTGTGCTTTTTTTTTTTTCTTTTTTTCTCTCTCAAAGTGAACATTTGCTCTGTCTCTCTGGTCTTCTTCCTTTGTCTCGTCCATGTAGGTGGTTGTTAAATTCGAATGCTTTGAATATCAAAATTGTATTTTAAGAAAAAAAATAAAAGGGATGATTTTTGAAGTGCGGCGCACCTAAACGGCGCGTGCTAACGATACTTTTGCCTGTAAATGAGCTGTTTTGGCTCTACCGCACTTCATAAAACGACAACAGGGTCACTGCTGCTACGATAGCAGGAAAAGCATCACCATGACAACAAAGCCCGTCCGCTCCGGGCTCAGTAGGAATAAAGGGGGGGGGGGGGGGGGCGGACAAAAACAATCAAATTACCTTTATTAAAAACGCTGGTAGTGATTAGCCAGCTCTGCGCATACACATGCACCAGAAAGCCAGGACCAGGGAGGAAACACAAAAAAAATGGCATGTGTTGCAAGAAAGTGCTGCGAGCAAGCAACTCTACAGACACAGTAGATGCTCAATGCTACTCTACCAACCATATTAATATTATAGATCGTCCAGCATGAGATATAGATTGTGCGTCTTTTCACGTGGCCCACAATGTTCTGCCCGGTTAGTGATCGATATAGACGGACAGAAATATAGACAAACAGGTAAATAAAAGAATACGCGGAATAGCAGGACAGAATAGCAGAATAGCCTCGATTTGTCACATATCCATTACAGCACGGTGAAATTCTTTCTCCCCATAATCCCAGCTTGTTTAGAAGCTGAGGTCAGAGCACAGGCTCGCCGCTCCATTATACGGCGCCCGTGGACCAGAGAGGGTTAAGGGCCTTACTCAAGCACCAAAGGGTGGCAGCTTGGCCACCAATTTCACTGCGCTGAACATGGTGGTATTTCAGAGTCCCGGGTTGGTGCCCACAAGAATAATGACTTCCATTCACATTGTGTGAAAACTCTAGTGGTCACACACACACACACACACACACGCACACGCACACACACACACACACACACACTACTAAATCAGTAATTAGCAGCTCTCTGGTCCTGTTGCCACAGCACTGGTTTAGCAGACATGGCCGCGCCTTGAGCATCTGGGTAATTAGCTGCTTTACAGATATTCTTTTTTTTTGCACAGGAAGTCCGCATGAAGAGGACACGGGAATTGTGTGTGTGTGTTTGTGAACAGGTAGGATGGTTAATCAGGCCTTGTCGGTAAGATTTCCGAGCAGCTGACCCAGGTCTTCGGCGTAAGGCTCTAGACAAGCCGAACAATGGGAAACTTCTAACAGGGAGGTAAAATGGAAAGTGGGTAGAGCGATCTTTACAAATGTCAACCCAGTCATTACTGCCCAAGCAGTGTTTGAGCCCCCCCCCCACCCTCGACCCCCGGCCCAAACACACACACACACACACACACACACATACACACCTAGACCTGAGAACTGAAAATGTTTATTTATAGAGCGCTCCAGCATCTGTGACCGCTCCCCAGAGAATGACTTCAAAGGGCCGTGTGTGAATGTGTGGGATTTTTTTTTTCTTTTTTTTTTTGTGAAAGAGAAGTTCAAGAAGCTGATTGAATTTGTCAGATGTCCATTTTCATCCATTTCAAAAAAAAAAAGAGGGAAAAAAAGGGAACACGGGCTTTTTGGCACGTTTTATAGTGCCTGCTCACCTGCATCTGAGGCTAAGAGTTGGCTGACAGTTTGTGCCATTGCCTTATGCTCAGACCATCTGCTGTGTACCTGATGAAGCTTGATTGAAAATACTGCAGCGCTAATAGCAGCTACACTCAGACGCTTTTCTCTCTCTCTCTCTCTCTCTCTCTCTCTCTCTCTCTCTCTCTCTCTCTCTCTCTCTGTTCAGCTGCTGGTGAAGGTGACTGACGTCCCCGATCTTTCGGCCGGAATCACGTGCGCCTTCGGGAACCTGACTGAAGTCGAAGGGACGGTGAACGGAAATCACATCCTGTGCATCTCTCCTGCTGCCAAAGACGTCCCTGTAATACCTACCGATCAAGGTACTGCCCTAAAGGCCGGGCCCCTTTATAAACTCCTTCTTCCATCTCATGTTTGCTCACATGCACCAATTCAATCGTAAATGATCCTGATGTCACTGGATCCTTCGTTTTTATTCTCTTCTTTTTCCCCCCGTTTCCTCTCTCCTCCCGGTTCTCCCAGGGGGGTGTGGCATTGGCTAAGCTCTCTTATGGATGTTCTATTAATAGAGCCTCTCAGACGCGTGCTCTGCTGCCTTCTAATGAGAGCTTCATTCGGCGGGGCTCTGCGCTCTCACGCCCATCGATTCCGCACACACACACTGCCGCTCTAATGAGCTTAAACTGACCTCGGGTCAGCCTCAGGGGCCGGAGCCATGCTCTCGACAACACTTACACCTATTACAGGTGATATTTGTTGCCATTTTTCTCGCGCACACTCGGCACGAGGGAGCATGGAAGCTGTCATTAGAGGTGTGAAGGCGGAAAGCGAAACCTATGCAGATCAACGCGAGTGAACATAAAATATAGGGAAAGATAGATTTTCGAGGATTCATTTGGGGGAAGAAAAAAGAAAAGAAAAAAAGAGCGTCTCATCTGGTGTCAGATACAAAAGGTCAGCTTTCTTCCAGGTGGCTGTGCTGCAACTCTAATGATAGATCTTCGTGTCCGGGCTCCGTCGACAGCTCCGTTTCAGTAAAAGAAAGGATGAGCTCGCTAATTAGCCGCGCTCCGTCGCACTTCAGCTTCTGATCAAAGGTAGACGGTCGTGACGGACACCTGTATGAGGCAGCCGCCGTGTGTGAGTAATCCCACAAGTTCTCAGGGTAAATGACAGCTCTGTTTACCCACAATCCTCGATTTCCCTCCGGGAGCATGGCCCAATCAGTGTGGACCCTCAGGTAAATGTCATCCAAACCTCATATTTCCTTCTGTCTCCTTCAGACACATAAGGCAGTATAGATTATTAAGCATCGCCCAGGAACATCGATCATGTGCAGAATTAATAGCTTGGAGGCCAGGCGCTCTGAGTTAGTAGTCTGTGTGCTGTGTGTGTATGTGTTTGGTGGTGGTGGTGGTTGTGGGGGGAAGTCTAATATTTCTCACCCTGATCTGTTTTCCGAAACCAAAATGTCTGCTTATGGGAATTTACGAGAAAGACAGTCTTGAAATGTAATAAAAAATAATATTCCGCTACCCCTGCATGTGTTATAATAAAAAAAAAAAAAAGAAGCAGAAGAAAGCAGAGCGAGCAGGTGTGAAGGATAGCTTGGGGTCACAGCTGACTCCTACACACGGTATGCCAGCCGAATTTGTGCCCAATCGCTCATCCGAGTGTGAGGAGCTGGCTGCTTATTGAACGTTTTTAACATTTTCAATGCCTTGCCAAATGAGACCGAGCTGGCTGCGTTCCGTGCCGATGGCAGCAGCTTTGCTGTCTCTTCGCTCGGCACTGCGGCCCACGGACATCGTCTCGTATCAACACAGGCACCGCTCTGCACCACTGGATCAATCCCTCACACATGCTCTGTAGGTACAGGGCAGGGGGAAGCAAAGGATAGGAGTATCTAGCCTTATGGTTTATACTGAACATACCAGGCCGAGTAACACATTGTCTGGACGGGAAAAAAAAAGAACAAACAATACAGAAATACTTTGTGTGATGAACTCGCACATACAGCAACGTCCAATTCGCTTGCCATTCGCTACTTCACCGAACTGTCAAACTTATTGTATTGGATGGGGAGCGGTGTACCTCAGTGGGCCGGGAATGTTGGGGTATGAACCCCGGTATCACCAAGGAAAAGAATTTCACATTACTTTAATGTATATGTGACAAATATTCTATTCTATGTCTTTGGAGAGTCTGTAAATTTTCCCTTTACTTGGAATTGAAACAGGTTTGGGTTATTCCAAATGATTTGGGCATTCTGTTTCGAGATATAGTTTACATGGATTGGAAGATGGAATGGCCTGCTGTAGAGCACTGACCTCGCAAAGCTGAAGGTCGGGGGGTTCGAGCCCCTGTATCGCCAAGCTGCCACTCTTGGGTCCTTGAGCAAAACCCTTAACCCTCTGTGCTTCAGGGGCTTTATCGTAGCTGACCCTGCTCTCTGACCCTAGCTTCCAAACAAGCTGGGGTACGCGAAGAAAGGTGATAAATATTCTGTACTATGTCTTTGGAGATGCATTAAATTTTCCCTTTCCGTGGAAACCTGTTCCAAACCTGTTCCAGCACAGGGTCATATTCCTGCTACTACAGGTATATATATGCATCTCATTTCTCAATAACCACAACGCCTACCCTCGCCTTTCTTGCTACAGCAGAAAACGCCAACGAATAAACTCTAACGCCTCACCACCACCAACTAGTGTTCGGGAATAGTCACTGCAGACGGATGCAGAAGTTTAAATGCTCACAACGCGTCGGCTACGTGCGCAGGATACACCATTCACTCAAAGCAGAAGTGAAAGCCAGATTTTTTTCCCTGCATTCAAACCGTGCTACATTATTGGAAAGTATTTTAAATAGTTATTGGTAGACTATTTTTGTCACTTCAGCACTTTAACTGATTATCCTGTTTTTTTTTAGAAAAAAAAAAGCTTTAGAGAGCTGACTTTCACAAAGCTGAAGGTCAGGGGTTCGAGCCCCGGTATCGCCAAGCTGCCACTCTTGGGTCTTACCCCTCTGTGCCCCTCTGGGAAGAAAGAATTTCACTGTGCTGTAATGTATATATGCCAAATATCCTGTACTATGTCTTTGGAGATGCTGCAGCATTACGTTTTCCCTGGAACTGAAAGCCCAAACCTGTTCCAGCACAGGGACATATTCATGCTGCTACAGGTTTGGGCTATACCGAGTGGTTTGGGAACTCTGTTTCTGTTTACATGGAATGGAGCGGAAGATGGAGTGGCCTGCTGTAGAGCTCTGAGCTCGCAAATCTAATGAACAATTTTGAAATGAACTTGTCACTCTTACTCGATATGTTATTGTAAGAGCGATCAGAGATTAAATGTGGAATTTGATGTTCAAAAATCACGGTAGAATTTTAAGGTGCCCTCAAAACTTTTGTATGTGTCAAAAAGGATTTTGTGTCTGTGTGTTTTAGACTGGTCTGGAGTGGAGCTCAGGCTGAACTCGAAGGAGACGGGTCAAATGCTGATCAGCACCGAGGTCAAATTCTACAACTGCAGCGTACACCAGCTGTGAGTCTTATTTCCCTTCTTACCTATACACTGTACAAAAACAGTAAATCTACGCTCATTTAACATCACCGGATTTGTCCGACTAATGCTACTATCCAAAGTGTTTTTCCGGGTTCAAATATGATATAATTGACCATTTGAATGTTAAGTTTTGGCAGTTTTGGGCTTTAAAACTTTCTGATCTGTCGCCCACAAGCTTAAACACTGAGTCACCTCTTTCAACAACAAGCCGCCACTGATAAGCACCTAGCACTGAATTCCCTTTTACTGAAAGACAAATAGCAGTAGTTTCCTAACCTTTATATTCGTTAAAATGAAAGACCCAACAGCAATCCACTTATTTTCAAATGTCAATGTGAGACGAAAAGCTTTTCCATTTTTACTTTTGCATAAAGTGGAATAATTCAGAAAAATCCAATATATACTATAGAGTATACGCTCTATTTGCAGTGCATTGTGTATTCGTATCCAACGTGAAGTGAAAGAGGAGGATGCCTTTCTTTCTTTCTTTCTTTTCGAGTTTTGACAGCTTTGACCCGTTGCAGCTCTGTAACCTTGACTCTGGCTGCATGACAAGATATTTTGGAAGTGTTGCATAAAACGACATTAGTAAGCATGTTTGACCCAAAGGGCATGTTTGTGCATACTTAGTATGATCGCCATGGTAGCGAGTATTGGGGAGCTAAAAGCGACAATGGAGTGCTCAGAGATCCCTCTAGCAGGGGGTGATGCAGTAAATAGCCTAGAGATCTGGCCTGCTGGCATGCGCGTGATGTTCTGGTGCCATATCTAGCCTTGGCTCTTACTATTCTAAAAGGCATCCATTAAAGCTAATAGCGTCCGATTGTTTGACATTTCTCGAGCGCAGGTGCGGAATTTCTCAGCTCTAATCGGGCTGTTCGTATCCCGCTCACGTGTCCGTGCCGCCTTGTGCAGCCTGCGGAAAGCAGACGCTCTTCCGCACCAGAGATGAAAGAGCCCGATTGGCTGGAAGTGACGTGAATTGACGTTGGAGGTGCTGACCACAGGCGGAGGTGCCTGGCTGGGTTTTTCAAGCTTTTATTCTCGAGCGTCTCTACTTTTTTGTTGCCCCGATTATCAGGGTCCCCTCTTAAGCCATTCTTTCTGAAACATCCCAGCAGATCTGGAACTAATCAAACAAACGCCCTCTATCCGATCCCCTGAGTAATCCCCCAAACACACACACACACACACACACACACACACACACCCCTTTGCCTTCCCAGTGTGTCTCACCAGCTGCCTCTCTGTGCCCATATCTAAGGGGGATTATGGATACAGTGGAGCAGAATGGTTCTTCCTGGGTGGCATGGGATTGCGTCTCATCTCATCACTCTTTGACACCGGCTAAGTGCTTGGCATGCTCATCCTCCCACCATCCTCTCTTCCTCCTCTTTCACGCCCCCGATATAAATCCCTTAAATAGTTTCTAAGAGGCATCGTACAGACCACTGAGGATCCTTTCTCAGGGGCATATGCGCGACAGAGCGCTTCACTGCATGATTATTGATTAACTTGTCAGCAGAAACTAATACAATGTCCGTGTCATATCTGGTTTAGAAATGATCGAGGCGCGATCATCCTGATGACACTCTTTTTAACAAAAACGTTAAAGGCTACATTTTATTCGGCCTCATTAAAACGGGTCGTATATTGGACCCTCTAAGCGGAAACCACCGTACAAATGATAGTATATCCTTCCTTTGTGTATTGCGGACAGCCTACATTCCATGTGTGGAACAATTGTCGCCTTTCCTCCGTGACAAATGTGCTGACTGTATGCTCTCCTGGAGGATCTCTGAGTCATGCACAGAGTCACACGCTCGCAAACCCACGCACACATTTGTCTTACTATCCTTCCGAGGGCCTTCCATTGACAATTTATAAAGCATCTAATGAAAGCAACTATGCTGGACCCAACCCCTCCAAATACCAACCCTAACCTAAACCATCATTATTTCAATAAGCAAAAAGAAGTCTTCTTCAGTGACACATATCATATGAAATATTCTTCTCTTTGTGGGGTTATAATCCTGGCACCTCACCAAGATATAAAAAATATGCCTGTAGACACAGAAAAACGTGCCATTATTTCCCAAGGCTGTATGTTAGGCCATGTTCTATTTTAGTGATTTAAAAGGAAATCAGCAGGTGAGCATTTGGGTAAGGACCAGGCCTTTTCCAATGTCATTAGGTTAAAGTTAATATCATAAAAGTTTCTAGTGCGATTCTACAGAGTACAATGTTTCCCTCTACACTGGACCGCTAGCTAACATGAATTTATTCAGTTTACACATTGAACAATCACAAACTACTAACAGACAGTTGTGTTTTGTCCGTCCTTCAGTCTCAACACAAAATGAGAACGATTTACAAAGTGGAAAGGAAAAACTTGAAAGGTTATTTATTCATATATTTTGTTAGCACCCGGCTAGCCAGCTAATTGTCATTAGTGCTGTATATTTACCTCAGATACTGGTAGACTAGTTTTGTTACTTCAGCACTTGTCCTGTTTTGTTTTGTTTTGTTTTTGGGGTTTTTTTTTTGTATGTGAGTGCAATAAATTTTAGTTGAAAAGAATGAGAATCTCAACCCAAAATGAGAAATGAGAAAACATCTATTAGCTAGCTATTTATTTATTTTTTGGTAGCGCCCAGCTAACCAGTTAACTGTCATATGTGGTGTAATTTTACCTCAGAGTTCTCAATTAAACAAGCTAACCTGCCTGTATTTTACGTACACTTGTATATTTTAATGTTTACATTATATAATATATACAGCAGTATATAAAATCACAATAATTTATAACCAGAAAGTTCTAAGCAGAAGGGTTTTTCTCCGGGTTCTCCGGTTTCCTCCCGGTCCAAAAACATGCACGGTAGGTTGATTGGCACCTTGGAAAATTGTCCCTAGTGTATGAATGTGTGTGTGATTGTGTGTATGTGTGTGTGCCCTGTGATGGGTTGGCATTCCATGCCTTAATGTCCATAGACGCCTGAGATAGGCACAGACTCACCGTGACCCGAGGGAAGATCGGATATAGCGGTAGAAGATGAACAAATGAATGAAAGTTCTACCCAGACCATGTGCAGCCATATTGCTTAGATGTCTTTTATTTAACTAGTTTAGGAGACTATCCTCAGAATTATAATAATTAATCATTATTAAGGAATTATGAATTTCTGCTAACGTTTATACGAGTATAAATGTTGTATGACTTAAATAATTACATACTCACATGTGTTAGCTAGCATTAGCGAACACCGAAGTTCTTTCTCTGTGCTTTTAAGACATGCTGTTACAGGTGTCAGGGAAGTGTCACTATAATCGACTCTCAATATCCATGTTGCTCTCCACACATATCATCAAATAAAGTCAATAAAGTCCAGCAGCTGAAGTACAATCTCATTCAAGAAAAATCACATGTTTGATTATCTTAACTCAGTCTGAACAGCCTTCCAAACTCATCTCTCTTGGCATTAATGGACTGTTGCTTGTTACAGATCGATGCTTATTTATCCTAATCATTTGTGCTTTTATAGAGATGTGTATGATCGAGTTAAAGTAGAAGGCGATGTTATAGAGAATTCACCTTCACATACGATGCACATATGATGACGTGCATACGATTACTGTTTGTTATGAACAAGCAAGCAAAGCACAAACACATCACTTACTTATTAGTGTATGCCAAAGGAGTAGGGAATGAATTGTATTGCTTGGGACAAAGATTTAATTACTCTGAATTTGAAAATAAACATCCGGACAAGGACACAACAGAAGGTGAGTGGGATATGCATATTTGAGCACTTTAATGCGGGGCAACGATTGCCTACTGCTATCACGAACCTTTTGGGTACTTCTGGTTTTCACATCACATATTGTTAAACATACACACACAAAAAAGAAACCTCATCAAGCTAACACAAAAAAGGTACAACAAGGAAGTTAAACAGCTTTTGCTTTGTACCTACAAATCACCAGAGAACAAATAACACTTAGTAGACTATATGAAAAAGATAGTATCAAACATTTTGTGTCAGATTCAAAGTTTATTTGCTCTTTCTGCCACACGAGATATTCAGAACTTTTATGCAACACTCCCGCTCTGTCTTTCATGTGCGTTTTTTTTTTTTCCACCATGAATCTTCAAAACTAAATGTCGCAAACCAAAATACATGTCGTGTTTAGTTTCCTGCCCGCTGTTTGGTCAATTCAAAACCAAATTACTTTCTCAGTGTGTTCAAACCAGGCTATAGTTGCTCCTGTGTTTAAAAAAAACAACAACAACAAAAAAACGCACACTACAGTGGCAAGCACCGCAGGGTTCAAAGAATAGACACAAATGGCCTAAATGCTTCATATGTGAAAACACCATTTGCGTTTCTTTGTTTTCTGAAAGAACGCATCGGGTTCAAAGAAACTTTTTAATCCTTGTATGTGTGTGTGTTTTTAGGTGTCTGTCTTGTGTAACCAGTTCCTTTCGGTGCCACTGGTGCAAGTACCGAAACCTGTGTACACATGATCCGTCTAGCTGCTCTTTCCAAGAGGGACGCGTCAATGCCTCAGAGGTACACACACACACACACACACACACACACACACACACACACACACACATGCTTGCATCCTGGTGGATGACTCACGTCATGAGACAGCAGGCAGTCTTGAGTCCTTCACAGTACTTATGCATGCAGACTGTTTTTAATAAGTACTTGAGTGAGGCCGTGTCTAGATAACGCTTAATCAATAATAAAAAGGTAATTGCGGTATAATGACATATCGTCCCACTCGCCCAGTCACTCATGCAAGCAGATCAAATTGTTGCGCGTTTAAAGCCGGAGCCCATGCTCAATCACGCAGGATGAGTTTTCTTCTTCAGACCGAGCTCAGCATGCTGTTACACTGATACTTTGTGATTGCGGAACACAAAAGACGACAATTTGTATCACCCCCTTTTCCCGCCAACAAAGGAAAACAAGCAAACAAAAAAAACGGACAGCGGTTTGATACGATTGCTATCCGGAAATGTTGCTATACTATACCATTTCCTTCACTTTTATTTATTTATTCATTCATTCATCTAGTTACGTATGCACTTACTTGCTTACGTACTTAATCTCCACTAAATCTTTCCGTGAACAATTGTTAGATCTTGTTTTTAGCCCACTAAGCTGAGTAGAATGCTGCAAAAGGCATGTGTTTGGTCAAAAAACAGTCATATGTTTGCTCAAATGTACTGCCTAATTACCGGTCACAAAATATCTGTTAAAACACCTTATATATTGTTAATTCTTTCCATTTGCTTATCTATTTATTGACACTATTTGGTCAATAGTTTGTAGAATGACTCCTGGCCATTCGATTCCATACGATTCGTACAACTTTTTGAACCTATTCCACATTTAGTCAATTTAATTAATTAATTAATTCATTCATTCATTCATTCATCTTCTACCGCTATATCCGATCTTCCCTCGGGTCACGGGGATACACCCTGGATGGAATGCCAACCCATCGCAGGGCACACACACTCACATTCAAACACACATTCATACACTAGGGACAATTTTCCAAGGTGCCAATCAACCTACTGTGCATGTTTTTGGACCGGGGGAAACCGGAGAACCCGGAGAAAAACCCCCTGAGGCATGGGGAGAACATGCACAAACTCCACAAACACATGGCCGAGACGGGAATCGAACACGGACCCTGGCGGTGTGAGTCGAACGTGCTAACCACTAAGCCACCGTGCCCCACTCAATTCAATTCATTCATTCATTCATCTTCTACTGCTATATCCGATAATTCTCCGATCTCTCAGGTCACGGGGAGCCTGTGCCTATCTCAGGTGTCTATGGGCATTAAGGCAGGATACACCCTGGACGGAATGCCAACCCATCGCAGGGCACACACACTCACATTCACACACACATTCACAAACTAGGGACAATTTTCCAAGGTGCCAATCAACCTACCGTGCATGTTTTTGGACCGGGGGAAACCGGAGAACCCGGAGAAAAAACCCCTGAGGCATGGGGAGAACATGCACAAACTCCACACACACATGGCCGAGACGGGAATCGAACCCGGACCCTGGCGGTGTGAGTCGAACGTGCTAACCACTAAGCCACCGTGCCCCACTCAATTCAATTCAATTCAATTCAATTTTATTTACACTTTGTGTGCGTTCATGCTGGGACAGGTTTGGGTCTTTGACTTCAATTAAAAGAAAAGTGTAATGTTACTTAATTTAAAGAAATCCTATTACCAAACGCTGTGCCCCAAAATATATGGTTTCAACTTGGGGAAGACCATACATGGCTGATCTATTCAGGTGGCCCAATACTTTTGGCAATAAAGTGTATCTACTGTATACACTTGATTACAAGTGTACACTTGATTTGACGAATGTCATTGCGGACATGTTCTCCCCATTTGCTGTGTAAAACCCCAAAAATGTACTTCTTCGACATGAGGATCATTTTCTTCACTTGCAAGTAAGGAAGTTCGAATTGATCCGAAAACGATACTCGTGTCCTTTTTGACGAAGTACATTTTTGGGCGTAGCTCATCTTTTGTTTAGCTCACTTCATTACCCTGAGTTTGACAATTGCTCCATTTTGCCCCCTAGAGGAAGAAAATAAATTACCTCAAGGTTTGCGAGATGATTTCAGTTTATAGCATTGGCTAAAATAGTTTTATTGGGCTAGACCTCCATGCAGATTGTACAGTATGTAATTTTTATCCAGTCATGCTTTTTAAAAACAAAATGAATAGTACACAACTGTATGAGATGCAGCAATACATCTTCCCTTCATTTGCACTATCAGACCCAAGCATGTCAATGCACCGTGCAAAAGCCATCTCCATGAAGATGCACTTTTACATGGGTTGGATGGGAAGATTTTAAGTGGCCTACACCAGAGCTCTATGGGATCGATTGGACGCTGATTGAACACCAGGGCTCCTCACCTCAGCTACAATAGTACATGACTTAAACCTGTACTTAACACTCTCGCAACCGAATGAACACAAATCTCCACAAGAGCTCCGAAAATCTAGTGCCCTTTGCAGAAGGTTTTTAGTGTATGTAGTGTATCAACAAACCCAAAACTGGGTCTTCATATATATATATATATATATTTTTTGCATTCCTTTTCATTCTACAGCCATTGTGACTGTCTGTGCGTATGTTGATGCTTTTGTGTGTGTGTGTGTGTGTGTGTGTGTGTGTGTGTGTGTGTGTGTGTGATGGGAGTGGGAAACTATTCTTAGATTCTTGGATTCTGGTATCAGCTGCTAATTACTCATGAGGAGAGGGCGAGTGTGTGTGTGTTTACCACTTGACAGGTTCTAACGTAGCACATTAATCAACTGAACACCTGCAAGCGTGTGCACAGACACACACACACACACACACACACACACACACTTCTGCATGCACATGACAGTCACCAAGCCCCAAATGAAATGTGCCTCTATTTCACACGCACTTTTTTGCACTATCGCTCGTAATGGCAAGTCCCTCGTTTGAATGATGCAGTAGTGATTAAGTGGCACGACGGAAGGTGGTCAACAAGTCAACAATACACACACAAACACACATGCATTAGCTCTGTTCCTGAACAGGATAATCTGTGAGAGCGAACGTTTGTCCATCATTGGTGCTCTTGGTTTGTTTTATCAGGACTGTCCACAGCTGGTGCGCTCTGAAGAGATTCTGATCCCAGCCGGAGAAGTAAAGCCTATCACGCTGAAGGCCCGGAACCTTCCTCAACCTCAATCGGGTCAGCGCGGGTACGAGTGTGTGCTGCACATCCAGGGGGTCAGCCATCGGGTCACAGCGCTGCGCTTCAACAGCTCTAGCGTACAGTGCCAGAACAGCTCGGTACTACGACACACACACACACACACACACACACACACACATCTGCCAGCCTACAGAAGCTGCTTCCACATCCTAACGACTGCACCTGCGCAAACCTCACGACATTAAAATCCCTCCGCCGTTTCCCAAAGTCAGCAGTTCCTTTGTTTCCTTCTCGCGGTCCTTTGCGTTGCTCGCCTGACCATGATGAATTAAAGTAGGACTAAAATCTGCTAAAAGTTACTACTCCCTAAATTAGACCATCGATCAAACAAAGCACTTTCAAAACGGGCTGAACAATAAATCATATTTAATCGAATGTTTTTTTGTTTTTTGTTTTTTTGATTTTTTGAATTTATCTGATTTAATTAAGCACGATCAGCCGGGTCAAGCGTTTTTCAACGTAACCAAATGCTTGGAAGTGTTGTTTATTGTTTTAGAAAAGAGCACACACACACACACACACACACACACACACACACACACACACACAAACTCTAGTGTGACTGTATACTTTCCCCTCAAACTGTCACATTTCTGTAACCAAAGTCACTGCAGTCTGATACTAGATTTTAACATATTACTTCAAAGAATGTTTACCTGAACACACACACACACACACACACACACACACACACACAGATGACCATTGTTGCACTGAGGTGAAGTGTTTTCTGAGTATTTTTGGATGAGTGAAGTACTTGCTGAAAGACAATTTGATGTGAGTTCATAGTAATGTAAAAAAAAAAACATTACTCTGTCTCACTGTCTCTCTCTGTCTCTCTCTCTCTCTCTATCTCTGTCTCTCTCTCTGTCTCTGTGCAGTATCTGTATGAAGGTATGAGGATTAGTGAGCTGCCAGTGGATTTCTCTGTGGTGTGGAATGGCAACTTCATCATCGATAATCCTGAGAACATTCGAGGTAAACACACACACACACACACACACAACACACACACACACACACACACACACACACACACACACTATCTCTTTCTCTGTCTCTCTTTAAGTTGAATGGTGCCTATCTCAAGAATCACCACAATTCTTTTCTACACACAACGCAAAATGAAGGCTATTTACTTGAGGGAAAGGAGAGCCTACTCAAGGTGACTCGTCGCTCTCTTCAGTGTCGCGCGAGCGCTCGTATGTGTAGAATTTTTTTCTCGGCATTCATTATCGTCAAGCAAAAATAGCAAAGTTCCTGTTACAGAACATTCTATAAACTACAAATAGTAGCATCAGTTTAACACTAGCGCGGGGTGACAATGAGCTTTACAGCGCACCAGTACATGGCCATAAAAAGCTCTTAAAATCTGACGTAATTGATCATAAATCACCCATAACAGATCGTTCTTTAGCGTCCTTTCTATGATACCTGGAGAAAACTGGAAGGGTAGTTTATAGTTCTGGAATGAGAAATTGGCATAGAGTTCAAAATACTAGATTACATTTTATTACGTTTATTATTTTTTCATAAGCCGATATAAATCTGCACTGCAATCGAATTGCTTCAACGACCTCCTAAAAATAATCCCCCTCCGTTTAACGGACTTATTTAGGATTTATAGATTCCACAGCAGGCCTTTTCTCAGGCCTGTTCTCCTGTCGTGCTTAATTAAGCGTGATACCATGTTCCCCCCCTGACAGTGCATCTGTACAAGTGCGGCGCTCAGAGAGACAGCTGTGGCATGTGCCTGAAGGCGGAGAGGAAGTTCCAGTGCGGCTGGTGCAGTATGGAGGGCCGGTGCACCCTACAGCATCACTGTCCCATGATCAACCCCTACACCAACCGCTGGCTCAATCTAGCCACGGCTAACGTCAAGTGCACTAACCCGCGCATCACCGAGGTCAGCAAACCCGTCTGTTGTCTTTCAGTGATTAAAAATGGATGAAGTGATTGCTAGGTCACACTAACATGGGCTTTTTCACTATATAATAATACGTTCAGTAGCAACAAAACTATGTTTCATTTTGTACATCAGCCCCGAGTGCTGTTTTCTCAAAGTTGTCAGGAATAAATTATGACAAGCAAGCTGTTACAGAGAAATTGTATATGTGATAAAGTGGTGTGATGATAAGACTGGACTTTTTTTTTGTTTTTCTGGCTATGTAGTCGTAATGTGTAGCTTCTAATGCTCCTGGCAAAGGCTAAGCATTTAAGCTTAAAAGGTAATTCATGCCTTAATTTCTTATATTTTTTAACTTGCTCATATAGTCCCAATTTTAAAGTCCTATCATCGACTTACAGTCGGCTACATTAATTTTAAGACTCTCTTATTTGTTCGTTAAATCCTTATAAGAACTGAAAGGGCCGGCACACACCTAAAGTACTTACGTCACCTAAATATCAGACCTTCTGTCTATGCGATTGCGATTAGTTATCTCATGATGTGTATATATGTATATATATATATATATATATATATATATACTCATGATTAATCACACGTTTTCTATGTACCATAAAGTAATACTTTTCATCTTTCTAATACTCTCACTAATAAGATATAATTATATACATTTCACTCAAAATCTCTCCCTTTAATATATTTTTTATTCTGGAAACTTAGTTTTTTTTTATATTTATTTCTTGTTATTGAATTAATTTCTTGTTAATTTCAAAGTTCATTTTTAGTTGCTGGTTTAATTGTTAAATATGGTACATGGCTCCTTTAAGAATTATGTTCCGGTTGCTTTAAATGTAAAGGAGCAGATCAGCATATTGAACTGCAGATAAGTGATATATTATATAATATATATATATATATATATATATATATATATATATATATATATATATATATATATATATATATATATATATATACACACATATATATTCAATTCCTTATGCTTAAAGAAACAAAGTAAAAAAAACACTGATACCGGAGACTCCTTACACAACTATTACTAGAAACCTCGGAACTGGAACAAGTGTCAAAGATGCTCTTCATACCGAACAGAATCAAGTAATCCACAGTGCTCAGCAGTACATTGCATTAATATTGAAAAGGAGCTGCTTCCCGGATGATTTTTATTGATCTGTTTTTGCTCAGCCTGACTTTATTTTCCTTTTTTTTTTTTTTTTAATTAGCAATGCTAATGACCCTGCTTCTGAAGTTGCTCTTCACCTGGATAAAATATGAACAGATCATTGTGTTTAATTACGTCACTGCAGCCATTTGCATAACATTACCACGTTCAAGAAATGCATAGATTGGAGAATATTGGTTGGAAACAAACTAGATTAAAAATATATATGTATTTCCCAATTATATTGTAATACGTGTGTATTTGAAACTGATCCCTAGATTCACACATTAAACATGAGACATACATTAGATTAAGAGATGAGACGTTTGCACAATAGGAGTCCTTTGTACATTTGCACAAATGTGTTCCTTTGTGGTAACAGTTTGGGTGGGGAAAAAAAACATACGCGGCTAAAAAAAAAAAGTCAGGTGTCCCAATACTTTTGTCCATCTCGTATTTATAGTATTTGGTACATCTTTTTTTAAATTGAGGCTAAGCACCTTTTAAACACACCTGATCATGTGGAACAGCAGTATATTGCATGTGTGTGTGTTTATGTGTGTGTGTGTGTGTGTGTCCGACCTTATTCTCCTCTCGCTATCTCTCTTCAAATCACTTTGCAGGGGGGAGAGCAGCTGGTGTTTGATTTCATTGAATGACTCACATCTATATGCGTGTATGTGTGTCTTCTTGGATGAGGCGCTGTGTCTGTGCGTCTGGGTGGGTCTGAGTGTGCTTGTGCATGTGTGTGTGTGCGTGTGTGTGTGTGTGTGTGTGTGTCACCTTCAGTCTATCTGCAAGGGCAAGAAGTTTTTGCTATCACTCTAGGGCACAGTGACCAGACTCCAGATAGCAGCAGTGAAACAGTATCCCTTCTGTGCTTGTGTGCTTGTCTGCAGTTTCGGATGGAATAAAGGATGATTCAATACCTTTATCTAGAGCGTTCGAACCCGATGCCTCCAACGTCGCCTTCAATCTAGACAGGTGGCAAAAGCAAAGGGAACGGTAGCAGACAGACTTTAAGAGGTCTGATTGGAAATCAGCGCAAATCTATGCAAATTCGGCGAACGGAATACCATCGATCACTGATCCAGGATTATATCTCTCTGATTCAGTGAGCAAGTAGGACAGAACATGATCCATGTGCAATCGCATACTGATGCGCGCACACACACACACACACACACACACACACACACATCACACACAGCCACCCGCAGACACTTAGGCTGTAGTATAGACACATCACTGATCATATTTCAGTCTGTGGTTTGACTGAGCTGAGGTTATCGATGCTTCTACTAGTAGGCTGAGAACAGAAATAGGAGCTGTGTCCTACTCTCATTGTGTGTGTGTTTGTGTGTGTGTGTGTGTGTGTGTGTGTGAGTGAAAGTGTGTGTGCAGGCAGAAAGTAAGACATGGTGTATAATTAGCATGTGTAACGCATGGCTAGACTGTGTTTGGGTATGGCCTGGTTCAGAACAAGTACATTCCAGTTAATGACTAAATGTGCGAAGCCCTTGTGTGCAAAGGCATGTATATACAGTGTGCGCGTGTGTGTGTGTGTGTGTGTGTGTGTGTGTGTGTGTGGTGTGTGTGCGCGCCATATAGCTGTCTGGAAATGTACCTTGTGAACCAGAAGCGACAGAAACAGACGAATAGGCGGGCTGAACATGAACAGTAACAATCAGGAGCCCCGCCATGATGGAAGGTGTGAGAGAGAATAATAGTCTAGTGGGAGAGAAAGAACGAGTGAGACAGAGAGAGAGAGAGAGAGAGAGAGAGAGAGAGGGAGGTCAAGAAAAAGAACATTGAGGTCTTCTCAACTTTTCTTTGTCCAAGCCAAATCGAATAGCGCAGCATTTAACTCTGGGAATGTTTGGCTTTTGTTTTCGCTAAAGACCCCCCGACACAGACGGTACGATTCCTAAAGTTTTTGTTTGTTTGTTTTGTAACGCATTAAACCAGTACAAAATCTTTAATACCTAATAATAATAAAAAAAAAAACTCGCCCTATTGCGATAGTTTAAACGAGAGAGTTTCTTTCACACTAATGTGTAATGAAATGAAACCATCGATGCATTTTTCTGTAGCGGAATGTGCATAAACCGGCCCTGTTTACAGGGAGAATGCAACCCAGAACACAAATAAATAAAAACAACAACAACAACAAAAAAAACAGGCGAAATGTGACAAATCATATAGCCAATCTTAACCCGTTGTAGGGTGTATCTAGGGCGCACGTCTCAAACTTCAATTTAAAAGGTGTATGATTGCCGTAAAAGTGTAGCTCAGTGGTTTAAAGCGCTCGGCTACTGATCAGAAGGTCGGGGGTTCGAGCCCCAGTATCGCCCACTCTTGGCCCTTAACGCCACTGTGACCCTGCACTCTGACCCCAGCTTCCGAACACGCCGGGAAATGCGAAGGAACCAAAATAAAAAGGCTATTCTATTCTATCAAAGCGTCCATTCGGAATAAACTACATCTCCCACAATGCATGTGACTGTCACTCGCGGCGTCGCTCATCAAACACTATACACTGTCTTATAGTTATAACTGGCCCATCATAATGCTGCCGTGGTCACGGTGATACTGAGTTTGACCCCCGGCTCGATGTGGTCAGACGTGCATTTTGGGCAACAGGCTGCCACTGAAATATGCAGGATTTAAAAAAAAAAAAAAGCGTTGTTCAGTCTGCTCGCTGTTTAAGGCGGATTTGGGAGCTGATTTGTATACATACATGGATATTAGCAACGCTGCCACTGAGAAGAGAGACGTCATGAATAATGAATGCTTCTTTTAACAACATTCCATCCCTCCTCCAAAAAGCCCCATTAATATTTAAGGCGCTTTGTTAAATGGAGAAGGACAGGCTTCAAATGAGAAATGGGAATAAGGAGACGCAAAGCCGCTGCACTGAAGAGCTTCTGCTTAGATTGGTTGATCCTTCCTTTATATGTTCCTTCCTCCCTCCCTCCTTCCTTCCATTCTTTCTTTATATGTTCATTTCTTTCTTTCTTTCTTCTGACCTTCCTTCCTTTCTTTCTTTGTGTACTTTTTTCCTCCCGCCTTTCTTTCTTTTTTTCTTTCTTTCTTTCCTCCTTCCTTCCTTCCTTCCTTCCTTACTTTTATGTTCCTTCCTGCCTTCTTTCTTTCTTTTTTTCTTTCTTGTGACCTTCCTTCCTTTCTTTCTTTGTGTACCTTTTGTCCTCCCTCCTTTCTTTCTTTCTTTCTTTCTGTCTTTCTTTCTTCCTTCCTCTCTTCCTTCCTTCCATCCATCCATCCATCCTTTCTTCCTTCCTTCCATTCCTTCTTTATATATTCATTCTTCTTGCCTTTCTTTCATTCGTTCTTTCTTCCTTCCCTCCTTCCTTCCTTATGTTCTTTATATGTTCGTTCCTCTCTCCCTTCTTTCATTCTTTCTTTCTTTTTTCTTTTTGTCTTTCTTTCTTTCTTTCTTTCTTTCTGTCTTTCTCTGTATGTTCCTTCCTTTCTTCCTCCACCCTTCCTTTTTTCCTTCCTTTTTTGTTTGTTTTTTTTCTTTCTTTCCTTCTTTATGTTGTCCCTTCCCTTTTTTCCCTTCCATCTGTCCATCCAGTTTTATATCTATTTATATAGTCTAGACCAGGGGTGTCAAACTCGGTTCCTGGAGGGCCGCAGCCCTGCAGTGTTTTGTTCCAACCCTGTTCCAATATACATACCATGTAGTTTTCAAATAAGCCTTAATGACTGGATTAGTTGGATCAGGTGTGTTTTAATTATGGTTGAAGCTAAAACTCTGCCCTTCTAGAACTTAATATTTGCGAGCTTCCTCAAAGTGTGGTAAGAATTTCTCCTACCTTCCTTCATCTTCTGCTAATAAATATGATTTTGTGGGAAAATATTTTTTACTAGCCTTTTTTGTTGTTGTTCTAATTGGCTCCAAACCAGGGGTGTCAAACTAACTTAACTAAACTCAAACATAATCAAAAACACCTGATCCAAATAATCCAGTCATTAAGGCTTATTTGAAAACTACATGGTATGTATATTGGAGCAGGGTTGGAACAAAACACTGCAGGGCTGCGGTCCTCCAGGAATGGAGTTTGACACTCCTGGTCTAGACTGTTTAGTTGCGTTTCTTGTGACTCCAGTCCATTTATCACATGTTTACTTAAGAAGCTTTGAGTACAATCAGACACACCTACACTTTAGCACGTGTCTTTTGTTGCTTTTCTATTTCTTTTATTTTTCACAGTTTGGCTTTTCAGTTGTTTAATTGGCATATTGACGTGTTTATAACAAATACAGGGGCGTTCGTCTTCTGCATTCAGAAGCTCCTAAAATAGCTTTTTATATAACACAAAAAGATTTGTTTTATTTGCAGAAGAAAGTGTGGATGATGTTGTGGGACGCACGTCTGGCCTGTTCAAGAGTAGAAACTGGACATGTGACATTTCCTGACGTAAGTGTGAGTGGTGCTTGATGATGCAAACCTCGGCTCTGGACGCGACCCTTTAGAGACTGGTTTGTTTTGTCTTTAGCGCTGATTTCGAGACGCAAACACATTCCGAGAGAAACGAGCGTGTAGACACCAAAAACGTTGGGCTTTTTTTTCCTGAGGGGGCGGAGCCAGTGACGTCATCCAATTACACAGCATCTCACTCCCCTCGCCGTAGACCCTATGAGTGTATATGGCCCATGTGCAGGTCTGATGCTCTGGGGCCGAGCTGTGACGCCTGTAGTCCCCCCACCCCCCCCCCCCCCCCCCCCCCCCCCCCCCCCCCCCCCCCCCCCCCCCCCCCCCCCCCCCCCCCCCCCCCCCACCCCCCCCCACCCCCCCCCCCCCACCCCCTGTGAGCCGAAGATGTGACCCCTCGCCCCCCCCCCCCCCCCCCCCCCCCCATTCTTAATGTTTTTTTAATCCCAGCATAAGTGAATCCTTATAAAAGTAATAGCACACATCTTTATTTATTTATTTATATGTCCCTCCTTTCTTTGTTTCTTTGTATCTTTTTTCTTCCTTCATTTCACTTCTTTCTTTCTTCCTTACTTTCTTTTCCTTTTTCCTACCTTCTTTCTTTCTTTTTTCTTTCTTGCTTTGTTTTTCTTCCAACCTTCCTTTCTTTATGTTCCTCCCTCCCTCCAGTTTTTCTTTCTTTGTATCATTTTTTTACCCTTCCTTCTATCCTACTTTCCACCCTTCCTTCATTTCTTTATTTCTTTGTATATTTCTTTCTTTCTTTCTTCCTTCCTTCCATACTTCCCTTTTTTGCATCTTTCTTTCTTCCTTTCTTTTCTTTTCTTCTTTTCTTTCTTTCTTTCTTTATTTCTTCATACCTTCCTTTCTCCATCCCTTCTTTATCAGTTCATTAATTTGTTTTTTTTTTATATCTTCCTTTCTTCCATTCTGTCATTGTATGCTCCTACCTTCCTTTTTTGTTTGTTCCTTCTTTCCTCTCTCCCTTATTCCTTTGTATCTTTCTTCATTTCTTTCTTCATTACTCCTTCACTTTGTAATCTCCCCTAGCTATCAGTTATAAGGCTGTTATAAAGCACAGACAGCGGGTTTAACGTGCAAAAACTGCGGGACTGGTTTTTACGCGCTGAATGTTTGGCGGAAGGTAAAAATGGCCGCTGGGAACAGTACGAGTGATGCGTTCCATCAATACTAATAAGTCTTTCAGTCTCTGTAAGTGATTAATCAGTGTTCGACTTATATTTTGATGCACCAGGACTTTATTGTTTTCAATCGGTGCTTCTGAAGAGCACGTTTGACTTTACGGAGTCTTCACAGTCCGGCTTAACTTAGTGACGACCTTGTACACTCATGGCTGTTCTCCAACACCTCTAACCTACACAGACTGCACTCATAAATACTGATGTGACAAGCAAAAGACTCCTGGTCACACATGCATGCACAAGCAGCATCCTCTCTCTCTCTCTCACACACACACACACACACACACGGTGTGCACACACACACACACACACACATACGCACACACAGACTGCCCTAAGAGAAAAAGACGTCCACTTTGAAATGAAAATAAATAAATCATATCGGTCTGATTGAAGCGCGGCTCGGCTCACAGCTACAAACACAGCATTACTGTGACAACGTTGTCCCTCTTGGGCTCACGAGTCTATTTGCAGTAGAGTATTAAATTGAACTCAGTCATCCAAAAAGCCCAGTGCTCCCAAAACAAAATGCTTTCCCTTCACCACTCCCTCCATTCCCTCGCTCTTCTTCTCCTCCTCCGCCGCCGCTGCCGCTGCACACTCAAGCCAGACCGCCTCCCTCAGGGCCCACTTTTCTTTCTTTCCTTCTTTCTTTCTTTCATTCTTTCGTTCTATGTTCCTTCCTCCTTCCCATCTTTATTTGAACCTTCCGTTTTTTGCATCTTTCTTTCTTTTTCTATTTTTCTTTCTTTCTACCTTCTTACATTCATTTCTTTATGTTCCATTCTTCCTTTCATTTTTCGATCTTTCTTTCTTTCACCTTCCTTCCCCCCTCCCATATTTCTTTCTTTTTTCATCCATCCTCCATTTCTTTCTTTCTTTCTTTCTTTGTTAACTCCTTCCATTCTTCTTTCTTTCTTTCTTTCTTCCTACCTTCATTTCTTTGTTTCTCCCTCCCATCGTTCTTTCTTTACATCATTTTCCTTCCTTCCTTGCTTGCTTCCTTCCTTCCTTCTTTCCTTCCCTTCTGTCTTTCTTTCTTTCTTTCTTTCTTCATACTTTCCTTCCCTCCTCCATCCCTTCTTTCTTTGTTTCTACCTTCCCTTTTTTGTATCTTTCTTTCTTTCTTTCTTTCTTCCTCTCTTTACATTTTTCTTTCTTCCTTTCTATCTTTGTATGTTGCTACCTTCCCTTTTCCTTCCCTTCCTTTTTTCCTTCCTTCCTTCCTTTCTTCCTCCTTCACTTTTTAATCTCCCCCAGCCATCAGTTAAAAGGCAGTTAGGCACAGACAGAGCGTTTTAGCGTTGTGCTTTATGCAGCAAGAAACAAGTCATAATCTGAATTTTATCAAGCCCATAAAGTGTGTTCCAGCAGCAAAATGGGACATGCTCGGGCCACCGTAAAACAGTCTGCGCTGGCTGGAGTAACAAATCATACCTTCGTTCCTTCGCTGCACACTTTATTGCCACTCTCTTATTATATACTGCAACGTGCGCGAGAGAAAAAATCGTCAAAGGACGGGAATAAATCCAGTGTTTACGCGTGCATATATATATATATATATATATATATATATATATATATATATATATATATATATATATATATATATATATATATATACTGTTATTAAAGCGTACCTCTGTTACTAAATAGACAGGTGTTTTGTTCTGAGTGTCAGCATTCCATTTACCTCAGGAGCTGCTCAGATGTTATACACTGATCCTTATAACCCTACCGTCTCTCCCTCCACTCACCACACACACACACACACACACACACACACACACACCACACACACAACACACACACACACACACACTCTATCTCTCTCTCTCATGCGCTCTTTTTGTCATTGTCTGGAGCTAAAAATTGTCTGCCACAGTCGGAACATTACACAGATTTAGCTCAAGGACAACATATTTCCAGTTGCAGATATTAAAGCTGATACCTAGAACAAGCCTTTTCTGAATTATGAGTAGCAGCGCTGAGGATGTTGCACCCCCCCCCCCCTCCCCTCCCCTCCCTCCCCCTCCTATCCCAAAAGCCAAACACAGATCTCTTTTGTCAGCGTCTAAAAAACGGTGCATCTCTACGCCTTATGTATGTTTAAGCTTGAATAAACCATGTAAAAATACCGGTATCTCTGGAACTTCGCCCCCCCCCATTCAGTTTTACGACACAAAAGAAATTCCCAGAGGCTCGAACCGCAAAGTTTGGCTTGTCGTGAGGGACGCAGCATGCCAAATCAGCTCGTTTATAGAGGATTTTGTAATCACTAGCCTGATCCAGCATATGCAGTTAACCCCCTGCTTCTCTGGCCAGTGTGTGAAGAGGAAGTATGCCGTTTTTTTTTTTTTTGCCCCCCCCCCCGCCCTCCTTTCTGGTGTATTAGCTTTCTTTGAATGTGACAGTCGAGGGAGTGAGGCGGGCAACGCCTGTCCTCTTAACAGGATTACACTGTGAACACAGCCACAGGATATGCACACATAGAGAGCTTTACACCAGTGTATACAGTAAAGCACCGCACTGGCCTCTGTGTGTGCACATATGTGTGTGTGTGTGTGTGTGTGTGTGTGGGCGCGAGATGCTGTCAAGCGCTCAGACACATACATATGAGTGTATGTTATCTCTGTTAGCCCCAGGAAAGCCGCTCCCTTCTGAAGTGTGTGAAGCTGTTGGAAGGTCTGGTTCCTTTCTGCAGGCCAGAACTGGGCCAGTTAATGAGGGTGAAATTGCTGTGCCACTACTACACCACTGCCCCTTCGCTAAGCTCTCTGAGGATCACGCCATTGTAGGCCGGTTATGGGTGTCTACCGCGTCTAACATCACAGCGTCCTCTCTTCAAAGCAGGATAAAGACGTTTGAAAGTGTGAGCTTTGAGGCAGGAGACGCGGCGGGCCGTATAGGATAAAACCCTTTGTCACGGCCGGCCGGCCGCACTCAGATCGGCGTGTCTGTTCCATTAGCGCGTGGTCAGAAGGGTCAAAAGGCTGTGGGCTATTGATAAGCTGATTATCGGACTCCTGAGCCTGACCCTTCACCCTGACTTGCACGGCTCAATTGTAAAGGGCTTCGGATAAAAGGCTTCTGCTACACGTGTGAACATCAAATGTATATGTGAGTGTTTTTTTTTGTTTGTTTGTTTTTTTTTTTTTTTTTATCAAATTGGGTGTTTTGTGTTGCGTTTCGCATTATGCACAAGTGCACTCCCCCAAAAAGCATTAGCTGAGGCGATGCACAAGGCGACCGGGCTAAGAGTGTACTTATAAAGCATTTGCAAAATGTACTCATTAGGTGGAAAAAAAAGGTAAATAAACCTTTCATTTCATAAGCACACATTGAAATCATGCAAATGACTCGAGCCAGGAGAACACGGAGGCGAAGCAAAATAAATGGTGCAATAATAACAAAAAGTCTACCATATTGAATATATCTCTTTTTTTTTATTACATTTTTCAGCAAAACATCATCAAGCTAAATTTTGTTAAATATTGAAATGGCTACTAATGCCTACCTTGGATCAAACCCCCCAACGTAAGGTCTTTCTGGGTGGGGGTGGGAGGGGCGTTACAGGCGTAACTTCTTCCTAGGGGGAGTAACACAAAATAGTTGAGAAACACTGGCTTAATTTAAAACCACATTTTAAGAAGACACGGTCACTGAGTGCTCTCAAGAAATCTCCAGAGAGAGGACCAAATCCTCCAGATTTTTCCAGTGGTAAAAGTGTGGTCACCTGACTGACACACAGTCTATTTAAATCTACCTTGCATGTTTTTGGACCGGGGGTGTGGTGGCGGGATTGGGGGGACCCGGAGAACCCAGAGAAAAATCCTCTGAGGCATGGGGAAAACTTGCAAACTCAACACACACATGGCGGAGGCGAGAATCGAACCCCCAACCCTGGAGGTGTGAGGCGAATGTGCTAACCCCTATGCCACCATGCCCTGAGTATACATGCCTTGGCCAAGTATGTACATTTATTTATTATGCATTATTTTTTGGGGAATAATTTGTTGAATCTCTTTCCAGTACATTTTGATTTGGTCACGTAATACATGCGTCCCTGTGCCAATCTCTACCTTATATTTAAAACATAGGTATAACAATTGGGAAATATTCTACTGAGGCGAACTTGAATATATGAATATATCTTTTCACTGATTTTTTTATTTTTTTTATAAAAGATCTATAAAATGCTTGCAAGCAGGCGTTTTCAGATGTGTTTCTTTGCTTCGTGGGCATGTGGTTGTTTCACCTGCCTGAATGAAATGAACTGAAAAGGAGGTAAACGCACCGGGGATGAATTTAAACAAAGTAAACACAGCACAAGAGAAAGCCCCATTAGACCCAGCTTTGACGGATTAGCACGATGTGTATTGGGCTCTCGGTTGTTATAATTATTATAGCCATGTTTACACACTTCCCCTTCAGCAGAACATTAGAACCTGATCAAATACACAGCCATCGGAGGTTAATCTAATCCTGTCCAAATCTCAGATTCTCCATAGATACGGTGTGCGATTTCTACAGTAAACCAGACTGGGGTTCTCTTTTTTTTTTCTTTTTTTTTCTTGTGGTCGGCCATTTGCGATAAAGTTCTTGCCGTGACAGCAGGGAGCCTCTTGATCATGTTGAGTGATGAACACTCCCAGACTTTGTACTGATAGATAGTGCATTGTTGTCTAGACTTTGGAGCCCATACAGCACTCTATTTCCTTTCTGACAGTCTCATCTTCTGTTAGGTCTCGACTTTTTTTTTTTCCCCCGCACAAGCCGTTCCGAAAAAGCAGCCTATAACTCTTAAACATCGCTCTTGCGTGTTTTTCTCCTTCCGTCTAAAGCGGCCCAAGTCACATGACTACATGGCAATCTGATTTAGAAGTGTATTTTATCCACAATGTTTGCCTTTCGGGGTGCCAAGAACCAATTTAAGATTCATGTATTCATGCCCTCCAGCGTTGCAGCGACGTGCTTCCTTTACATCCTGAACAATTAATGTCCACTAAATCGAGACTACGGTGCACGCGGTCCCGCCGGGCCGTGTAGGCTCCGTCCTCCCGGGGTATTCTGGCCGAGATTACAGAGCGCCACCCGTCGCAGATCAGTGAGCAGTCGCGGCCTAAGAACTGTAGTCGAATTGCTTTTACTTTTGCATGCCCGCCCACTAATGGTTTATTGATTGTGTATGTAGTGGACTGTCCCTCTCGCTACCTCTATCTCTTTTACTCTTTCTCCATCTGCCTGTCCTCGCTGGAGAAGCGCCAGTACTGAGGGATTGATGCACTCAGGGGTTTTAACGGCACAGAAGGCTGCATACCACCCCAGAGCCAAGGTCATGCTGTGCTGCCATATTGTATTTTATGAGAAGACGGGCAGCAATAAGTACTGATATGGACTCATGGTTTATTTATCGCCCTTGGTGACAACATGCAGATCTTATTCAAGCAGGTCTCCAGAATTTCTTTTCCATTTCCCCCCCCCCCCTTTACATTGTGAGGACTTTTATACCATCGTACCCACGGCTTTTATCTACACAGTCAGTGTGTGAAGTCTGTTTGGTATTCAACAGTTTGTTAGAACGTATTATCCAATAGTATTAAATCTGCCATTAGTTTCATTCTCTTTCTTTTTCTTTCTTTCTTTCTTTCCACACAGGTGACCCCGGTAGCCGGGCCCCCCGAAGGAGGCACCAGGGTGACGATTCGCGGGGTGAATCTGGGCTTGTCTTTCGCTGAAATGGAAGACAACGTGCAGGTGGCAGGAGTGCGGTGCACCCCGAAAGAGGATGGCTACGTCATTGCAGAACAGTGAGTCCTTAAATAACCACAAAGTCAAAACCCGATCTGTTTGAACCGGGTTATTTTCAGAACGCCAATCATTCTTCCGAATGAAACCGTGTCATGACAGGAACAAGGAAGAGAAAAAAGATTTAAAAAAAAAAAAGAAAGAGCTCATGGTTGATCTGCCTCGAAATAGAATGCACTGGAGAAAACACAATGTCCTACATTAACCCCCTACTGTACAACAGAAACAGAATCGGATACAAATAAAACTCACTCGGAGACAACGTAGTTTACAGACTATCCTAGAGTCCAAAGCAGCCAATTAGAGCTGTCATAGCCCAGAGACGTGCTAGCCACTCCATAAGGGGTGTTCAGGGGGATCTGCTGTGCTCTGCTGAACCTGCTGGCAGTTTTCCTCACACGGGAACATCTTCACAATAAGGCAGTACAAACAGCTCATGATGGACGGCTATCCTGAAGATTACATTCACAGCCATCCCCGGAAGGGGGGGGGGACTAATTAGAGCAGACGCGGACCTGGCTAGTTTCCTTCCGCTGGGAGATTGCTACCCACCCATTCTCCCACTCCCTCACTCCTCAATAATCGCTCAGCATCTGTTTATGTTTGCTTGTTTGCTGAATGGCTAGTTAACCCGGCTTTTACAAGCTTTCGCAAAGACCTCCTATCAGCAAGAAGCAATAGTGAAAACAGGGAAGGAAATAAATGTTGATATCCTTAAACTGAAAATATACTTAATACCAATGTTATTTTTATTTTATACGGAATTCAGTTAGACTGCGTAATTACTGTGTAATCCAGTTACACTGTACTACTTCTGGACCCTTTATTAATTAATTAGCCATTTCTAGAGAGCTATAATAGCAACACCTGACATTTGTCTGTTGGTCAAACACCAAATTCCTAGCTATATTGTCTACATATTAGTCTTTGTTTAAGACGATTTTTACATTCGTGTTAAAACTTCCCCCCCCAAACCACTTTTTGTTGCAATGCATCCTTCGGTATTTTATTCAAAATAATGCACAACTGATCTATTACCGTCTTCGTGCCAGAGCATGCCTTCAGAACAGCATACAGACCAGTTAATCAATAGGTGAAGTCTAGGGCACTTGAGCAGTGTTACAGGAAAAACATTTAACCCTATCATTCCAGAGGTCGTGGTTTTGAATCCCAGTAATACCACAGCCATATGTGGCTAGGGGTCCAAAAGATGAAATCCATCAATCATAACAATGCTGGTCAATATTGGCCGTCTTTGAGCTCATGTTACATGATACGATAGGCGCGGCGTGATAACTGGTGGGTGGGTATCGACCAAGACTTGAAATGAAATGAAATTTCATTTATTATCATGTTGTATTGATTATCCCTAGCCCTATCAAATAAAAAGATACAGTATGGGCGATATGTCCTAGGTTTATTAGGGGTGTAACTCAGTGATCTAAGGCTCTTGGCTACTGATTAGAAGGATAAGGGTTCGAGTCCCGGTATCGCCAAGCTGTCATCGTTGGGTCCTTAAGCAAGGCCCTTAACCCTCTGGGCTCCAGGGACGATGTACCATGGCTGACCCTGCACTATGAGCCCAAATTCTAAACAAGCTGGGATATGCGAAGAAACAATTTCACTGTGCTGTAATGTATATGTGACAAATCAAGGCTCTTCTATTCTGTTTATCCTAAAGTCGCACCGCTCATGGAAACAAGCGCTTCGGATTCGTCAGAGCGCGCTGCCATGTTGTATTTCGTATTTCTCAAGTGTAATGCGAGGGCGGAAGAGTCAGAGTCAGGGAACTACGGAAGCTCGCCGTGCCAATCCGAAGTGAAATCGTAAAATTAATCGCTAGAATTAATCAATTATAACGACGTATGTATTTTACTATAGTGTCGTGCATTCTGTCAGGATTTGGGCTCAAACCCTGTATTTTCTTCAAATGCACCATTCAAAATACACTCGGAATTAATAAGGAGCCCACAGTGAGGCTTCCAGCGCTAATAAGGTAGGCTATTAATTAGTGAGCACCAAGTATATGAACACCACCCCCCCCCCCCTCCTCTCCAGTCTGCACCTTAATGCCATGGGTCCCGCAGTCTTATTTACACGTTCTGAAGCGTGATCACACGTGGCCATTTGTAGGGAGACGCTGGTGCTGAACGCACAACACGGGCTGCTACGGCGCGCCATGGCCTTTTAAGGTTGAGTGAATTACAGCGTTCTGTGAACTTTACAATTGACAGTGTTTTTATACCGTGACCTTATTTCCGAGCAAATCTTTAGAGATGTAGAAGGTTAGCCTTGACTCCGAGCCTGAGATGCAACACGCTGGGTGCAGAATTTTCTTTTGCTTTTGTGTCTATTGTTTTTTTCTTTTTTTCTTTTTTTTTTTGGAGGATCTATAAATAGCTCCTGTCTGTAAGTCCAGCCTGGTTTCTTTTCTCCCCGCGCCTCGGTGCGGCATGTCGCAGGGGCAGGAGCAAGCCGAGGCAGCTGTAATTGAAATGCGTGATGTGCAAGGGAGGAGATTTGTCAGTCGTCCTCGCCTCTGACAGCAGTTTAATCCAAGTAGGATAGCGCTGCGGTGAATTCATTTGTATGGAGCTGTGGAGGAGTGTCAGGAGGAAATGAGGAAAGGGGGCTACACACGATACAAGAGCCTACGAAGCAGAAATTCTCCGCTGCGTAGCCTCTAGAGCCATTACGTCACCCAAGTACCATCAGCTACAGTCATTTATCTTAGGCTGGCACGGAGTTAATGCCGCAAGCTCTTTCGAGCTGCTTTCAGAAGGAAACGCACGTTGTATTTGTTTTGCACTGGCATTATGGCTATGTGTGTATTCTAAATCTGTGGAGCAACCCAAGCAGACGTGTCCCGCGCAAGAAGCAAAGCATGACGGCATCGCAAACTTTACCGCTCTCTCCGCAAGTGACAATCGATGAGCGGCACGTTTTTACGATGTCATTTGATCCGGCCACCTGCCGGCGCAGCCGACATCAGATCAGAGAGTATGATAAAACAGTATTGATCTGCTGCAGGTACTCTCATTGATTTACACAGGCCTTCAGCTCTCTGTTAGGGGTCGTATTTAAGACTCGGCAGGGTGCAGACGTTACGAGAACGCGGTGCACTTTTGCTTTGGGGCCCAATTTCTCGTGATTGAACATCGGGGGCATAGCAATTGAGCAGCCAGTGGCGAAAGTACAATGCCATTGACAGGAAGTGAACGTAGGAGGCTGAATTGTATCAAGCCACTGCGATTCATTCTAGAGAAGTGCTAACATTTAACCGTGTACATTTACCATTTTGTGACATGCTTGTTTTTAGCTACTGTAAAAGCACCGCTGTGTTTTGTTTTAGCAGTTATTTTTGCTAATTTGCTTATATATAGAGCGGTTTAATTGGTGAACCTGTAAATTTACAAATCCAAGATTTATGCGTCAATAGAGAGCATGTTGGTCTTCCTGTGGCCTCTCTTTAGAAATAACGCTAAAATCGCACTTTATCTGGGAGAAAAAAACAAAAAGCTAATCTGGCTAGTTTTAGCTAATCCAGCTAGTTTTAGCTAATTCAGCTAGTTTTAGCTAACCTGGCTAGTTTTACAAAACCATGTTGTCTCATGAATCACCAGGATGTAAAATATTGTAAAAAAATATATTGAATATGTACAGAAAATTGTTTCACTATTGTTTCTTTTTTATGCTTGTTTTTTGCTACTGTTAAACCACCAGTTTGTATTTGTTGTAGAAGTTGTTTTTGCTAATTTACTTACTTATACATAGGAGTTGAAATACTTATATTTACTTATACATAGGAGTTGAAATATCTGACACTGGAAATTCACAAATCCAAGATTTATCAGTCGATAGAAAGCATGTCGGTCTTGCTGTGGTCTCTTTTGATAAATAGCGCTAGATTCTCACTTTATCTGGGAGAAAAAAAAGCGAATCTAGCTAGTTTTACAAAACCACTGTCTCGTGAACCACCAGGGTGTCAAATATTGCGCTGAATATGAACAGAATACGGTCTGGATATTCACTAGTGTTTCTTTCTTTTTTTTTTTAATTAATGATAAAGAATCCCAAATACACTCATTTGGTTTGCTTATAAACATAATCCTTTCCTATTCATATTCAAGTTTACATTCACTGAGATACACTAGGTGTAGGAGTTTTCCCTGCTAGGATTTATTTATTATATTTTTTTTTTCACGCTGCCAACGTCGACACCTGTGCATTACGGAGAAATATCCTGGAGAAATATATTGCTCTAATTGCTATGAATTTGACATCAAATTTTCCAGGATCGTGTGCGAGATGGATCCGGCTCCGGAAGAAACCAGGTCCGGTCCTGTTCAGCTCTGTGTGGGAGAGTGCAAGCCGGAGCTGCAGGCTCGTTCTTCCCAACTCTATTCCTTTGTGGTAAGGATTCAATTCCCAGCATGCCTCTGAATTATGCAACGAGGACTTTTTTTTATTTATTTATTTTTCGGTACTCCTTTAATTGTTCTACTTATAGGAGTTGGTGAATAATGACGCAACGTGGATAGTGGAACAATGAAGCGATTATTAAGCTTTCGCTGCGATGGGTGCTTTTGTAAGACTTTATGGAAACTGTTCCCCCCCCCCCCCAACATTTTAAGTCCATATAATGTAGATTTTTCAAAGCAGTCCACCATGTTAACTGCTTAAAGACCCCCCCCCCCGAAGACAACCAATTCACAATTAGGCATTTCAAGTCTATAAAAACTCTCTTACTTTAAAACATTTGCTAATTGATTTTGTTTAATGGATAATGACATTGCATTTTCTAATGAACAAATGCGATCCCGGTGCAAAGCACCCGACCTGAATCGAGCCTTTGATAGTGGAACCCTATTTTGTTTTGTTAAAATTGCACACGATTAGAAATTACAGGCTTAATTTGTCGCTGCTTTTTCAGCAGAATGAGAACCGTGCTTCCTGCTTGTGAAGCAAAAGTTCCTGACAGCATAATCAAATTAGTTTTTTTTTTAGTATGGAGCAATTAGAAACGTGTGGCACCGTGGGGAAGGCACACCGAACACGGAGACAATGAAAGCTGCAAGCGGAATTAAAGGCAAGATGGCAGCCATGTTCCTTTACACCAAAAAAGCACCTGAGGGGACACTTAAGCACTGCCATTCATACACACACACACACACACACACACACACACACACAAAATTATCCCTCCCCCAGCAATTAACAGCTGCCGGTTATTAGCAGAGCCGTTTTCATTATGACTTTGTGGAGTCCGTCGTTGTGTGAGGATGAGCGTGTGCGTGTGTGTGTGTGTGTGTGTGTGTGTGTGTGTGTGTGTGTGTGTGTGTGTGTGTGTGTGAGCAGGTGCAATTTTCACCCCTTGCTTTTGCAACCTGCACCTTTCGTGTCACGCTCACACGCAGAACGAGCATGTTGATTACGATGCTGCTGGACAGCGGAGGAGAATTCCTGCGTGGATACCTGTTTTATAACACAAGATGAGGCAGAAAATGCTGTTAATGTATTTTTCCGACCCTCGTGCGCGGGGAGTCGGCCACCATCTATTTTAAGACTCGGAGCGGTGTGCTTGTGTATTTCTCCATCTGCTTGTCTTCAGAGACTGCACATGCAGGCTATTTTCAGTCCGTGAAAGAAAAAGCAGGGTAGCGCTACGGAAAGAGACAGGGCAGGAAGGCGGAAAATGGAAGCGGAGTGCTTCGGAAGATTTTTTTACATTTGTGTCCTGAACCCTTTTGCATGAGAGGTATCGCCCCTGTGGCTTTACTTTGTAAATTCTAAAAATAATAATAATAATAATAATAATAATAATTACTTGTGCTTTTTTGATAATATCCAAGTATTGGGGCTGATGTACTTAGATGGTTCATGTTTATCAAAAAAGGAACAATGCAGACAACTTTAGAATCATAAACATGCCCAAAAGACTATGTATATTATGTTCCCTAACTTGGCTACTATACTTCAGCAAAATTGTAGCCAGGCACAACTTGCGCAAAGGACAATACAATTCGTAGTTGAACAAATGTATTACGATGCTGATAGGCAGATTGAGAAGTAAATATTCTTACTATGTTCATTTGAATCTTATCTTTTTTAAATTAGTGTTTATTATTATTGTTTTATTTCATGATTATTATTATATTTATATGAGTGGACAGCTTTGTGGCATCTGTTTGTACATAGTTTGTACTTTGAACAGTAAAGTCTAGTGGAAAGAATAATAAAAAAAAAAAGTCAATAAACGTCAGGTAAGTCGATCATGTTTATTAATCCCATCCGGTGCAGGTGGTGATGGGAATCATAGTATTGCTACATTTCTTGAAATAAGCGGGGTAGGGCAGTCGCTAAGGCGCTGGGCTACTGATTGGAGGGTCGAGGGTTCAAACTCCAGTATAGCCAAGCTGCTACCCTGGAGTCCTTGAGCAAGGGCCTTAACCCTCCACAGGTCCCAAGAAGCCTCAATGAAAATTGTATGTAAAATTGTCTTAATTTGTATTTCATTGCCGCTTTAAGTAAGTGCATCCCTAAATCATGAACTTTCATGTATTATATGTGCATAATAAAAGCATCCTCCTCACTCGAGGCAATATTATGCATTGGCCTTTGTACTATGGGACTTTTTGCAAAGAAATATACAGAAAAAAAGGCTATTCTATATCTATGAATATCTGAATTTGTGTTTTCTGTCAACTCTCTCTCTCTTTCTCTCTCTCTCTCTCTCTCTCTGTCTATCTTTTAACCCAGACACCATCTGTAACTGGGCTATCACCCAGTCGAGGTCCTGAGTCAGGTGGCACTAAGGTGACCATCATTGGAGAGAATCTGGGTGCAGGAAGCAGCGTCCGAGTTGTGTTCGGGAATCAGACATGCGAGTTCTATGAGTAAGCACTTGTCTCTTTCAAGTTTTCCTGTATGTATGTTTGTCTATGGGTTATGGAGATATTCATCTACGAATGCAATCATCAAAACTATACAACATTTCCTGTCATACACCGTGTCACGGCCATATTTTTTTTTTTACAGAGAACTTAACTTGTTAAGAGTAAAATGAATATACCTCAATGTAAATGGTGTAGCAAAATAATGAGGTGGAGAAAACTGGCACTCTCATTCAGAGCAACAAAAAAAAAAGGAAATACATTTGTGGTCCTGTAGGGCTTTTTTTTACCTTTACAAATGTACAAATGTTTTAGATTTAAATAATAGTTTTTGTTATATATTTGAACAAAGACCATATTGAACAGAGAAGCAACAATTAAATGTACAATTTACTAAAGGTCAAATAAATGGTTTATTGGCGAGTTGTGGACTCCCCTCCCCTCCTCCTCCAACCGTGCTAAATAAACACCTCCATAATGATAGGGATTTTAATTTGTTTGTGTGGAGGATCTACTGCGAGTTACTAAAGATAGAGCTCATTAATATAAATCTGCAATTTGCCTCGCGGAGTGGAGAGTGCTGGGAGAGAAAATGAACTCGAGATTTTGACATTAGCGTTGCGGGATAATATAGACAAATAGTCCTTCTGACATACTAATAGTCACCGGCATAATAATGCTGTAAGATTCGGATGCTTGAATTGGAGATATTGACTAATCTTTGTTAAAGGCAGGAGAAGGAAAGTGGGTGTTTGTGAGTGCGGAGAGGAATAATGCATAATAGCTGCAAATAGGAAGCGAAACAGCGGTGCGGTAATGGTGTAGGCAGATGCAATGCATGATAATGGCTTATTAGCATTTGTGCAACTCATGGCAATATCACCTTCACGCGTGTGTCTTTTTGTCCTACAGGCGGACCATGATGGAGATTGTGTGCTACTCGGCTCCTTCTCTGACTGGGGTGGGACCAGTGCAGATCGCTGTAAGTGTGGACCATGCACAGGTGAAGGAGAAACTCACGTTTGAGTACATCGATGATCCGACTGTACAGCGCATCGAGCCTGAATGGAGCATTGCAAGGTAACGACATTGATTAACGGCATCTGATCCGATAATTACACGTTTCCAATTTGACCAGAAGCCACAAAGGCGGAAGTTTCTGTTCCTGCTGAAAAGCAGCCACGGTGGAAGGGTTTCTCAGTGTGTATCCATCTGGCGCTGGCTGGCCCTGAATACGCCACTGCAGGGCTGACAGGTCTGAAATTAGCACGGCCGGCGAGCGTTTTTTGAACAGAGATGCGCGGAACATGTGGCAGAGGTGTGAGCATCGCAGCAGATGGCATGGAAATGAATTTTCAGTGTGAGACCTTACAGCAGGACCCCAGGACACACAGACGACCGGAAAAAAAGAAAAGGGAGAAGAAAAGACGTTTTTCATAATGCCATTGTCAGAAAAGGCATTAGTAGCAGGCATGGTTTGTGAAGTGCAGTGAATCAATGTGTTGAGTAAACATTATTTCATAATGTGTCTGAAGTATGTAAAGCGATAGAGACATTTAAAAAAAAATGTAAAAAACGAAGGTGCACTTAATCATTTCACCTTTACTATTGGAAGAGTCCAACATGTATTCTCCTGCTGATAAACAAATTAGGCGGAGGCTTGTGTATGACCCAAAGAATTGTGTGAGCTTCACGAGCTTCGCCTTCAAACTAATTCTTGAATATTTAAGAGCTGCAGGAGTTTCGTCAAGCTGGGCATGGACGTTTCTTTTCCTGGTATCTCTTCTGCATGTCTAAATGCAAATGCATTCCTGAACTTATTGGACAGGCTGTTAAGAAAAAAGGACTGCAAGTTAAATTGCATAGGGAAATGTCTAAATGACAGCATAAATGCAGTCATTTACTTTCTACTGGCTAATTGCTTCCATTCTCTTACACACATTTGCATTTTTGCTTTAATTATCCCTTAAGTATCCTGTCTGTGTCACATAATGATATATATATATATATATATATATATATATATATATATATATATATATATGTGTGTATGCATATATTTGTGTATGTATGTATGTAAATAGATACATAAATTATGTACATTACATAACGCAAGTTCACTAATTTTATTAAAGCGCGATTAACGCAGATTAACTCAGATTAGCGCAGATTAATGCATTATGTTGGCAAATGAATGAAGCCTGGACAACAAAGAAAAAAAATGACAATTGAATAACGAAACTTCAGTGCATCCAATCACTGTTCCTAAATTTCCCCGAAAATTACACCTACTAGCTGCTCATTCACAACAGGTATGATCTCCTCACTATATCTGTGTATATTACTGTATGGAACCTTACGCAAGTGCATCGCATTCCCAAATCCATATTGCGAAATAAAGCGCCTTTTTCTTTTGTGAATGCAATGCGCTTCCGTAGAACCTAAACATATCACCAGTTTATATGGAAAAGGAACCGGAATAGAATTCTTAAAGGAGCCACGTCCCATATTTTACAATTTCAACATTGAAATTAACAAGAAAATAAAATGAAATAGTAAAATAAATATTACATTATTATTATTAATATTATAAATATTATAATTATTAATAATTTTATTAAAGGCAGAGATTTTGAGAGACATGTGTATAATTATACCATCTGTTAGTTAAGTAGAGTATTAGAAACATGAAAAGAATACATTTATGGTACACTGAAAACGTGCGATTAATCATACATGATGACCCTAATATATACAAAGGGTGTATATATATATATACATATATATACACAGATACCTATGTTCAGTAGATGACACAGTATTATTATCTAAGTGTAAGAATACAAAACAGTTTATGATGATTACTGTCCTCTCAATCCACCTTCTCAACTCCGACTTCCTCTATTTGTTTATTAAGCAGCTAGACCAAACACTACATAGTAATCAGTCGGCTATAATGACAGAAAACAGCACCATTAGAATTGCACAGAAGGTGCCCTGGATCCTCTGTGTGTTAATACAGAGTGGTTAAGAGGAGACCAGGTTAGAGAGCATCAGTTGCATGTCACCAGAGCGTCGCTAAAATAAAAAAACCATATGGTTCTTATCCACTAGCCGAACACGGTTAAGAGAGTCGATCTTATGACGAGTATGAGCAGCAACTTCCTTCCGCCCGAAACTTCCAAAATCTCCGTATGTTAATCAGGATGGTTGTATTTCCCGCTCCTTCTGTGTTTCCAACCGCACATCTGTTGTGTTTGATTACATCTGCTGAAAACGGGTTAAAAGCCTCTTTAATCATTACCTCGTCGCAAGCTTATCATCTTCACAGCACCGTTTGACAAAAGGGCACATTTTTAATGAGAACATGAAGTTAACTTTCCGTTCGTGGTGAAAAAAGCCGGCCGTGTTTTTGTTTTGCTTGTTCTAGTGGACACACTCCGCTTGTGGTAACCGGAACCAACTTGGACGTGGTCCAGGAGCCCAGAATTCGAGTCAAGTACGGCGGACACGAATCATTCAACGTACGTATCTTCTTCTTTCAATTATTATTATTCTTTTTTTCTTTTTTTTTTTTTTTTTTTTTTAATCCTGTTCTTTCACCGTGACCTCAGGTACCTCAATTAAGTCTCTAGCTGTCACTGGAATCCCTTGTGTAGTGTTTTTGTACAGGAAGAGAACAACTATTGAATCTGAAATTGTATCAACGGCCTTGAGCATCAACATGTTTTGTCTGCTGTTGGTTAGAGATAATTATTGGCGAGTGCTTGATGGGGACGTGCGGCACAAGTTTCAGACTGCGTTTATCCTTTATTGCGCCAGAACGGCCCTGGTTTTTTGAGCGATGTATCCGTACATTCCCGAATAATTTCTTGCCTCGCAAGACGCCGCCGGTTAATTGGATCGTTTTCATCACGGATCGAGGTGCAGAGAGGAAGTCCTTTGGTCATTTCCGTCCATTTCGAGTAAAACTCGCTCCGGCTTTCTCGCCAAGCGTTTTTACGGCGTGTTGGAGAGAAGCTCGAGGTTGGAGAACGTGTTCTTCCTTGATCGCCGGACAATTAACTGTATTGAACCGCCTTCATCAGCATAACAAGGGCCAGCGGTAATCAGAGTAAGGCGGCGAATCATTATAAATCATGTTTCTTCCTTTAGTCCTGGAAATGCGCGTTTAATTAAGGGAAAAGAGATTGCAGGCTCCTTTTCCCCACTGCCTACATGAAAAGACAAAATGACCGTAAATCTTACCAAAAAAAAAAGCTTTTCGACTGTATTTGTTGGAAAACAAATATATAAATATACCTATATAAGTCATTCTGTCGTCATATTGGTATAATAGTTATTCTTTTAGATGTCTGATGATGTACTATAGTATACTGATGAGACACCTTGAGAAAAACATGCCTGGAACATCATGACTACAGCAGTCCATTTGTAGATAATGATGAGCTTTAGGAGAAAAGACTCCTGCATCTATATGTACCTGTTCATAGTAACTCCCCCCCACCCCCCACCCCCACCCCAAAAAGCATTCTTATCAGATAAAGAAAAACAGCAGAGAGAGAAAAAGAAGTCGGACAGAATGACAGAATCTTCAAGCATGCTTCACACATCCGTGAGTTTTTTTCACCTCTGCTGAAATATGAATGTTAGGTGGGCACTGCCTGATTTGTCAGGTTATTTTTCTGTCCCTCGCTCTTTTACTCTCATTCTTCTCCTCAACTATATATCTTTCTTTACAACTGCACGAAAAGGAAACGGAAAAAAAAAAAAAAAAAAAAAAAAAACGAAGCACAATCTGTCCCACCTCCCCACCCTGTCTGATCATTCCTGGCTTTGATTTCCTCGGCCTGAACGGGTGCATTTTTATTAACTGCTGAGGTTACAATTATAGAGCGCTTCATCCGTCCCTCTCGCGTTTTGCCGCTGAGGAGAGGCAAACAGTGGACCAGCCTGGCAATCAGAGCAGAGAGCCTGTCAATGCAGCCTTCAAATTGTCACCTGCCTCCTGTCCAAATTGCTCCCCCCCCCCCCCCCCTACCAAAGCCCCCACCACCCTGCCATCCGCACTCCAATCTTGCCTTACCTGGCAGAATTCTCAAAAGCTACTGCAAAATTGGAGACAATTGCCTTTGTGCATGTAGCCGTACCTGTCACCTGCCTACAATGGAGACATTAATCATTGTCCTGATTATAGGCGGAAAGACTTCTTCTTTCTTTCTTTCTTTCTTTTTTTTTCCTTCCTTCCCTCCCCCTCCATAGCTCCATTTTCTTTCCGAGCGGAAAAGCGAAAAAGAAGCACCGGGCCCCATGGAATGGCAGGAAGAGACAATAATGATGCGAGGAGATGGATTCCTTAAAGTGTTATCAGTCGCTATCTTAGCTGATCAGAACAGCACTTGGGCACAGCTCTGAAGGGAAGCACTTCAGAAACACATGCAATCAGACGATGTTCCCAGCAATCAGTGTCAGAGACCTCCTCAGACACCACTCTTAAAAGAACACCAACTCAAACAGATGACAAAAAAAAAAAACACAGACGACTTCTGCAACCGTTCAACCGGGTCAGCGGACAGTCGTGTGTGTGTCTGTGTGTGTGTGTGGTGTGTGTGTGTGTGTGTGTGTGTGGACGGTTTAAATTATTTAAGGGTTTTGTATCGGTGGTGTTAATCACCTGGTCACGTACGTGTGGATTGACAAGTGAACTTACTTTCCCAGTAAGATGCAAAAATAACCCCATGATGTTAAGAGTATATTACATGTTTCTTCCTGTTTTTACTGATTCCTGGTAAAAAGAAAACACCAGCAAAAGTCTAGTCTATGTTTTTTTATTATTATTATTATTATTATTATTATTATTATTATTATTATTATTATTATTATTATTATTATTATTATTATTATTATTATTATTATATTATTATTATTATCTGATATCTATAATATATATATATATATATAGCTATATAGGTCTGCTATATATAGGTTTTTATCCGTATGAATTCATTCTATATTCATTGTATCTTCGCTACCTCAATGATCTCGTAGTAGTGAAATGCTTTTAGTCAGAGAACGCGTCCAATCCGATCGCATATCGATCGATCTGCTGTTCAGTTTAACCCTAGCCCTGACATCAATACTCCGTATAAGTGCATCGCTTCCTGCTTGTCTTTTTGCATCCATCTGGCTAAAAATCTACCAGGAGCACGCATGACGACAGCACACATGATTGTCTAGCGGGAAGACCTGCTTATTTTGACACATTAGAGGAATCGCAGTAATCTCAATTGATCCTAATTCAGTTTTGGACACTGTATGAAAAGGTGTGTTTGTGTTTGTGCTGTCTGTTGTGTGTGTGTGTGTGTGTGTGTGTGTGTGTGTGTGTGTGTGTGTGTGTGTGTGTGTGTGTGTGTGTGTGGTGTGTGACTTTTTTTGTGTGTGTTTGTGAGGGCGAACAAATGCACGGGTGCCCGAAGTGAGCTGAAATGTGGCAAGCAAGCGATTCGGAGCAGATGGTATTGTAAGCCACAGCTAAAATGCTAATGCAAGTTTGGTTTCAGGCAGCATGAAGCATGATTTTGTGGTAGCATCTGTCCCTGCTCCCTGTCACATGGCACATCCAGTGTGCGAGGGGGGGAGGGGGGGTTGCTTGGGGGCTGGATTGGGTGTTGGGGGCTGAACAACATAAAAGGATAACTGTAGATTCGGATTGAATAGCAGCACATGAATAATAGATTTCATTCTGTGACGGTATTGTCATTTTTATTTATTTATTTGATTTGTTGTGTATATTTTGTTGGGAAGCTGGATCAAATTCCAGCTGGGCCCCGTGAGCAAGGCCCTTAGCCCTCAAATGCTTACTGATTAATTGAAGGAACTGTATGTCACCCTGTAAAGTTGCATCTACCAGAAATGTAAAAGTATAGCAGTCAGCTGTGGAAGGTGTGGAAATCTTGGCCACACTAGTACCTCTAGACCCCCGAGGCAAGAATGAGAACAATGTCGGCCACTCTGATGTCTGCCAAATGCCAAAAATTGTAATGTTCATTTGACACACACATGTATCGAGGCACAATTTCAGCTCTGACCTCTAAATGACAAGAGTCCTGAGACTACGAGGCAGTTTGATATCATGACAGGGTTCATTTCCGAAACGCTGATATAACCCTTATAACCCGTCGTGTCATGCTAGTCATTACAAATGTTTTTTTTTTTTTTTTGCATAATGTGAAAATATTCAGCAGACAGCGTTTGTCACGAGGTGATACCGCGGCCCTGTATCACTCCGCCCACACAGCTGTAATGCTCGATCTGTGTTTCTGTCAACACGCATCCGGGATAAATCTCACTCTCGTCGCATACCGGAGAATGCAAAACAGGCTGTTCTGTGCCCAGACAGCACAGCGCCCGGAACCTGCCAATACTTTTCTAAAAAAAAAAAAAAACATAATAATAATAATAATAATAATAGCACAATAATTATATTGTATTTTTCTTTTAGACTTATACCTCGGGATCCATGCCATTAGTCTTTATTGACGAGGCTAAAATTGCTGAAGGACAAACCGTATTTTGAAAAACAGTGACACAGATTGTCCTGTGTTCATTCCTGTCCTGTGTAATATTGAAATTAGACCCCCCTGCCCCCCCCACCCCGCCCACAAAGACTCTTTAGGAGTTGGTATCAATCACCCAGGTTACCATGCAGGCCAAAGCAACAGGTATAGAGGCGTGGTGTTTGCTGTGCTTTGAAGATATTTAGTTCTAATTAAGTTTCTCCCTGGAGAGTGGGAGAGGAGGGAGAGCAAGCGAGAGAGAGAGAGAGAGAGAGATGAGATGAAACCCTCCCGGCACAGTCAGGGATTTACGGCAATCAATTTTGTTGTTCGAGGTTTAGTCAGGCTCTCTGGAGCGTAGAGGAGCAGTACAACACCTGTGTAGCAATGCGAGGCGAAGTTTGTGTGCCGTGTCTCAGTGCACGACTCTGTTTTTAAGCGGGAAAAGAAGTGGATCAATGACTATTTCATGATAACGGTAGAGCAGGAGAGAGAGAGAGAAAGAAAGAAAGAAAGAAAGAAGGAAAAAAATGCTAAAATGTTGGCTTTAGTCAGCCAGCGCTTGTTCAGCGGTAAAAGCACGGGGAAATGCATAAGGAGATACCGGTGCTTTTTCATTCTGCCGCTTGTCTGTGTAGAGCTGAAAGGTCATTTGGGATAAGGACAAGCTTTTGTAAGCTTGTTCCGTGTCAGCGCCGGTGCACCGGAAAGCAAAGAGCAATCTCGTGTCTCTATGTAGTTTTATACAACCGAGGGTGTTGCGTTTTTTTTTTTGCGTTGTCTCGGGGAAAGAAAAAAACCAGGAGCGCGTGAGATGCTTTGTTTGTCGTCACTCCTACATATTTGATACTGGTTTCGTGTCATAAAGTCATAAAACTGTCTCTTTCTGTGTCAGGTGTGTAAGGTGCAGAATAGCACCACGATGAGCTGCTTCGCCCCGTCTCTGGCGGTGGAGTACACCCCCGGCCTCGACTCAGTAAAGCATGCTGACGAGTTCGGCTTCATCTTTAATAACGTCCAGGCCCTTCTGGTTTACAACAACACCAACTTCCTGTACTACCCCAACCCTTACTTTGAGCCTCTGAGTACCAATGGGGTACTGGAGCAGAAGCCCGGGTCTCCTATTATACTGAAGGTATCGCACATCATACCAGACGTTAAAGGTGCAATCATCTAACGGAGATATAATAGACCATATAGTGCCTATTGATAGTAAAACAGAAGCAGGAAATTAAAGAAAGATGAGCGTTTACTGTTTAATATAATGTAAAGTGATTGCATGCGTAATGATAGAAACAGCTCCATAAACTATGATTTGACTGGGAGAAATATGTGTTTGTGTTTTCTCAGGGAAGGAACTTGGTTCCTCCAGGCTCGGGGGGAGTGAAGCTAAACTATACAGTGCTCCTGGGAGAGACACCATGCTCCGTCACGGTCTCGGACACTCAGCTGCTGTGCGAGCCGCCCAACCTGACTGGCCAATACAAAGTCTTGGTAATATAGAAGGAATTTGTGTCGCCTTCTGTGTGTTTGAATCTTGAAATGCAGCGTTCCCATTTCAGTTTGATATCTTTTCCCAGGCCACAGAGCCTATAGGGTATTATTATTATTATTATTATTATTATTATTATTATTATTATTATATTAAATGAATTCTCATGATTTGTATAAAAAATTATACATTATATGTATAGGTCTAGTTACCGAAAGCTTCTAATTAAGTATTTACTTCTCTTCGCACTCCTAAAGTATTTAAAGAGCTATTTTCAGTCTTAAGTTTATGTTTTTGTTTTTTTGTTTTTTAATTAAAATCCCACCGAACAAGGAGCATGTTGAGTACAGTAATGCTATTCATTAGCTGCGACAACTAATCGATAACGATCGATAATGAAATGTCTAGATAACGAATGGCGTTATCGATTACTTGGGCTGCTCAAGTTCTGGGTTAGCATGACTGCTTGGTAACACCGGGTCCAGCAACATTTCGGAGAGTAAAGTTCACCCAGGCGCAGGGTAAAGTGTCATTCACGTTATCCAGTGCGTGGGAGCATTTAATATTAAACTCAACGCAGCGAAACACTGCCACCTGCGAGTTATGCACATGGGAAGAAAACACACCAGTGATGAAGACGAAACATCAGCACGGTAAGAAACATGTTTATGAATTAGTGTAGAAATGCAGAAGCATTCGCTGAAAACCACGATAGTGAATAAACATGTAATCGTTTACTGTTGCTGCTTTTAGATTTAAGCACATCGTCGCAATGTTGTTCACGCGTGGTGATTGCGCAACCGGATGCTCACGAGTCACGACAGAACCGATTTAGTGCGACTGTCCTGTTGTAAACAAAAGTTATAAAAACAAAAAATGTTTACACAATACCACTTCGACTCTACACATGATGATTCGATTAAACCGGTGCGAACAAACACTAAATCAAAAAACAGCAAATAACAGCACAAGTAAACGATTTCATTTTTGTTCATATTAATCGTGTTTTTTAGCGAATGCATATGCATTTGTCCATTAATTAATCCCCGCCCCCTCCCTTTAAAGCATGTTTGCTTGTTACGTTCCCATTCTCTTCTTCATACCATTTCAAGCTTTGTAGCATTACTACTATAGCATTTGCAATAAAAGTTAAAAGTAAATTTTTTTTCATTTTTGTTCATATTAATCGTGTTTTTTAGCGAATGCATATGCATTTGTCCATTAATTAATCCCCGCCCCCTACCCTTTAAAGCATGTTTGCTTGTTACGTTTCCATTCTCTTCTTCATAGCATTTTAAGCTTTGTAGCATTACTACTATAGAAGTTAAAAGTTCGTTTATTTCTATAGCGCTTTACAGACCAAAAACGTTAATATAAAGTTTTATCCCCGATGAGCCAGCCTGGGGCGACTGTGGCAAGGAAAAACTCCTGTTAGATGACAACATAACAAAACACAATGAAAACAATGCAAACGTTGATTCACACACTGTTTCACCTTGCATACACAAATGCTGTTTTTTTTTCTTTTCTTCCCCAGAAAGAACAACCCAGCACGAGTGAATCTTTTCAAAGAAGAAATCCCCCACGCACTCCTCAACAAGCAGCCATTATACGCTTTAAAATGGAAAAATAAAAGATAGAACAACTCAATATGTGGCTTTTGTATATATTGTTTTTAAAGGACACTTTTATGCATAAATACCCAGAATTGGGGTTTTAAATAGTTATGATAAGCAACACATCAGTTGTAGTTACAGCCCAAGTATATTAGATTAGTATATTAAATTATATTAATTAATATATCTATATTAAATTAAAGTATATTAAATTATATATGAATTTGCAGACTTAAATTACATGTGCACGTTTTGCTATTCACCAATTTAAAGACCCCAAATGAGCGAATAATATTTCGATAATGAATATTCCTAGCACTAATACTGATGTAACAGTATCCTATGGTGCTGTTACAAGTGATTTGGATTTGTAGTCATGTTTTTTTCGCTTTTCAGCCGGACAGAAAGTGACCGTAATGAGTGTCCGAGGTGGGATTAGAACAAAATTGGGCATTGAAACATGAGTTTTAATGGTGTGAACAAGAAGTTCCAGCAATACAAAAGGTGTAATAAGTGATTCTGCGCAAACAACACAGAAATGCCTGACTGTGTGTGTGTGTGTGTGTGTGTGTGTGTGCGTGTGTTGTTTTCCTCGTGCTCAGGTGCAAGTTGGCGGTCTTCACGTGTCCCCGGGATCTGTGAACATCCTCTCGGACAGTCTGCTGACTCTTCCTGCCATCGTAAGCATAGCAGCCGGCGGAGGCCTCCTGCTGATCATCGTCATCCTCGTCCTCATCGCCTACAAGCGCAAGTCCCGCGAGAACGACCTGACGCTGAAGCGGCTGCAGATGCAGATGGACAACCTAGAATCCAGGGTGGCACTCGAGTGCAAAGAGGGTGAGGACACACACACACACACACACACACACACATCCGGTAATACAATATGACATGGAGCGGGTGCAGGAAAGGGGAGGGTGAAAAATTCTGTTCAAGACAAAAGCTCAAATCAGCGTCCTGTTCTCTGGTGCCTTCTCTTTCGCTCGCTCACCCGTGATGCTTGTCTCCTCTCAGTCCTATTTTCAGACGCTCGATTTCACCTCAATTACCGTAGTCTACTGTGGCTAATGATGTCACTAAATGACACACACCGAGCCTTTAGCCGCGGTGTAATGATGTAATACTCGGGCAAGCCACTCATTTCTTTTTGCTTCTATTAAAGTGGCCTTTTCACGAGGTGAGTGCGGTAGACACACCACACACACACACACACAAAAATACACGCATACTTTCAGACTTATAATGGCTACTATGCCGGTGAGCTCTGGGAATGGGACATTGGGGTATTCCTGAATCCATGCTGGCTCGAGTTTCTTAGTGTGTGTGTGTGTGTGTGTGTGTGTGTGTGTGTGTGTGTGTGTGTGTGTGTGGGTAAAAGAGATTTTATTTGTGTGTCATGAAAAAGGAGAAGAGTTAAAAAAAAAAAAAAAAAAAAAGGAGAGAGCGAATGAGAGATAGGAGATGGGGAGAGAGAGAGAGAGAGAGAGAGACTCCCTGAGGGTAGAGCACTGCTCGGTCAGAATGGACCCAATTAAAGCAGCCTCACCTCCGCTCTCCAGCAGCAGGGGACACACACTTCAGCCGACAGTCAATTCATTATCTGCACATCTGTGCGTGCGTTCGCGTGTGTACCCGTGTGCGCGCCCGGACGGACGCACGCGTGCACGCACGTGTGTGTGTGTGTGTGTGTGTGTGTGTGTGTGTGTGTGTGTGTGTGTACGCTCGAAAATATACCAAAAACAAATCAGCCTTATTAAAACGGATGTACCGTAATGTGACAGTTTGTGATTCTCAGTGTATTTTCAGGGAAAGGAAGCTTTGTCAAAGGGAAGAGTTACAAAACGCGCTACTTTTACAGCGTCGGAGCTGGAACTGTCAAAGATGTGCAAGAAGTTTCCAGTGGCAACAACTTCACTGAAAATCCAGTTTATTTGCAGGGACAAGTTTGCTGACAGAAGGATTCGAGCCAATCCGTGGGTCATTTCTCAAACGGATCCCGACTTTATCCAGGGATGATTCGAGGCATCGAGGTCTAAAACGAACAGACGAGCTGATCGATAACACTAAAGGGCTCTTTCACAATATAGGGCTTTTTAAAGAAATCATCAAATATGGAATTACCTCAGTGGTCCTGGCTGTCAGCAAACTATCCCGCCCCCGGAATTCTATGCTTATTTGTCATCAAGCCTTTACGTGTCCATTCTTTCTCTTTCCTTTCCCAGCTTTTGCCGAGTTGCAAACCGACATTAACGAGTTGACCAGTGACCTCGACCGTGCCGGAATCCCTCACCTAGACTACCGCACTTACGCCATGCGGGTACTTTTCCCTGGCATCGAAGACCACCCGGTCCTCCGAGAGCTCGAGGTGTGTAATGGCACGTAAAAAAACAAACAAACACGATTGAGCGGAATAAATACGATCCCCTTGGGCGAAACCCTTGTGGGATTCATGACGCCATGAAGTCTTCGAGACAAGAAAAGTGGCATGACGAGGACGATCGCATATATGTATATACAGTCCCAGGCCTATGCCTACCCTATGCATTTCATTGTCTCTTTATTGTCAGACAGGGGCCAGCATTTCACACACACACACACACACACGCACACACACGCTCACTCGCTCGCTCGCGCGCGCACATACCGAATGCCGCCGCATTTCACCCACCAGCAGTCATCTTATCAGAAGTAATGGAGTAGCAAATGCTCAGTTGCTCCGAATCCTGATAGAAAATGGTTTCCCAATGTCTCTATCCAATTCTCTTCCACTCCTTTATTGAGAACAGAAGATCTCCTCCAGCAATCGCTCATTCTTAATAGACGTCGGTTGTGCGCCGGGCAAATTTTTTAAAATGTATTTATTTTTGGGGGTCGTGTACAACCCGAAACATCATTTTCCAAATCTGTCTATAGATCAAGCGTTAATGGATGTTCCCTGTCCGCATTCCGCTGTTGTGTAGGCATTACGGCCATCTACACTCGTTTGCCTAAAGAAGAGCGAGAGAGAAAACTGAATTAGTCCATTTAAAAGTCATGCATCACCTGATCCCTTTCATTATGCCGCAGTGTGCTAATGTGAAGAGAAATTCTCGCAGCTTTTTTTTTTTTGCTCATGCCGAACATCATTTGACCCTACTAGTGCGAGTTTGCCTTTACTCTCCTGCAATTATGTAGCGTAATGATTTCAAATCCCGCTAGAGCATAGATTCCATTTTTTCCCTCTGGTTCCTCTCAACAGTTTGTTTCGTCTTGGGCAGTTTTTACCTTCACCCTGTTGTCTCTGACTCGCTCATTAGGATGTGAGCTCCTAATATCCTTTGTAATTTATGTAAAGCCGCTTTATAACTCAAACTGGTTTCCGTGCGCAAATGTAAGCAGTTTTTAATTGACATTTATATAATAAGCTGTTTTATTTATTTATTTATTTTTGCTTACCAGGAAACGGATTGAAATATTTCTATGGTGGTTATGAACGTTCAGCAGGAGTGCTGCGCGGGTTAATGAAGGCCGCCGGGTTTTTTTTTACATTGCCCGTGCGCTTGTGTCCCTGCAGGTCTCGGGTAACGGACAGCAGACGGTAGAGAAGGCCCTGAAGCTGTTTGCGCAGCTGATCAACAACAAAGTGTTCCTGTTGACGTTCATTCGCACGCTCGAGCTGCAGCGCTCGTTCTCCATGCGGGACCGCGGCAACGTGGCCTCGCTCATCATGACGGCGCTCCAGGGAAGGCTGGAGTACGCAACCGATGTTCTCAAACACCTCCTCTCTGACCTCATTGACAAGAATCTGGAGAGTAAGAACCACCCCAAGCTGCTGCTGCGCAGGTAAAGATCCTGCAGTCAAACGCGCACTTTTCCCCGAGAAAACTGTCAAAAACTGTCAAAGTTTACCGTTAAAGTTGCTGCGCCGAGGCTTGCAATCACTAACACACAGCACAGGAAGTGACTAGCTGAGAAACTGCAATGCTACGCTCTCTCTCTCTCTCTCTCTCTCTCTCTCTCTCTCTATATATATATATATATATATATATATATATATATATATATATATATATATTTGTGTCTGTGTGTGTCAAAGGATATGTGTATGTCTATGTATCTCTCTCTATCTCTATCTCTTTCTCTTATATATATATATATATATATATATATATATATATATATATATATATATATATATATATATATATATATATATATATATATATATATATAGCATACTACTAAAAATGGAACAAATCACCCAACTCGATTGCTCATCTGTTATCTGACTCCAGCTTATGGCTTGGAACATTATGAAAGTTATTAATGAGGAGCAGAGAGACATGTAACGATGTCCTCTTCATGCATCACTTTCTCACTCCTCAGTATTTTTCGCACCGGTCTCTCTTTCAGCTATTGTCTCTCTTTTTTTTTTTGCCTTTTTACCCTCCACTCTCTCCCGGTTCAGAACGCACTGCGGTTGTCAGTGTCGTTTATCCTCTGTGTTCTACCACCTCATAAAACATGCAGGAGCAGCTGGGCTCCAACCCTTTCTCTCTCTCTCTCCATCTCAGTCCTTTTTTCCCACCTTCATCCCTTTTCCTCCTCCTATCATTCCATGTTTCCACATTTGGCCTGATTTTCTGATCTTACCAGAACTGTGTGTCAATCAAAGTAAGGGCTTGGTTTTTTTTTATTTTTTTGGATCCCGACATTCTTAATGCTGATTATAATGTCATATTGATTTATTAAATGACACTCCAAAGACTCTGACTACTTAAGGCTTGATTGAGTTGAAATGAAGTTGTCAATGTGAAGCAACGAACACCTCCTCTCTTAGGATATCTCTCTCTCTCTCACCCTTTCAATCTCTCTCTCTCTCTCTCACTCTTATTAAATTCCCTGTGCCATGCTCCACTCTGCTCATAATGGTATGTTCTCTGATGTGAAGCTCATTAATAATCAGACATGCATACGTTTCAAGAGGTGGAGGCAAGAGCGCGGATTATGCTGTTATGTAACGTGACAGACGTGGCGTCTACCTCATTATCAGACGTCATTAGGAACATAATGCTGTAATCCTCCTGTTTCTGTGAGGGGGAAAGGGGGGGGGGGGGGGCGTGCAACAACCGGCTCGAGGAGCCTGTCGTTTTAGACAATACGTTTTTTTTTTTCTGAAATTTTCACGGATTATCAATTCGACACGCTCCTTTTGTATTCTATCAGCACGTCAAAAAAAAAAGTGCCTGGCGGAAGCTAGACGCACCAGAGCCACTGAAAAGCTTTCGTTTTCTCTACCCCTTAGTCTCTCTCTCTCTCTCTCTCTCTCTCTCTCTACCTCCCTCGGCCATTCTTTGCCTAAACGCTTTGCGATTTTTATCTCTTCCTGACTTGTCACACTGTGTTTGTTCTCGTGCTTTTTGTCTCGCGGCTTGACCACACAGGCTTAATGTAACAAAGTTCAGCAGTGTATGTGTGAGACACACTGTACGACATGTCAAAATCATGTCTTATTGCAGAGTTTAATAGAGTGATGCTTTAAAGGGCTTGAAATGGGCTTCACTGAAATAAACATCGCATTTTTTACGTACAGACGGTCTCCACCGTACGAACGTTCCAAGAATTTGTTCGTAGTATGAATTTGTTCGTAAGCCGTTGACCACGCATGTCTCCTAACTATGTTCGTAAGATATATTGTAAGCTATAAAAACAATAGTTTACTGTATTGAATGCAGCACGTTTTAGCACCATCATTACCATCGCTAACTTTTCCCCATCCATTTTTAATAAACAATGATTTGTATTGATTAAAAACACCTGCCTATGTTCACTAAAAAAAAAAAAAGGAAAACCACCTGATGGCAAGGGTATTTGTTTGTTTATTTATTTATTTTAATACTAAAAAGACCATATGTATGTCAGAGGCACCCCTGAGGCAGTTGCTTGCCATTGAGAGGCATCCCAAGGAGTTGTGCCCAATGTCATCAGCGAGAGTAATTTACTTTCTCAAATTGACCCACATGCATTTAATAATAATGAACAAATAATGAGGATAAAAAGTTTTGAAATCCCTGAAGTAAGACCATTTTTATTCAGCTTTTTTTTGTGGTGTAAATTGCATGTAGCATTCGTTAACTTTCTCACGAGTAACGCAAATGTATTATAGACTAATACAATGTTGAAATAGGTAGAATTCCTGATCGTGATTGGTCATGAAGTCATTAAGTTGGTCATTAAGTTTATATAACAGCAGTTTTACAGACGTGTATACAGACATGTTTAGGACATCAATGATGTGAGGAGACATGATACATGAGGGTTGTATGAATGCATTCGTTAGAACATGTATTTGTTTCTATGGTAACAGCGCATGCATACGGACTTGAAGGGCAGCTGCTCTACAAATTCAATGAGATTTGAACAGAGAAAAGTGTAGAATCATTGAAGCGATAGAATTGTTCATTAGCACCGTAGACATTTATGAGGATTCTCGTTTGCCAGCTGTATGTACGTAACAGACCCGGTGTAAATTATCCCGGCATGGGCAGGTTTTTTTTTTTTCCAGACAAGGAGGTTATGATTTTATGGTTCCTCATTAATATGTCAAGGTGATATTTTTTTTTAAACTCTCCTTCACCTCAGAAAAGAGAATAGGACACACTGGTGAAGGAATGAATATTTAACAGTACTAGAACATGACCCCGGCTTTTCTCTAAATGTAAAAGCTTAACAACTGTTTCCACGAGTTTTGACCGACCCTTCCTCACGATTTCCACCTTTTTTTGAAAGTCCGTCTTGTAAATGCCCTTGTAAGTATATCAGCGACCAAATCAATTTTCAATCAATAATATCCACACGGATATTCTTAAGTTTAAGTTTGCTACAGATATGGGTTGCTAGCTCTGACTAGTGCACTCTCTGACCTTCCAAACAAAGAAGGTGAAAATGCAGATGTGATTTCTTGGAGTGTCTTGGAGTAAGTGATAATCTGATTGGTTAAAGCAAAAGTCAGTGAGGAGGAGGAGCAGCAGCAGTACAGTACTAGTACTAGCAGTAGGAGTAGTAATAATTGCAGCATTAGTAGTAGTACTAGCAGTAGCAGTAGTAATAGTAGTAGAAGCTGCAGCAGTAGTACTAATAGTAGCAGTAGTAGTGGTACTGGCAGTAGTAGTAGCAGTAGTTGTCGTAGTAGTAGCAGTAATAGTAATATTATTTTTATTATTTATTGTGTGTGTGGGGGGGGGATACGACTGGTGTGTAGTAAGTAATAATAATAATAATAATAATAATAATAATATTTCTGTTAAATGATAATTAATATTATTATTATATACTTTTTTTAGTTAAAAAAGTAATAATAATAATAATAATAATAATTGTAAGTAATAATAATAATAATAATAATAATAATATAACAATAATTGTTTAATATCATCAACAGTGGGGTGAAGTGCTGTGGTATAAATGGAATAAAACACATGGGAACATTCTATTATAGGAATGCGTTCTGGACTGGGGTAAGCAGTAATGAAGTGAAGAATGCAAGAAAAAAAGTGAACGATTTTTTTTTTCTGCCATTTTTCCCCCCCCTTGCGGTAACTCACATTATACTTAATCCATGTTATTTCCAGTTTCTGCTCGTAAAATCCGAATCTGTGCAGTTATAACTCATTGTCTTTATAGCTGCCCCTTAACCTAGTGTTTCTCTCTCTCTCTCTGAGTCGTCTATAGTACACCATGCAAATATCTGTATGTGAAGGGACAAAAAATGGATAGCTCCTATTGCCTCTGGCCCTTTCTCACTCATCGTGCTCATGCTGTGTGAACGTGTATTTTTTTATTTATTTTTATTGTGTGTGTGTGTGTGTGTGTGTGTGTGTGTGTGTGTGTGTGTGCTTGTGTGCTTTCTCTGAGTTCAGTAATGAGATTTGCAGCCATCCAAAGCAGCTAGGCATGGACTATTAGTGGAGAACATTGTTCTGTATGTCACCCCGTCACTGAAGCATTCCTTTATTCCCATAAACACAAACACGCGTGCACGCACACACACACGCGCGCGCGCAGTGTGTAATTGGCTAATGAAACCGTGATGTTCATTAATGATACTCAATTAAAAGGCTGCAGCAAGAGTCGGAGAGAAATAAAGAGAGTGAGACTTTTTTTTCCCCCTCCGCTTTAAAGCGTTCGGGGGAGACGAGAGGAGTGGGGGAGAACGCACAAAACATTTGATTTGGCTTGCTTTCTCGAGGATGAGGCGAGCTCATTTAGTCGTGCAAATAGCTCCCATTAAGTTTTGCCTCTGCACGGGTGTGTTTTGCTGTAGCTTGGGGGTTGTGTGTGTGTGTGTGTGTGTGTGTGTGTGTGTGCGTGTCTTCTCTCTGTTGGATATGTTGCTCCTGAGAGGCTCTTGTGTAAAAGTGTTTAGGAAACATCTGACAGATAATGGATTTTAATAAATAATTTTTGGTTGGAATTTCTTTTTCCCCTCCCCTATTTTATTCATTTTTTCCCCCCTCTAATTGAAGCTCAGTTGTTTTCACTCTTCTCTGTGTGGCTGCCAAACCCACGGTTGAATAGAAAATGGGAACACGGCCATCGTCTAAAATGTTTGTCAGTTCAAGTCATAAAAGAAAGCTGTGTGCGTGCATGTGTGTGTGTGTGTGTGTGTGTGTGTGTGTGTGTGTGTGTGTGTGTGTGTGTGTGTGTGTGTGCAGCTGTCATCCAAGTGGCTGCCTGTGATTGCAGGCAGAAGACCCTCCATCTGTCCCTGCCTGATGCACCCAATATTAAACACAGCGGTGTTCATTTAATAGTGCGTGCATGTGTGCATGTATGCATGTGTGTGTGTGTGTGTGTGGGGGGGGGGCCTTATGTGTACTCATCGTTCTTTCAGAGCACACATACAGTGAATAAAGATATCATGCATATTTACAAATGTGCCTACACAGACAAACACACACACACACACACACACACACACACACAGTTAATATTCATTTAATAGATAAAAAAATATTTTTTCCTCAGTTTTTTTTATACCAGTTTCATTTCCATGTACTGCTCTGTTTTTTTAGAAATACTTGCTTAAATATAAATATAGAATATGAAACACTCAAATATAAACAAGAAAAATACTCTCTATTCCATTTCCGCTTGAGTAAAAGTAACGTACAGTACTTGTTTTATAACTTGTTTTATTTAGTATTAAATCTAAAAAATAATGGGTTATAAGAACCACTGGTGTCAATCGATTATTTTAGTCATCAAGTAATCTAATGATCAATTAATCAGATTTTTTTTTTAAAGTACTTTTAGGGCAGGTTTCTTAAAATGAACAAGTAATTAAAACAAGTGGGTTTAGATGGAATAAAGCACTCTACATAATAAACACATTATCAAATTTACAAATGTATATTAGAAAAATCTGCTGAAGTTGCATGCAGGTATATCGGTGAAGACTAAACCCATTTAGTGGATTTAATGGCCATATTAAATACACAAAATACAAATACAGTGCGTTCAAAAAGTTCCTCCCAGTCCGTGTAGAGTAGGTCACAGGAAACGAATTATTATTCTCACGCACGTATTTATTTATTAAATCTTGCACATTATAGTGTCTGCGGAAAAGCTGCTTGGAATTTTTCACGGACTAAATCCACTTCCTGCTCTACACGACACTGGGGAGGGACATCCCTGATCTGTACGGATCACGACTCGCGGTTCGGCACACACGTTTTTAATATATATCATTTTTAAGGGTTGCAGAATGAAAGATGCTTTTTTTCCTGCCGATATTGTCATTTCATAACTACACATAGCAGTCACATGTCCATGTGAACGTGTTAATTACTCAACAACAGCGGCTAGCTGAGGAGAAATAGAACTTTATAAATGCCCTGCTCATTATTCACAACTTATGTATGGGAGCATGTCCTTACTGTAACTTTTCTTCTTAGAAATGGAAAGCATATCTTTGTTTCCTCCCCCTTTTTTGCTGATCCGACAAAAATGATACACGAGGTTTTTGTTGTTGTTGTTGTTGTTGTTTTTGTTTCATAGCAATGCTGATAAATACAAATATAAAATGATCCAAAACGTTCCTCCACTTTTTCATTCTGCAGCCTCCAATAGCTTTCCACAGACTCGAATCATCGAGATATATTAATTTGCATTGCATTGATGAATTGCTTTTTACTCAAGTAAAAGTGTGAAAAAAGTACCGGTTTTAAGTGTAAAAGTACCGGTTTTAAGTGTAAAAGTACCGGTTTTAAGTGTAAAAGTACTGGTTTAAAGTGTAAAGGTACCGGTTTTAAGTACAAGCTTTTGTTCTTAATGGCATTTAGTTTCAAAGCTACTTAAAGTATAAAAGAAAGGGGGAAAAATGCCATTAAGGAAATCACTAATTTATCCAAATGTCACTCTACAGAACTATCTGCTGTACCGTAAAAGCACCCGTTTGATAAATGAGCCAGTAGTGAAATAATCACTTTTACGAAATAATCTGTTTTTGAGTAACAACCCCAAAACTGGTTATGTCCTTGTTGGAGTGTGACGTGATTTGTGTCCCGTGCAGGTGCGCTGGATCGCGTGCAAACCAATAGGGTGTCGGAATGGTATATGTTTATATCTCATCCAACCACAATCACATCCACTCTATCCGGATGGTGTTATTTACCTACATAGGTTTTTTTTTTTTTTTCTTTTTTTTTTTGAACGATGACAAGCCGGAATGAAAACGAGCCGAAATGAAAGAGGCTATTTTTAAAACGCAAGGATTAGAAAGTACAGATATTTGCGTGAGAATGTAAGTAGTAGAAGTAAAAACTGAAAAAATAATTATTCCAGTAAAGAATTTCTACTAAAGGTGAGGTAATGAAGTATTTCTACACCCCTGATAAAACTGTTTGAATTATTAATGTTCCATCCTAATACACATCAGCGGCATCTTTCCAACGAGTTTATTATAGTTACAGGTGCACAGTGGAGACCCTTACAACACACACACACACACACACACACACACAAATCCGAACTGCAGAGTTATACTTAAGGTGTTTGTGACAGGCTCTCTTTTAATAATTTAGGTTTTCACTTCAAAGTAGCGAGGAAGGCGTGTTTTTTTTTTATGTAGTGGAGTGAAAATGAATATGTTACATGTTAAAATCTAATTTCTCAAGATGAAAATACTACATTTTAAATGAAACAAAATACTGTCCAACACTGGAACATTACCGACTTCTATTAGAGCTCAGAAACCAGAGATTAATTTCTAGCTGTCGGATGCAGGAAATGCGGCCACCGTTTTTTCTTTACTTAGCAACACGCTAATAATACTTTTCTTTTAAAGCATTGATGAAAAGTAAAAGGGTGAATCAGTGAATACACTACATGTACAAATGTATTAAAACACCTGCCATGGAGTTCTTCCCCAAACTGTTACCACAGTAACAGTTGGAGGCACCACAATTGTATAGAATTCCCTTCACTTGAACGAGATGAGCACGAAGAAGACATGAAGATATGGGGTGTTAGACTGATTCTTGTGTGAGTCTAAAATTGTAAATACAGAAGTGGATTTTATTTACATGTGTAGTGGCAAACGCTTTAAATAATGCTGTTATGAAGGCAACTCATCAGGATTCAGGACAAAAAGGTCAGGAATAGGGTTGGGAATCGAAAAGCGATTCCGATTCTGGAATCAGATACTTAAGATTAAGAATCGTGTACTTGTTACAAAATTCGATTCCTCTTATCGATTCCTGGGTGCATTTTTTTTTTATTTCATCTGGCAATCTGCCAGGACCTTCCACACATCCAATCTACCAGAACCTTATGTGGTAATCTAAACATCAGTGTGGCTTACAATTTGTAAAAACCGAAGACGAAGCTCAGTGTAATTATTGTGCTAAACATTGTAAATAATAACTTGCTAGTAAGGTGTCACGACCAACATCGATACGAATCAGAATCAATAAAATGATCCCCAACCCGGGTCAGGAAAGACAATTCATGACCTCAGGTTGAGTTAAGTATTTATGCTGTTAATGTCAAAGACAATCTGTATATCACTTAAAGAACAAATGAAATGTGAGCTGAAGTCCACCTTGTGGATGTCTTTGTTCTGCTTTCACATACATGCATATATATATACATACATAGTATACATAGTACAGTATACATGACAGTATTGCTGTTTCACTCAAACAATCCACTTGTGTGTGTAACCTGTTTGACATGCGGATGTAATATTCATGGACATGGCAGTAAAAGGAACATTCGCTCTCGCTTACTGTCTATTCGCCTTTCTATTCTCGTCCCGGGTGCAGCGTGAGCATTATCTCTTTCTCATTTGTCAGAGAAAGACAGATCTGCAGTAGGACTTATTCCACCCACCTTTGCTTTTCTTTTTTTTTTTTTCCTTTTTTTTCCTTTTTTATGGCCCACAGACAGACATGCAGACATGTGCGCATTTCCGTCATCTCCGAGATAATAAGAGTTATTTTCATGAGCATTAGGAGAGTCATTTTCTCTCCATGCTGCTGAGTAAATTGAAGCCGAGCTATCCTTCCTGGCCGTGTGTGTATGTGTGTGTATGTGTGTGTGTGTGCTTGTGCATGCATGTGTGCAAGACAGGCAAATGTATTTATTTATTTTTTATAAATCTGTCGTTCCTACACAGAACAAACAATAAATTCATGCATGTTCTGATATTTTGAGGCGAAAGAAAGGCTGTGTGTGTGTGTCTATAAGAGAGTGAGAGAGAGAGAGAGAAAGAAAGAAAGAAAAAGAAGAGACGGTATTGGTATTCAGGAACACTGATCTCTCGGAGTGGGAGAGTAACTCTTTCATGTATTTTTCATGTTCGTTAACCACTCCTGTCTGGATGCTGTTTGTTCTCTCTCTTTGCGGTTCACTCTCTTACTTCTTTTTTTTTTTTTTTGGGTCTCTTTTTTTTTTCCCTTACACCTCAACAAAAACTTCCGTTCATCTCCCTACCAAAATAATCCTCGTGTGCTCTTGAGGACGGCATGAAAATCTGTTTACGAGTGTGTTTAATACGGTTCACGCCGGGGAACGCGTGTGTATCCTTCGCATTGCTTCAAAGGCAAGCAAAACATGAAAGGGCCTGCGGTCAGGACCAGAAACAGAAAGAAATATGGAAACGTACAGGGAAGGATAGTGAAGAGAAGAAGCGTGAGCGAGAAAGTGAAGTGTACAAGGCACCTTTTGTTTGAACTCGTTTTTTTTTTTTTATTCTTTATTTATTTGATCAGAAATGTAGGAGCTTGTGATTGACAAGGGGTTTCTCTGTGCCCAGGAATGACCTGTTAAATTGATTGCTTGAAATATTAATAGCTCGGAACGTGTAGTTTTGGATAAGAGACTTGGGTTTCACCTGGTTATATCGTTTTGGTGCCAAAATCAGAAAAACCTACATTCAGCCCACTGATCTCTCTCTCTCTCTCTCCTCTCTCTCTCTCTCTCTCTCTCTCTCTTTGTGAGGAAAGTGAGCCATTTTGGCATCAGATTGAAATTCGGCAAAATGTTTTAATAGATTTTTTTTTGTTTTTTAACCTCAACCAAAGTAATGGAAAGGTCCATTACTGTGTGGAGAAGGAAAGGATCTTCTCACAATCCAAAACAAAGCCAGGTGGAGGTCGTATCATGGCTTTAGCGGTGTATAACTGCTTCTGGAATGGTCTCGCTAACCTTCAGTGATGATGTAACTCCTGGACGGCGCTGTAGAGATTCTCAGATCTACAGAAATATCACGTCTGCCAATTTGCAGAGAAACAGCGTCCAATCTAATTGGGAGGAATTTCATCACGCAGGAAGGCGATGATCCAAAACACACTGCCAACACAACAAAAAAAAACTCCATCGAGGGGAAAAAATTGGGAGGTTTTCGACTGGCCAAGTCAATCACCAGATGTTAATACAATTGAGCATGCATTTCACCTCCTGAAGAGGAGACTCATGGGAGAAAAGTCCCACCAAACAAAAGACAAAGGGAACAGTTTGATGATTGTGGGGATGCTGGCTTTATTTTTTTGGCGGTTATTGCAAGCAAAGGAGATATAACCAACTATTAAGTGTCTTTTTCTTTCAGTTCCCCCATTTCCCGTTCTGATACATTTATGTATATATATATATATATATATATATATATATATATATATATATATATATATAATATAATATAATATATAATAATATAATATATATCTTTGTCTTCGGTTTTTACAAAGTGTAGTCACACTTTTGAGCGCTTCCTGCTGTCTGTCTCGTAATCTGATGTTTAAATTACACATAAGTTCCTGGCGGATTGGACATGCAGAAGGTCCTGGCAGATTGGACATGCAGAAGGTCCTGGCAGATTGCCAAGCGGAAAAAAAAAATGCACCAAAAAATCAATAAGAGGACCCGAAATTTGAATTTTATAACAAGTATCCGGTTCTTAATCTTAAGTATCCAATTCCAGGATTGCATGGAATCTTGGTTTATATATAGAATCATACTTTATTATATTATCTATACACTGAGAGATTTTTGACTGACCATGAACAGCTTTTACACTTTGAAATCTTCCACATTATATAGTTTGGAAACTACAGGCGTTCCCATACTATCATATGCTTCTCTATAAGATCTGCTGAGGCTGAGTGCCGGTACCTGATCACATTGCAATTGTATTGAGTCGGCTTATCGATTTTCCAGTCATGTGACCATCTACGGCTTTTCATGTTTTTCAGGACTGAGTCTGTGGCTGAAAAGATGCTCACCAATTGGTTCGCGTTCTTGCTTCACAAGTTCCTTAAGGTAATATCAGTACTAGATCGATGACTTTCTACACATATATCATCACACCAAATATACTTTTGGGATACACGGTTTAAATGCATTGATTTAAGCAAAATGCATCTAGTATTAGAGAAATATATATATATTTTTTTTTTGTTTGTTTGTTTATACACACCTTTTGCTTCAGTCTATATTCCAATTTGCTTCGGTGTAATGAGATTCAATCGGATAGTAACAGGATGGTTACAAAGCATCGCATTAAGTGACGTTGCTTGATAGGAAAGTCCTCAGTAAGACGTAAATAAATGATGCATGAGCGTATTTTCAAACACAGTTTTATTCGGATGTAGCACTAAATCATGTTGACATACAGCCAAGTGGATAGACCAAAGTAATCCTCTTGAAGTAAACATATTGTTCCATGCACTTTGTCTCTAATATCACTCTCTTCCTGTTTTATCTCTCTCTCTCTCACTATAGGAGTGTGCCGGAGAGCCCCTGTTTATGCTCTATTGTGCTATAAAGCAGCAGATGGAAAAAGGGCCTATAGATGCCATCACAGGAGAAGCTCGCTACTCACTCAGTGAAGACAAGCTCATACGGCAGCAAATAGAGTATAAAACGCTGGTTAGTAGTCTAGCACACCGCATACAAAGCACGCCGTTTCTATTCTCCGTGGCGAGTTGTTTTGACACGTCCGTGCCCGTGCCACATGTGTGCCGTTTCGCCGTGCGTGTTTTTGTGCTCGGGCAGACTGTTCATTAAGCCCTAATACCCTGCTGAAGCTGAAATTGGGCTCCTGCAGTGGGTGTGAAATTAGATTTCTGGGCCCAGCAAATGGCCTTTCTCTCAACCTTGCCATGTACCCAAAGCTCAGCTCCATCAGAGCACTCCAACTGTGGATTACTCTTCATCCACATCGGCCTCATCCTCATTTGTTATCTCCCTCTTTCAGATTTTGAACTGTGTGAATCCGGATAACGAGAACAGCCCGGAGATTGCAGTGAAGGTGCTGAACTGTGATACCATTACGCAGGTGAAGGAAAAGATCCTGGATGCCATCTACAAGAATATGCCCTACTCTCAGAGACCTAGGGCGGTGGACATGGACCTGGGTGAGCATTTAGCATTAAAGTGCACAGATGACACACTTTTAAAGCAAATGTTTTTTTTTTGTTTGTTTTTTTTTCCCTGTCATTAGTTATTTCCCTGTCATGGTATTCTAAGTACATGTTGATTGACAAATCTTCAGCAAAAAAAGAAAAACCTACATGCATGGGAATGAACACACACACACACACACACACACACACACACAGCTCAGCAGGCTGTCATCGTTGTAGTAATCATAGTTATTGTCACGGGCATTAAGAGGATAATTTTCCCCACACGCCATTGAGTAAATTGGCGGTCAGCTACCCCACCCACACCATAGGGGCTGAGAGGTGTCTGTGTGTGTTCCCCTTGGTAAAATATACGAGCGATTTCACATGGTTTAGTCATGGAGCTAGATTTCAACGGTGATATTTGCCTTTTAAGAAAGAAAAAGAAAATCAACAAAACTGACCAAATCTCACCTACCGAGTCTGTCCGAGTAAGACCCATCTCTTCGCTGAGTACCTGATGTACCTGAGTACTCATTTAAAATAAACCCTTTAATAAATTCCTCCATAATGATATTTTAGCTTAAACATATGCATGTTGCTTTGATATATATATATATATATATATATATATATATATATTATATATATATATATATATATATATATATATATATATATATATATATATATATATATATATATATATACTCATATAAGTATTATCGCAAAACTACACAAAAGGACTACCGCATTCCCAATCCCCTGCCTCATTTCTAGCGCACATAATTTGCACATAAATATGGCACAAAAGCTGCCCATCAGTGGTTCAAACCAGCCTTCAAGCACCTTGGCCCGAACAACTGTCTCCATTCCAAGCGTTTTGGGGCCTGGAACCAACACAGCTCTGCATTTTTATCTTTCTTTTTTCTTTTTTTGTTTCACGCCCATCATCTGTGCATCTGGCGAGCACACGGCCTAATGAGGACCATTCAACGGAGGGGAACAAAAAAAATCGATGATCATTTTTTTTTTTTTTCCTCCTCTGAACCTGTTTAATTCTCTCCATCAACACCCACTGCAGCAGTTGTTCATTTCTATGGTGTGTTGTGTGTGTGTGTGTGTGTGTGTGTTGTGTGTGTGTGTGTGTGTGTGTGTTCCAGAATGGCGCCAAGGCCGGTTGGCACGAGTGGTCTTGCAGGACGAAGATATTACAACCAAGATTGAGAACGACTGGAAGAGGCTCAACACGCTTGTGCACTATCAGGTTGGTTTTACATCTAAAGAAGATTGTTGTATGTATATATATGTATATATATATATATATATATATATATATATATATATATATATATATATATATATATATATATATATATATATATATAGATATATCTTATATATATATATATATATTATGTTGTTATATATGTTGTTGTGTGTATGTATATATATATAGTGTGTGTATATATATGATATATATATATATATATATATATATATATATATATATATATATATATATATATATATATATATATATATAATTACTTTGGAAATGTAATAGGTTACAGATTACGAATGACTCTACTCAAAATATAATAAGCTGTGTAACTTTTCAATTAATTTATATAAGTAAAGTATCTAATTATATTTGATTACATTTTGATTACATTCAAGTTTTACTAACTGATATTTCCAACTAAATAATTTCCAAACATTTATAACTGTACAGTTAAGTTTTTACAGTATTAACTCAACTCTTGTTTACTGTTAGAATTTCATAACTTTGATAACTTTTATCACTGGAATTAAGTATATATTAATTAAACTTTTAAGCACAGACACAACAAGCCAGACTTCATAACAGGTATCACTAGGTATCACTGTTGCATATATATATATATATATATAGTATATATATATATATATATATATATATATATATATATATATATATATATATATATATATATATATATATATATATATATATATCGAACAAATGTTATACAGTCATTAGTGCCGATAGCATAAATCTTTATTGCCTCATAGTAGTGAAAAAAAGGGAGGTGGTAGCTTAGTGGTAAGGTGTTGGATTCGCAGGTTGAAACCCCACAACCACCGAGCTACCACTAGTGGGCCCTTGAGCAAGGACCTTAACCCTCAATTGCTCAATTGTAAGTCGCTCTGGATAAGGGCGTCTGCCAAATGTCGTAAATGTAATGTAAAAAGATTTTCCTGAACAAATCATTGCATCCGTTTAGTTCTTTAATTCTGATTTCCCTATCGGCCAGTTTGTACAGTACACGCTGTTAAGTTCTGTGGTTGGAGCATCTGAGGTTGGGGTGTTCTCTTTCTCTTAGCTGTTTTTATAGATATGATGTGAATGTGCACGATGTGGTGTTTAAAAGCTTTTTGTTCTGACATATTCTGCCCAATAAAAACCTGATCACCAGTGAGATCATAATTCTGATCGCGGTTTCCCACCATAGCGTAGAGACGTCAGACGGTCTGAGTGGCCTTCAGTAAGCAGCTTTTCTTTCTGCATCCTTTCTAAGTACTTCTCTCAGATCCACATGCAGTAATGGCTATTAATGGCTATTGATGGAGCGAAGAGGTGTGTTTGCATGCATGTGTGTGACTGCGGTAGTGTGGTGTGTGTGTGTGTGTGTGTGTGTGTGTGTGTGTGTGTGTGTGGGTTTTGGCTAGTCTCTTGTCCGTCATGCTTTTTTAACTGTCATCCTCCCATTTACTTTCAAAGCGCTAGAGTGTATTGTTGCCCCACCTTTGGACACAAATAAGGAAGGTGATGGACAAAGTGCCCGTGAATCACTGTTCACTACTGGTCATTTTTTTGTGCATCTCTCTGTCTCTCTTTCACGACAGAGCGGTTGGTTGTAAACTCGTGTCTCTCTGTCTCAGCGTGCTTCATTTGGCTCGTCACCTTTTTATCGCAGTCATTATCAAGAATGAAAGCCATGCGGTAGAGAAACACAACTCGTGCCCGAGCAGATATAATCGCTGTCTGCGGCATTTAGGATAGATCTGAGGGAGTTTCTGTTTGTGACGGTTGAAACTCTTAATACAGCTTGAAAGGTTGTGCAGAAAACAGAGCAAGGAAATAATAGAAAGACACGGGAGAAGATTTTTGGCATCTTTTTTGAGCCACAGGATCAAATTAAGTGTGATAAGGAGAACGGCTTTGCCAAACATGTGCTTGTGGAGGCCACTTATATAGACTATGGATTACTTAAAGCACTTTGCAGGTGAAACATAAGCAGGTGAAAGAGTTACATTTACGCTTCGCATCCACAGAAGCAACAAGTGCATACGTCTCTGAAAATCGATAGTCGGTGCGAACGCCATGAAACCCTTTGAAAATGCAAACAAAAAGACCCAAATTTCCTGGCTTCACTGCAAAGCTGTTTTTTTTTTCCTGTAATTATTTCCACAGGAATGAAAAAGCAATACAGTTTGGGTTCGTTTGGACTTCTACAGTCTCTCTTGACTTATAAGAGAATGTAGACCAGTCTTGGACCAGACGGATCCGCCTGTTATTTTATATATATATATATTTGCGTTATCTAACGAATCCACAGACCTTGTTTCCAAGAGAACGCGGCTTCATCATGGATAGTTCAGGTTTGATTTTGGATACAGTGGGAAAATGTGTGTTGTGTGTATATATGTGTGTATATATATATATATATACATGTGTGTGTGTGTGTGTGTGTGTGTGTGTGTGTGTGTGTGTGTGTGTGTGTGTGTGTGTGTGTGTGTGTGTGTGTGTGTGTGTGTGTGTGTGTGTATGTGTGTGTTAGAGATTGGGTTTGGCATGGGTTATGCTGGATGTAGGGCTGTTGCTATCAATTTTTTTTTTAGTATTTTTTTTTAAAGAAATACTTTTTCCTTATTAATGAACAGAACACAATAAGGAAATAAGACACGTCTCTTAAACCGAACAAGTCATTTATTTATCTGAGTTAGTTAAATGGACTAACTTAGTTAAATGGACTAAATGAATCATTGAGGTACATTAATTTGCTTTGATGAATTTTTGTTATCGAATTACAGGAATTAAATCATCGTTACAATCGTTACAACCCGAGCTGCATGCCCTTCCTAATGCAACCCTCCCCATGTATTCGGACTTGGGACTAAGAATGCAGAATCAGTGTGCTTGATTAACAATATGTTTTAGCCCGTCTAGAGGGTGGTGGTAAATTAGTGATTAACACATTGGACTTTGGATCCGAAGGTCATGAGTTCAAATCCCAGCTAAACCAAGCTACCAGTCCTGGTCCCCTAAACAAAGGCCATTAGCCCCATATCTGCTTAGATGTATGAGAGAGATAAATGTACGTTGCGCTAGATAAGGCCTGTCATAATGCGAGTCCAAAAATGATGCAAGCATTAACATGCAGCTCTTTGATTTGCATCTGCATGATTTTTGCATTGCGCTGCCGCCAGACGATTGGCTAATTAGATCACAGCGTGGATGCGCAGGTGTACTGGTGTATCTAATAAAGTGGACGTGGAGAGTCATGAAAAAAGTAAACTCCTTTGAAAGGCAAAGAGAGAGAGCTCACTCGCTTGAAATGGAAATGTGATGACATGAAGCGCTTCCTGCTGATTACTTGACTAGAATTGCACACTGGTGATTAGTCTGTTAGGTCATCAAATAAGGATTTCATTAGCCTAGATAGCATTGCTCTCAATTTACATCTTTCTATTAATCTCTGTATCTCCGGCTTTCTTCCTAATCAGTCCAGTTAAATTCATTTGCGTTTCCGGCTAAACAGAAACCCAAACGAGTTTTTTTTTTTTTAAGTTTCAAAGTTTTTTTAATATGTAAAAAAAAAATCAGATATTCAGTTTTCTCACTCCAATCAGCAGAGGTGAGATTGTTAACCTTGCACAGGTTGAATATCATTTGCGGGCTACGAGTGTGTCCCTTGGGGGAGGGGTGGGGGGGCTTCGCTGTACTCTTGGGGCAGCAGATGAATTTCCAATTTCAAGGCTTTGAGTGGCATGAGAGATAAGAAATTAACAATTCAAATGTGCTGAGTGTGAGCTTAGTAGTGTGCCCAAGTGTGTGTGTATGTGTGTGCAATGTGCTGAAGTGTACATCTGTTTCTTTGAGTGTCAATAGCAATGGATTCATGCCTAGAAAATCTCGTACAGTATGGCGCTCGGTCGTTGAAGAAGCAATTAAAAAACGTGTTTTAAAACATAGCGCGGGGAACGGAATTAGTCACGAAGCATTTCGACACGTATTAAGCAGTTGGGCTTAATCACGTCTCTGGAAGTTCTCTTTGAGTAACAGATGATAATGCACATCGATAACAGTGCTGATAGAAAATATGGCATATCATTGCAATTATCAGCTCCACTGATGCATGATTCTTAAATCTATTAAATGTTTTCTTGACGCCCAGCGCACATTTTTTTTGTCTGTTTCTCTGCCTGTGACAGATTTGAATTTGCATGTGTTCATTTGGCAGACTTCTATCCTATGTGAATTACAGATCGAGCAGATGAGGGTTAAGGGCCTTGTTCAAGGGACCCATCAGTGGAAGCTTGGCAATGTTGGGATTTAAACATTCTTAACTGTAATCCTGAGCCCGAAATCTTAAGGGGGCTTTAATACTTGTAGATTAGTCCGAAACAGACCTCATGTGGCACTGAACCCGAGATTAACTGGAGGAGGTTTCTTTGGAATCGTGCCGCAATTTGTTTGAATGTGAACGCATCTTATCATATATAAAGATAAAAACCATACAAGAGCAATTTAGCAAAACTACAAAAAAGAATGCAGGCATATTTTCATTGCTAAGCACAAAATCTGGGTTCAGTGCGACCAATGTGCATTGTAGCAAAATGGTTAGCGAAGCATTGGGCTCTGGACTGGAAGATCACAGCTTCAAATCCCACTATCACTAGTGGGCTCTTGGGCCCTTAACCCTCGATTGCTCAGTTGTTAGTCGCTCTGCTAAATGTAAATGTTATTCACCAATAAATGAAAAAATCTCTCTCGCACACATATATATATGTGTGTGTGTGTGTGTGTGTGTGTGTGTATGTATGTATATATATGTATATATATATATATATATATATATATATATATATATATATATATATATATATATATATATATATATATATACATACAACATACATATATACATACATACGTGTGTGTGTGTGTGTGTTTGTGTGTAGCGAGTCACAGTGTGTTCTAGATGGCCGTTTTTGTGATTATTTTAGACTTGAGAGAGAAAGCCATGAGCAAGACACTGGGATCACAGCAAACTTACACAGCAGGAAAAACACCACATTTCCCATTGCCACTGAAAAGACTGCTATTTTTTTAGTATGTGCTCATTTACAAATAAAAATGACATTACCATTCATTTTAATTATAATGAATATAAAATAATAATGAATAAAATGCAAAATAAAACCGCTGTATCTTTTTTTTCTAATATTACTATTTAATTACTATCCTAAAAAGCTCCATTAAATTTGTGATGCATTGGGAAATGCATATAGACTGAAATCGCCTTAACGTAAACTGCTTCTTTGGAAGAATCCGACGATTAATCTGCAGGATGAAACAAACGCAGAGCAGAGCATTGATTGCTTCACTTCCTGTTTGCTTGAAGGTGGCCTTTGAGTTAATGCTCTTGCCTGTTAAGGGAGCTTTTGCTGATGCCCATCAGAGAGAGGCCATGGGGATCAGAGATATTGGAAAAAGGCTTGGCTTTTTGTGTTTGATTGAGGCCTTATCTCACCTAACGCTGGCCGTTTATCACTTCCACCCAGCCGCTATCAGACAGCCTTCCCAGCCCAGGATTATCTCTCAAGGGCAAATCCACCTTCCTTCAATCATCTGCCATCTATCTCCATATAGACACTTCATGCTGTTCCTGCTGCTTTAAGAAATAATCGGGCATATATGCACACAGCAAGTGGAAGGAAACGGGAATTAAGCCGAGATCGGAATGTCACGTTTTTGCTTGTTTAAGATGTAGTTAACAGGAAACAATTGCGGTTGCGGCGAGACCGCAATTTGGAATCACGCTTCGACTACGCTTACACAAAGCATTCAACACCTAGTCTTTTAAGAGGCTAGAAAAACGTAATGCTGTGCCTCTTTAACATCGAATCCACCCACTGCCAGTTTCTTTCTTATTTTTATATTTAACATTGTCACCGTTTCCGTGTGCGGAACCAGTAAAAAATATAAAATACAATAAAATAAATGAATGAAGCAGAATCTTCATATCTCTACATGACAAGTACTAAATTGCGAATGCTAGAATGATAAACTATTTTCTCATTTGCAATTTAATCGTTGTTTCAGAACGCTGAAATTGTCAAAAATGTCAGTGTTTCAGTGGTGTGTGTGTGTGTGTGTGTGTGTGTGTGTGTGTGTGTGTGTGTGTGTGTGTGTGTGTGTGTGTGTGTGTGTGTGTGTGTGTTGGTGGTGGTGGTGGGGGGCAGCTTTTAAGCATTTATCTTATTCAGGTGAGAATGTCGGGGAGAGGAAGGAAAAAAAAAGAACGAGACAATAGTGGAAGGTACTGCTAATGGAGCCTTTCCTGGTGTCAAGGGTGGAAGGCAGAGATACATGAAATGGAGAAAATGGGAGCATGGAGAGCAAGAGGCTAGGAGTAAGAGAGAAAGGTTACCTTTTTCCGAGACTCGGATAGTGTCGACTCTGACATGATTTCTTTTACAGTCTTTTCCCCTCCTTTCGAGTGTCTCTCCAGCCAGACCATTAGCCCCATGCAAGGTAGAATTCAAACCTGAACTGGACACTTGCTAATGGTCCTAGGGGAGGAGGACTGGAGGAGAGAAGGAGGAGAAGAAGAAGAGTGTAAGGGGATTTCCGACAGTCTTTACTCTGAGGCAGCAAAATAGAAGAGATTATGGACTCTTATATGAGACAGACCTGTTTTTCCCTTTGTGAAATAGACTGAAGCTTTGACTATCATAGGCTGTTGGCGTTGACTGCCTTCTCTCTCTCGCTCTTTCTCTCACTACACACACACACACACACACACACACACACACACACACACACACACACACACATATACACAGTGTATTTTTTTAACATCTTTTCACATCTAACAATGCTTGCTAAACGCTTAATGCACTCGAAATAATGCGCTTTGTGGCTTGAAATCAGATTCCCTTCAGCTTACCAGTCCTTAGGAAGGAATAATTCGTACCTAACCGTTTATCATTAAGGATAATGTGAAGGAAGAGGTCATTTGGAATGACCTTATCAAGACGAGTCGTCTGAGTGCATGCGAGCAGATGAAAGAAAACCCCAAGCAGGGGATTTACAGCAAAGCCATACGTTTTGCAAGGAAACTCTTCTAATGTATATATTGGAAACAAACTGTCAGGTTAAGCTGGAATTCAATGTTCAGACTCGCTTGTAAGGGTGAACGGTGGCTAATTATCCATTTTGGAGATCTGAAGAACCCGCACTGGCTTTCCGAGGCTTTTGACAAGGCGCTTCTGTCTCCCATCATTATTACTCACCTGCTTTTTCTCACATCATTTACCTTTCTTTCCCTAACTGTTTTATCAGCTACCAGATTTATACATGTCTGTGCATGTCCTGTTCATCTCTTAAATACACCACTGTTGGTATGATCTAATTTATATACTCTGCAATTAGAAACACACACACACACACAAACACACACACACAATAAGCCTAATTTGCCATGAGTAGACTGTTATTGAAGAAGTTCATTCATATTTTAAAAATATTCCGATAGTCTGTGAAGTTGGCTTGCTGGTTAGCAAACATTAGCCATTTTTAGAATGAATGATAAAGCACATGATCGATTATCATTTGATAATATTTCTAGCCAGCTTTTATTCTAAACTACTTAGCCACCTAGCTAGCTAATGCAACTAGCCAAATAGAAAATTAAAACTGTGCTAGCTAATTTCCAATCTAAAGTTAGCATTAATGTACATATTTCCCTTTGCTAGCTTCGCTTTGCTAGCTATTCCTATTCTATTGGAATACAAAGGCAAATAAATGCAAATAAATGCTTGTAAAATAACGTTCACTTGTCTTAACACGTGAGTAACGTACAGATCTTCTGGAATAATTGCTAAAGTAACGTGCGACAGTCATTTTTATCTCAGAGGACTTTCGAAGACGATGCAGCGTTCTGCCTTATGATTGGGCTTCTGTTCTCTCACTCGAAATGTGTGCAAGGAACATTCAGTTGTTTTATCAGCAGATAAACTATTTGCCTCACTACTCTCCTAATTGCCTCACACCGCACTGGCAGTTTGTGGAGTCAGTAACCGTGAAATGGGCCTCGACTCTTAAATAGAAGCACCGAATGAAATTTCAAAAGCTTATCGTTTTGTTTGCTATAGTTTTCTTTCTAATATCATGTATCGATGAGTTTTGCTATTATTTTCATTACGCTTCATTAAACAACTGAAACTGAACGCTCCTTTTACCCGACTACAATACCAGGCCTGTTCTTTGTCTATCGTGCAGGTATCGGACCGCTCAGTGGTGGCGCTGGTTCCGAAGCAGACCTCTTCATACAACATTCCTCCCACAGCTAGCATCTCCCGCACGTCGATCAGCCGATATGGTGAGTGATTACAGATTTGTTTCTAGGACAATGATTAAATTAAAGATTCACCCGAGATCAATATATTCCATAGTTTATGCTGGCTATGCAAAATAAATAAATAAATAACATTTGCACAGCCTAACTTTTCCAGCTATATGTATTTCTACAACTGTTACGACAAAGCAGTGGATAGCATTAAAATTTCCCTTTATTTGATCTAGGCCCTTTGAGATGAATTGAAATGCTGGTTGATTTTACTCACACTATTGTGGCTAAATCTACAAATTTACAAAAGTCAAGTGGAACATCTTCCTAGAGAGTTCTTATGACAGCAACTGGGAACTAAATATGAAATGGCACTCTCAAAAATGACTCATTTTATAGGCAAGTCTCCAGAAACATTTGTCGCTATATAGTGTCTATTTATAATGCATGCTGAATGTTTACATCATCATTTGCAGATGTTTTTATTTCGTTTAGACACTGCTCCGATTGATTTGACATTTAAGTTAAACATATCTGAATTCAAAGGCCTTGCCCGGGGGTCCAAGAGTCCAGATTTCTATGGCTGGGCCGTAATCAGTAAGCAGCCACTAAGTAGCAATCTACTTTTCTACTTAGGCAAGATACTGTGAAAAAACAACTTTTATTCATTAAGCTCCTGGGAAAGACAAGTAGCTCATCACTGTGCACAAGTGCGATAACACAGGAGAAAAAAAAAGGGAAAATGGTACACACCCATATGTTTAACACCAAAAACCTTTTACATTACATGTCACAACAGGTATGTGCTATTTGCTATGATATCTGCTATAATAATATAGTTTATATCAAAACAATATAATCAAATCAAAACCGGAACACAATTGTTAAAGGACCCAAGACAATTAAGGACAATTAATGCAAAGAAATTAATATGAAATGAATTAATTAACAAGAAGTGAATTTTAAAAGAATCATTTCCAGAGCGAAAGAAATTCTATTTTAAATTAAAAACAAGAAAAGTATTAATTTATGGTTGTCACGATTAAATATTTGAAAAAAGCACATTACACAAGCATATGCTTATTAAAACAATTATCTAAAAAGGAAACGCCTTAAAAATGAGGGAAATCATAGTTGTTTGGTCCTTTCCTTTTTATGAACATTAGAGTAAAGATGTATTATATCATAGGATCTAGTTATTATAAATTACACTATTTAGAAACAATTATTATTTGTAATATCCAGATAAAATGAAAGTTCATTCAAGTAAAAAGATTTCCAGAAATTAATTTGAAAGGGCACATGTTATTCTTTTAGTAGATTGATTAGTGCCTGGTGTTTTAGCAGCTCAGTGACTCCCCCCGCCGATAAATAATACAATTCCCATTTTCTGTGCCATTGCTCATGTGTTCTTGAGTGCAGTTTTAAATGATGGCTCTGTGACAGTGTTTACTTGTGTGTATACCGCAGTTTGCTTTACAGCCTAGAGGAAGCCCTGGGGAGCCTACAGGCAAAGTGAAAGAGAGAGAGAGCGAGAGAGAGAGGGAGAGAGGGCACACAAGTGAGAATTGATAGCATACACCAAAATTCCCAATAATGCTGTTACCTCTGCTGACTTTGGATGGCATCGGTATCGTTAGTGCCTCAGGGCTCCCCATCTGGTCCTCTCTCGTTTCCCAGCACAGAGCTGCAGGCCTTTCTGATTGCTAATTATGCGCCGCAAATGATAACTTCACACAGGGAGAAAGCCACAAAAGCCGCGCGGCCAAATATTAGGGCCTGGATTGGAGACGGCGTAAATTGTCACCTAGCAACATGGACAGCTTTGCTCAAATATGTCACCTACCTTGAGCTCACGGCATGCGTGTGAAATCTGTCCTTACAAGTCAGCACATTAAAGCCTTGAGTTAATGGAGAGAACTGAAATAAACTTGTCATTTAGAAGCAGTAGGCATAATTATCTCACCTTAAAATTTACAAACAGAGTGACATTTAACAACATTTCAAAGGAGGGGGGGACCGATTAGAAACTCAATCAGCACTTGTTTCATGCTATTTCATGCCTGAAATGTTGACGCTTTTGAAACGCAGCCATTATTTGCGCGCTTCACACTTTATTTAGTTCTTCACATTGTTGTTACTTCCTGTAGCCTTTTAGGCATCAGGTAGTTAAGCGACACGTCGACGTGTTATATTACAAAAGGGCTTGTTGAATATTTTACACATAAAAGAAAGTCGTAAAAAAAAAAAAAAAAAAGTCTATCAGGAGCCTTTTATGATTTTTGTGCGCGCATGTTCCCGCGTGCATAGAGAACGGCTCTTACAGCCGCAGTGCCCATCAATCACAGAGTGGCACAGCTGCAGCAGGTCACCCGCTGATTGATTCATATCAATTTAATGCTCAACACTTAGCATTTCACCTGGATTTAGCATGCTAGCAACTTTGCCCAAAATAGCACATTTCTCACGTGACCTTGACTGGTGCCAGATAGAGAAAGAGAGAGAGAGAGAGAGAGAGAGAGACACACACACACTGGGATTAGTCATATGCAGCTAAAGATCGCAATCCTATTTCCCTCATCTTGTACACACATACTCTTAAATGCACAATCTCTTATTCTCATAGCATTGGATTCTGCAATCTGGATAAAGCTGTAAATAAATCTCAAGGTCACCGAGGTGTGTTCTCTTCTTCCGTAAGGAATGTAGGGAATAAACTGTAACTCTAAGAAAAAAATGGTTTTAAATAACCTTAGAACCAGTCCTATAGAATCAGAAAAGAGGTTTAAAGGCAAAGGGTTCAGAAAAGAGCACTTTTCAGTACTAGGAATTTGCCTTGGTGTCGGGTGCGAGTATATACAGGTACATAGTTTAAAAAAAATAAAATAAATTAGTGAAAAACAGAAAGTGGCTTTGTGCAATTTGTGCCACAAATATATACAGATTTGGAGTATGTACACAATCTAAAGTAGAATAATGAAATAGTGGTATAGTTACACAAAGACCAAAAAAAAGATCATCCTTTCCTCTCATCAGATATTTACTTGCTCATATACTGGACATGTGGCCCAGTGAATCGCATCTGGATTGCGTGCATATCTGCTTTCCGCCTCCATGCGCTACCAACCGTGTCTTTTCTCCACAGACTCATCGTTTCGCTACACAGGAAGTCCGGACAGCCTTCGCTCCCGGGCTCCTATGATCACTCCGGACCTGGAGAGCGGAGTAAAAGTGTGGCACTTGGTCAAGAACCATGAACACGGAGACCAGAAAGAGGGCGACCGCGGCAGCAAGATGGTGTCTGAGATCTACCTCACCCGCTTGCTGGCTACTAAGGTAACATTTAATAACCGAAGCATATAAATGATCATCAAGTCTGTTTGTCAACGTGTAGTAAAAGCCGCAAGCTTTCCCGGGAGTTTAAAAGCATGCAGTGGCGCTTTTCCCCCGGGCTGTAATTGGTCGGTAGCTCGTATTGAATACTATATTGGTCTAGCAAGTTCCTTTTACATATATTAAGTGGTTTACTTCCCAAGTGCACTTGTCATTAATAAAGGATTCATTTTGCCACCCATTAGCTTCTATGAGTCCTGAGAATTATATGTTGAAGCAAAATTTTTTTCCCCCTCTCATTTTAATTGCGAGTATATATCTTTTGATTTGTCTGTGGCACAACTAGTTCATCTAGTGCATTTGTATAGAGGTGTAAGTGCACATTGTGTCTTTCTGGAACAATCCTAGGGTACGCTGCAGAAGTTTGTGGACGATTTGTTCGAGACTCTGTTCAGCACCGTGCACAGAGGCAGCGCCTTGCCTTTAGCGATCAAATACATGTTCGACTTCCTGGACGAGCAGGCGGACAAGCACGGCATCCACGACATGGACGTTCGCCACACCTGGAAAAGCAACTGGTAACGGCAGAACAAGGCTTTCCCGTACACATATACATGCTGATAAGTGAACCATTCTTGGTGCGTGTCTGGAAATGACTTTTTGTTTTTGTTAAAATGTATTTTTTCTTTTGTGTGTGTGTGTTTCCCTTTTAGCCTTCCGCTGCGATTCTGGGTGAATGTGATTAAGAATCCTCAGTTTGTGTTCGACATTCATAAGAGCAGCATCACAGACGCATGTTTGTCCGTGGTGGCCCAGACGTTCATGGACTCGTGTTCCACTTCAGAGCATAGGCTGGGAAAAGACTCTCCTTCCAACAAACTGCTGTATGCTAAAGACATCCCCAATTACAAGAACTGGGTGGAAAGGTGAGATGCTCTGGTGTGATTATCTTTGCCTGCTTATGGTACAAAGGCATCTGCATTCATTCATCAAATTGGACACCTTTGAGTAGGGGAGTCTATATTTGTCACATATACATTACAGCACAGTGAAATCCTTCCTTCGGGTCAGCCATGATACGGCGCCCCATGGAGTATAGTGGGTTAAGGGCCTTGCTCAAGGACCCATAGGTGGCAGCTTGGCGAGTGACATTTGGTCACAAATAGTGTTGATTTTGGTTTTAGTTTTAGTTTTAGTCTAGTCTTTGTGTGCAGCTGTCGTTTTAGCTTTTGTTTTTAGTAATTATCCATGAATCAAGATTTAGTCGACATAAACTGATGACATTTTAGTCTAATTTTAGAAAATTGCCTTTTAGTCCCTTTTGAGTATTGCAATTCTATTTAACCCAGTCAATATACTATTAAGAAAAGTACTGCATAGCATAGATCAAACCAACCAATTCAACAAAAGTTTATCTAATTATATTATTGTTACCTTCTAGACCAAGAATACATCCATTCCTGATGCGGAAGACTCTCCGATTTGACTTTATAACATTTAGTTTACCAGCCAAACATCTTCGAATTACACACACACACACACAGAGACACATTAAATTTTTTTAAACAATGCCGCGAGTGGGGTTTGAGGAAGTGACAAAGCAGATAATAATAATAAATGTGATAATAATCAAGACGAAATAATGATATAACGTTTTGGTCAACTAAAGTGAAGAGACATTTTAGCATAGTTTTTGTAAACCGCATTTAGTCTCATTTTTTTTCATTTTAGCCATTATACGTTTATAGTCCTCACATGACCAGCATTTACGTCTCGTCTCGTCTTCGCCACGTGATAACGGTTCGTTGACGAGGGTATTTAGTCAGAATTTCCGTTGAAAAAAGCAACACTAGTCACAAAGTGACGACTTTTTTTATTTCAGAGGTCCATCGCTTTCATAAAGATAATCCTTAAACTGATCAGAAATAGATGTAAGAAGAACATTTCACCCAGATCTCTGCATCACTGTTGCCTTTCTATGTCCTCAGATACTACGCCGATATAAGCAGACTCCCGGCGATCAGCGACCAAGACATGAACGCGTACTTGGCTGAGCAGGCACGGCTCCACTCCCACGAGTTTAACATGCTGAGTGCTCTAAATGAGATCTACTCTTACGTCAGCAAGTATAGCGAAGAGGTGAGCTACAGCAAACACACACACACACACACACAAAATGGGAAGAGCAAGAGTTTCAAAAGCGAGGATGAATAGACCTGTGATGAGCTTATACACAGCCAGATCAGGGTCCTCCACTCAAAACTGCTACCCTTCATAAAGATGTTCATTCACATTTGCTAGCGTTATTCCGTGACATCGCGCCGCTTCCCTTGCTCTGTTTTTTACGTCTGCTCCTCGTACATATCGTTTCAAACTTTAAGAGAAGTAGGAGGAAGTGCTAAAACCTATTACACTGAGCTGTGGCTGTGCAAAATCGATTAAATGAGATTGCGGTGTTCTAAAATGATATTAAAAATGTAAAACACAGTAACAGCACTTCCAGGTTGGTCTTAGAAATACAAACTACAAGCATCTGTAAATGTATTACGAATGTCTCTGCAAAGATATTTATAGATTATAGCAAAAGAATCATGTGCATAGCAAATTATCCAGGGAATGCTACAAGTTGTGTATATAACACCCTTAGAGTCATACCAGCTTGTACACTAAAGGGCATTTAGCTTGAAGCGATCGTGATACACGTCTGATGGAATGGAAGAATGAGTAACAAGCCCTTCATGTACATCAAAATGCCAGGGGCTGCGATGCAGCAGCAGTGATGCAGAAACTTTTCTTTGATTAGTAGAATACATATCGTCTTCTCTGCTCAGCCGGGGGGGGTTTTCTACTGTTCAGTAAATCCACTTCCTCAACACGTGTGATTCTTTCTTCATCAGCCAGCTATCAAGACTTTTATGAGTAAAATGAAGTGTGTTGGGGCAGCAGGAGGAAAGGCACAGTGTGAGAAAGATTTAGACTGGAGCTCAGAATATGTGTGTGTCTATATATATTATATATATATATATATATATATATATATATATATATATATAATAGAGAGTGGACAAAATTTTCTGGTACCCTTTGGTCAATGAAAGAAAACAGTCAATTCACTTTGCTTTAATTTGACAAAAGCTCCATTCTGACAATTGCTAATAAAAATTCTATAAATGTTAACCTAGAACTGATAAAGTCAGACATTTTTTTCAACCATGCTTCAACAGAATTATGTAAATTAAACTATGAAACAGGCAAAAAAATGATGGTACCCCTAACTTAACTTAAGTTTCCTTGTTCATCGACCTTGACACTCCAATGAGTCCTCTGTCCTTACTGTCTTTTGGGTGAGCCGTCCTTCCTCATACCTGAAAATGTCAATGAGTTTGGAGATGCTTTTAGCCTCTCCTGTTTTGGCCCACTCCTCTTGGCAAACTGCTCCAGTTGTGTCTTTGAGCTTTCCCCTTGGTCCAGACTGCATGTTTGTCCAAAGTTACCTTCTTTATTTGCTCAACAGTCCATATATATAGGCCATTTTTTGGTCCTGTAACCCTTTCTGAACTTAGTGACACTACTCTCTCTAGAATTTCTTGATAGTCTTGAGTTTTCACTCTGTTATTAACAGAGACTCCCTGTTTCACATTAGGGACAGTGTTCTCTTGATATGTTTCATTTTTTCGTCTGTGAATCTGATGTGCCTTGGCAAAACTTCGATTTTTGCCTCCTCTTTCTGAAGCTTTGTGGCTTGTCAACATATTTTGGCATATTCCAGTCTTGCTTTTTGATATTCGTTTTCAACAATTTTCCCTGTTACTTTGGCTCAACAACGACGGATGTTGCGATCTGACACTGATGTTCCTGATGTTCACCTTGAATCTCTTTGTCTTTCTAGGCTCTTTTGTTCGTTCGGTTTATGTCTCTTAGATTTGACTCCTTCAGAGGTTGGCTACAGTCGGATCTTAAATTTATATGAATTGAACATCTAGTTGCTTTTGGTCTTTAGCCTTTATACTTGTCTATAATTTTCTTTCTGATGAGACAGCTCTTTCCTTTGCTTCCTCTGGTCCATGTCGAGTGTGACACACCATATCACCAAACAACACAGTGATTACCTATAGGCCCAATGGCTTATTGTAGACACCTGTGATGCTAATTTATGTCATTCACTTTCTGTGTTTTCTATGGTTTAGTTGCCTTTTCATGAGTTTATTTTTTACATAATTCTTTTTGAAAAACAATGTCTGATTTTATTGGTTAACATTTATAGAATTTTTATTTATATATATATATATATATATATAATATATATATATGCATATGCATTAAAGGGAAAAGTTTAAGTTTAAGGTACATTAGGACATTATAAGTTATAATGTTAAGTTATTTGTGTGCGTGTTTGTATTGTATGTATGTATGTATTTATGTGTGTGTTTATGTGTGTTTATATGTATATATATACAGTATATATATATATATATATATATATATATATATATACACCACACACACACACACACACACACACACACACACACACACACACACACACACACACACACACACACACACACACACACACATGACTGGAAATGCCAGGTGTCCCAATGGAAATGGAACCGTGAGAGATTTTCTTGCTTTCTCTTGAGAAAAAGAAGACTGACAGTTTTTTTCTTTTTAATATCATAATAACACATTAAGGTCTCAGACAGTGTCCAGAGTCTGACATTTTCTTTGACAGTGAGCTGTCAAGCATATATATATATATATATGTCCTGACAACAATTTTAGCGTGCTTTCAAATCTCATGGTTTATGGCACCACATACAACAGCAGAATGATGTATTAGTGTGATGTATGTGAGCGGAAGGTAAAACTAAGGAGACATGATTATACCCCATTTGGTGTCTTTAAATGCAGTGTTCTCCATAATTACTTTAGGTTTAGTAAACAAGCTGACTGGGTATATAGTTCCTGCATGCAAATATTTTACTTGACTGGCATCGGCTTTATTGCTGTACTGTTGTCTCATGTTTGATTCCTGTTCTTAGGTCAGCAATTAAGTTCTGTTTGATCAGATAATTAGACTCTGTGGCATCAGCTGAGAGACGGTCTACATGTTAATGAGTGGTTGATTTGCGTCTCCAGATCACTGCAGCACTGGAGCAGGACGAGCAAGCCAGGAAGCAGAGACTGGCCTACAAAGTGGACCAACTGATTGCTGCGATGTCTCTGGAGAGCTGAGGCACACACACACACACACACACACACACACACACACACACACAAACATACACACACACACATCACACACACACACACCCACACACATATGGATAGAGCAATGGAACACAAATTCTCTGTGCCATCAATCCTTTATCCAAAGCCTGGTCCTGCGACTCAAGTGGAAACAGGAAACAGCTGACTTAGGATTTTGTGCTCTCTCGTTATTTGGATTTCTTTGAGCAGGATCGAAACGGTTACCTCCACAAGTCAAGTCTGCACGTCCATCAAATTTCTTGCCTTCCAAATGTTTGAGGAGTCGAGTCGAGATTTCCGATTGATTCAAACTGTACGCCGGACCCAGCAGCGCCCGGCGGCTTCGTGCATGTTTGTATTTCGTTAAGTCTTCGTTGGTTTTTAAACCACACAGTCGGCGGATGTGACAGAACTCCTGCTACAATACCTCTTTGTAATTGTTTTTTTTTTTTTTTTTTTTTTTTGGCCCCCGCCCCCTTCCTGGTCGCATGTCAATAACAGAAGAAAGAGCGAGTGCATTGGATATTTATTCCAATTTAAATCCAAACGGATGACTTCCAAAATTTTATTTTTATACGATTATTGTTTTTATTTAATTTATTCTGTAGCGCTTTGTGCCTCCGAAATGGTTCGAAAGGCATAGTGACATTGGTAGTCCTCTTTGTCGAATAATGTGATCATGAAATCTCTATAAGCCGCGGTCCTCACCGATCTCATGTCATCATACAAAGAATACGGGACATTACGGAACTCGTCAGCGAGCGGCTATATTTCCGGGAAGCTCACCGAACTCAAAGGGGTGTGGCATATGTCTCTCAGTGTTTTCCCAGACTGCACTTATCCTATGGAAAACTCTCCTTTAACTCTGGTTAAAAGGAAACGCCCTCTCAAACTCTGTCTCTACGTCCTGTTTTTCTACATGTAAGCCTTTGTGAATGTACTAATGTTCCTCTAACTTGTCTGTTTGTGTTTTCTTAAAAAAAAAAAGAAAAAAAAAAAGCTGAAGAGGTCAGTTGAGCTGATCTCGATGGCCGAAAGGGTGTCGGAAGTGCTGCGTCGGCTTCTTCGTTCTCGATTAGAAAACCAAAATTCCAACCTAGAGAAAAACTGAATGACGCGATATTTTTATTTATATTTTTTTTTACACGAGACCGCAGCAAGGAGAGCCCTTTAGGTCAGCTGGTAGGTGGAGGAACATTCCTTAGAAGGAGAGCACTGACTTGAGGTCAGCTTGCCCTCAATACCAGGCAGTATTACTTATTACCTATGGTCCACTGTGTGTGTATTTTGCATGCATTATAGAGTACCTCATAAAAGAAGAATAATGTCTTTGTTCCCATACGTTCATCTTTTCAAGTGCCAAGAGCGGTGCATGTGGCCGGCTCCGAGGCCGAACGAAGGAGAGGAAAGTTTCCCAGTCCTGCTATAACCGTACATTTACATAGCACTAAACTTAACTGTGGAGTCATGTCATGATTTAGTGCCAAAAAGTCCGCCTCAGTTACCAATGTCTGAAACGGTTAATGCTTTATTAATGGAGCGAAAAACTTGAACAGAGCGACACTGGAGAAGAAGAAGAAGAAGAAGAACGGGGGAAAGAGAAAAATTCATTAGCAGATACACCTGCTGCCATAGCTCTCACTGCTGATGCAAAGAACCGGTACAGAAAGATAGTAAGCTCCTAACGCTGTTTGAATTTCTGCGTACACAAGTGTGCGTGCATGTGCGTGTGTGTGTGTGTGTGTGTGTGTGTGTGTGTGTGTGTGTGTGTGTGTGTGTGTATGTGTGTGTGTGTGTGTGTGTGCGCGCATGTGTGCATTTGTCCCCCCCCCTTTCTGCATCATGAAATTGTCAACAGCATGCATGAACAAGATATGACATTGCTTTTATTTATAATGCATGACTAGGTAGAGCTGCTTTTAAAGGTCTCCACAATTGACGACTTCATGAATGGTGACAGGCCAGGTGTGTGTGTGTGTGTGTGTGTGTGTGTGTGTGCGTGTGTGTGCGTGTGTGTGTGTTTGGGGGTTTGTTTAAGTTGACTAATTTGCAAGGCCAGGATCATCTTCGTTTTCTTCCATAAGTGTCAAAAAAGAAGTTATTTATTGAAGTCGCCCTAACACTGGCTTCGGCTTTCGAACTGAATTTGCCCGCCTGGAAACCTCATAAGCAGATTTAACCCCCCCCCCCTCCTTTTCCATTTGTCTGTTTATATCCATCGTTTCCGTATTGTTCCCCGCTCCCCATCGTCGGCGAAATCCGTTTAGTCCGAGACAGATACTGAAAATATTGAGGCTCGTAGGAAGAAAGCGAGAAAAGGTGATTGAATGAAGGCGAAAGAAAGGTTAAAAGAGCACGGACTCTGTGCAACGCTTTATTGCCGAGCCATATTGCAGTGAGTGTTTGGGAAGGATAGACTTGAGAAAACGGAGGTGGGGGAGGATGGATGGATGGATCGTTAGATTTGGGGGGGGGGGGGTTAGAGGGGGGCGGGGTTTACTCTCAGTTTCCTGCCAGGGCTTTGAAGTAGGGCTTTGATCTCAGCTAGTCATGTGCACACCAAGATCAGGAGATATTACAAAAAAAAACAAGAATGCAAACAGTATATATACATGGAACGCACACCAAAATAAAAGAGGGAGTGAGGAATAGTGACATGGGATTCATTTGTCAAGCATGTTAGAAACACTGCAGGAATTCCGTTTGTATGTGTGTGTATATATATATATCTATATATATCTATATATATATATATATATATATATATATATGGGCGTTTAGAATGCACTCGAGCAGGTGAATTTCATTCATTGCGAACACACACACACACACACACACACAGACACACACACACAAGAGCATGCACATGGACATGTCATGTCATATTCCAGTGACATTAGGTGATATAGAAGCGCAGCTTGCTTCCTGCTATTCACAGGTCTTCCTAGATATTTTTTTATTTGTCAGACAAGTCCATTCCATCCTAGATCCTAGCACCATTAGCTCCTCCCATTTAACCCCGGAGTTAATATCGATAAGGTCTTGGACATAAAAGCAAAGCAAGGAACCTTCTAGACCAAATTGAGTAAAGCTTGCGTGTCAGTTCGGCTGGTTGTTAATAACATTAGTGAGGTTAGTAATGTGTTTTGTCAGATGCCCTTATCCGGAGCAAGTTATTCCGCTTAATAAAAACTGCACAGTTGATGGTTAAGGGCCTTGCTCAGGGGCCCGGCAGTGGCCGCTCGGCGGTGCCTTAACCACTAAGCCTTCACGTTGCTATTAATAGCGAGAGTACAGAATAAAATCAAATGCGTACAAATACAAACATTTGTTTGTAAATAGCACCGTCGTGCACCGGATGATCCATCACATATACACTGCTAAGCATCGATCTAGCCAGATATCAGCTATATACGTGTTCCCTTGGAGCAAATCCAGATGTGTACCGTAATGCTTCTGGTACAATATAAACTCTCTTTTTTTCCCCCTCTCTCACTGTTGTTTGTGTAAAAAAAAAAAATGAAAAAAAAAAAATCAGAGCATGAAATTACGAACGCGATGTGCAGTGATGCATTTAGTGCAGCCCTTTCCTACTATTTGGCGCAAACGTCCAGTTTTGTGCACTTTATTAGCTCCGATCTTGCCGTCCGTGGTGGAATAGCATGCTCCCGAACTATACTCTTCACATTACCGATCCACTCGTTCTCTGGAGGAAGAAAATACAGAAATTATCGGGAGAGATCTCTGCAGTCCGAATGCTACCTGGTTCGCATTTACATCAACACAAAAACTTTGTACAACATTTATGTTCTTTTTTTTTTTCCTCTCTCTTAACGTTTGTTTTTTAGACACTGGAGGTCTGTAATATAGTTAATAATTTAAAAAAAAAAAAAAAAAAAAGATTACTAATGACCATGATGATAATAGTACATATTGCTGTCAGTTGTTGTTTTATAAAAGTGTTGTGAAAACTGTAAGAATGTTACAAATATTTAAAAGAAAATGACAAAAAAAATGTTTGGTCTTTTTTTTTTTTTTTTTTTTTTTTTGCCTTTAGGTTTTGTTATATATTATTGTGTATCTATTGTAAATATGAAGCACACCTATTTTGCAAGCCAAGGATTCAATTTGTACTGTTGTTATATATAAATAAATTTTACTGGTTAGAAAATGCCTTTTTTTTTACATTTTATTTAAACCTTTGTCTCATTGATGATTTGTTGTCTGTCATTCTTTAAGGCAACATTTTACGTGTAAATGATTTTAATCCTATTTGGACATGTGATCGTTCTATTAACGGTGACCAATCAGCCATTATATTAAAAAGCACTGACAGGAATTACATGTATTATCTTGTTACACTGGCACTTGTAAACATGTGGTATATACAGGGTGCCCAAAAAGATGTTACAACTCATATTGTACTACATAATTTTACAAAAAATTACAAAAAACATGCATTGAGAACGAAGGAGTACAGGTTGAAGGAGTGTACTAGCTTCATTTGGACTTGTGTACATAGTGTCTTATTCATTCATCTTCTACCGCTTTTTCCGATCATCCCTCGGGTCACGGGGAGTCTGTGCCTATCTCAGGCATCTATGGGCATTAAGGCAGGATACACCCTGGATGGAATGCCAACCCATCGCAGGACACACACACACTCACATTCACACACATTCATACACTAGGGACAATTTTTCCAAGGTGCCAATCAACCTATCGAACATGTTTTTGGACCGGGGAGGGGGAACCGGAGAACCCGGAGAAAACCCCCCTGAGGCACGGGGAGAACATGCAAACTCCACACACACGTGGCCGAGATGGGACTTGAACCCGGACCCCGAACCACTAAGACACCGTTCCCCCGTGTGTCTTATTATGTTATAAAATTAAGTCAATCCCATGTAAGTGGTAACGTCTTTTTGGACAACCCTGTATAATAAACAGCAATTGAACAGTTAGTTCTCAATGTTAATGTGCTGGAAGCAGGACACATGGGCGAGTATGGGTATCTAACTGACTTTCGCGAATGAGAAATTGTGATCGTTATCTCGTGGTCCTCTGGAATGTTCTGGCCCAATTCATTAAGTGTTATTTGTGTAGCACTTTGGACATTGTCCTCAGGAAGGTTTGCAGAAATTACTAGCATAGAACATGTATATTTACATTTACATGTATATTTAGAACATGTATGTTTTTTTGCCTGTAAGTTTATCCTTATTAAGCAAGACACTGGGAAGGGAAAACTCCATGAGATGATATAATGAAGGAACAGACAGATAACAGAACCTGGATCTCACCAAAGGTATATTCATTACATTTACATTTACATTTTACAGCATTTGGCAGGCGCCCTTATCCAGAGCGACTTACAACTGAGCAATTGAGGGTTAAGGGCCTTGCTCAAGGGCCCACTAGGGGCAGCTTGATGGTGGTGGGGTTTGAACCCGTGATCTTCTGGTCCAAAGTCCAACACGTTAAACACTGGGCTATACCACCCTCAACCCTCAACCCTCATTACAATTACATGATCCATCATTGATGAGCTTTATTGTTCAGTTATGGATCCTTAACTTGATCCCCAAAATGTAGTCATGAGCCAGACAGTTACATTACAATCCTCATAGTTCTTAGCGATTCCATGGACCTTCAGGTTGTTCATGAAGAACCATCCTCAGCTCCTCTCCAATTGCAGAGAAGTCCAGCAATAGGTAGGACAATGGGATGAATCGGGCCAAAGGAATCAGCTGCGTGCACGAAAGAGAGCAAACCAGTGTGATCCATGGATGTCCCATCTCACAACTTAAAGGACCTGTGGGTAACATCTTGGTGCCAGATTTCAATAGACCTTTGCAGACTGTTTTGGTGGCACAAGCACACTCGGGGCAGGGTGTTGCTCAGTGCTTAAGGTGCTGGCTTACTGATCGGAACGTTGGAGGTTCAAGGCCCGGTATTGCCATGATGCCACTCTTTGGTCCTTGAACAAGACACTTAACACTTTGTGCTCCGGGGGTTGCAGTGACATGGCTGACCCCAGCTTCCAAACAACCTGGGATATGCGAAGAAGCTTTACTTTGCTATAATGTATAAGTGATTTTAAAAAAGGCTATTCTTTTCTGTTATGGCTGTTGACTATATATATATATATATATATATATATATATCTATATATATATATATATATATATATTCATACAATGAAAAATTATTGACAGCTAGCATACTACATCACTTCATATAGTAGCTAATCAGCGCTTCATTTTCAACAGATAGTCAAGCTAACCAATAACTGCTTTCATACTGTGTTAGCATTTCACATGCATGCAAAACAAACAGCTAATTTTGCACATATTCTTTCAAGATTTTTCAAGACTCCCCTTCCCCGAGTGGTTATATTTCTATTTTTTTCCAAGCAAGGACCCTGACCCCACTTGGTAGGATTTGGATACCAAATTTGACACTAGCTCACCAAACGCCCCCCTTTGCAACCCTTAAGAGCAAAAATGCCTGCCCATTTATCCCATTTAGGCAGAGTTAATCCTAGCATGCAATTTAAACCCTGCCATCAGTGACTGCTCACACTTGGCCAAGTGGCGTAACAAGATAAGCGATGCTGCAAATGCAGCCTGGGTATGCAGTTTGTCTTCACGGTCTAACATTAGGCCCAGCTAGACACTTTCTCAACAGCCCTCCAAGCCAAATTGTATTACAGTGGAAATGAAGTAATGAGTACCGATCGGATGCTCGGGCAAAAGACCTCGCAGGAGCCATTTGTTAAAAGGATAGCAGTAGATGCCACATTTTGTTTTCAATCAATACAGAAAATATCTTGAAGCACAGCAAATACAATAATGTTTATTAGCCTCAAGGATTTGTACATTTTTAAAATTGTGTTCTTGTATAAATATGGTATAAAGAACAAATACTGTGTTTTGCCCTCTGGGGTCAGTACTGGGGTCACTATATATATATCTATATATATATATATATATATATATATATATATATATATATATATATATATATATATATATATATATATAAATTTAATCAACACAATCTCTCTCTCTAAACCAGCATATTCTGCCACTGATACGTTTCCATGTGGTCAATGCTGAATGCACGGCCAGGTCTATGTCTAATTAGCAGGTCACGAGAGGTCTGATTTAGTCCATCTGGATGTTCATAAACTCACTGTATCAATAATTAAACGAGCTGTGATAGCCGGGCATAAATATTTCACCCTGTGCTACAGTGCGAGCCCTTAATGGCACTGAATAGTTTCAGTGTAAAGTAAGTTTAACTTATTTAGAAAATCTAGTAAAAAAAATGTTTAAAAATAAAATAAAAAAAGCACATCACAGCCTGATTTCACTAGCTTGAGCGGTTAGTGGTGTTCATTCTAAATTACTTACAATATTTAAATAACACACTGGACACAGAACTAGCAAAAATAAAAATGCCTTTGTAGGCATTTATACTGAATGCTATGTCTTTATACTATATATTTTTATACTGAAAAGGCTGTTATTATTATGAACAGCATCTATGCTAATTCTCGCTCTCTGCTTCTCTTTATCTATCCTTACCAAGGCTTCCAGAGGTTGCGCCAGCTCCAGTTGTGTCCCACCTTATAAAGACTTTGGGAAAGACATTGGATCCCACTTCGTTTAGACAACTTTTTAGGCTCCTCGTCAGCCGTATAAGATTGTAAACGGAAATTACTCAGAATCTAACTCTACAATGATTCATATTGTTTTTAATATTTGGAATTTTATTACTACACTACATCACTACAATACAATTAATGAGGATGGGTTCGCTTTTTGAGCCTCAAGATTTCCCCCTCATATCGTCTAATCGTCCCTTGCCACATTTGCATATATATATATATGCACACACACACCCACAATCATACACTAGGGATTATTTTCCAAGGCACCAATAAACCTACCGTGCATGTTTTTGGACCAGGGGAAACCAGAGAACCCAGAGTAAAAACCCCTGAGGCACAGGGGAACATACAAACTCCAAACTCCATTGGCCTCTAGACCAGATGATGGCAGGTTCAAATCCCACCTCCACCCAGCAGCCACTAGGGGGCCCTTGAGCAAGGCTTTAACTCTCAATTGCTCAGATGTAAGTTGTTCTGGCTAGAGGGTGTTTTTGTTCTATCATGTTTACATTATTTTCTGTACGAATCTACAGAAGGTTATTTAAGGTTATATTCTGATCCTGATTATAATACTTTGCTTGGTTAGATTTAATGTAAAAAACAAACAAAGCCGTTCAGTTCAAAAACAAATCAGTTTAATGTTCAGATCCATATGCAAATTGTCTTCAGAAGCCAAGACTTCATCGCATACACAGCTGCTGTGCCACACTAACTTCATGGTCTTCTTCAGAGACTAATTTAAGCAGTCCAAATGTGTCAATCAGTTGTTATTTCTATTTTGGCATGCACTTGGTGAAATCACTGTAATCCAATATAAATAAGTGCTTGCATTGTGGGACCTGTTTAAATCTATCCAGATATTAGACATTCAAATAGTTCTTGAAATGTACCCTCCTGTGTGAATAATCCCAGAACTGCAGAGGTCATTGAGCAGTTTTCCTGAATCATGCGCTCACGTGCACCGTATTTCTTTTCATTTGTATTTATAACATTTAGCAGATGCTGTTATCCAGGATGACTTAAAGGCGGTCTCTAGCATTACACACAGGTCACGGAGTAAAAATAGCTCCACTCTAAACACCCAGAGACAACACATTATTTATGGTGTTAATTTAAGGACTGCTGGAAAAAAAAAGGCAAAGGTCTTTAATGGGGATGTTAAGATTCACCGATTCGCATCAATGCGCTGGGATAAAAGTTAACGATGTGATGAAACGATTTAAAGAAGGATGCATCATTTTGAAAACATATTGATTCATTTGCAATTTTTGTAGTTTATGTGCTATATATGCAAAAAATTTATAGATTAACATTGCAGAAATAGAAGCAAGATATACTGTAGGTAAAAGGTACATTAAGTACAGTAAGTAAATGTATGCTAATGTATTAGAGTAAAAAATGTAAAAAGCGGACTCAATGTTTTGCATGTGCGCTGAAAGATGGAGAAGCCGATAGATTAGAATCACCTTTATTACTCACATAGACATTACATCATAGTGAAAGTGTTTCTTCATATATCAGATCAGAGCACAGGGTCAGCCATGATAGAGCGTCCCTGAGGGTTAAGGGCCTTCCTCGAGAACCCAAGAACAGCAGATTCTTGACAATACTGCAGCTCGAACCTTGAACCTTCCGACCAGTATCCCAGAGCCTTAACCACTGAGATCCCACCTCACTGGCACGGAGGTGAACTGGGTCTGTTGTTTTGGCTTTGTAGGCAAGCAACAGTGTTTTAAATCTAAGCCTACAGCTACAGGAAGCCAATGGAATGAGTGTAGCAAAGGGCTGGTACAGGAGGACTTGGGAAGGTTGAAAACGAAGTTGCATTCCGGATCAGTTGCAGAGGTCAAATAATGCAGACGTGCCAGGAGCGAGTTGCAGCAGTCCAGTAGTTTTGCAATGGCAGGGGACTGAAGAAGCACCTGAGTGGTGTGTGTTGACGGAAAGAGATGAATCCTAATGCAAAGGGGAAATTGGCATGAACATGTAAGATTAGCGTGCGCACTCACACACACACACACACACACACACAGGCACACATTTACATAATTCTATTGTTATTGACGCGAAGGGGTAATCCCTGTCTGAATGTAATCCTGTACCACTGAGACCAATTCAAACCCCACATGAGGCTTAATGCACTTATAATGCCATTTTGGGAAGTGGCAGGAAGCTGACAAACGAAAGGTTACGGATTATATTCGCCTGGATTAGGATGTAAATTCCAAAATAATTAATGCCAGGCGTATTTCGAGATTTTCCTTTTTAATTTCATTGCTAGATTTTATTTATTTATTTATTTATCTCCACCCCCCCCCTTCCTTCCCCGCCCCTAGTGTGAAGGGCAAGACATTCAAGTCAGATCGCAACGCAATTGCACTCTGAATGCCAATATTGAATCGTGCATTGTGAAGTCCTATCAGACCGGGTCACACCAGCGCACATTTCTGTCACGATGAAAAATTAGCGATGCCCCCAGATAAAAGGTGAGCCTTCTTCAGGATAGTTCAGTCACTTTGACACTCTAATAGACATTTCAAAATGAATTGTGCTTGTCCCTGTTAAACAGCAGCAGCTGTGATTTTTGTCTCCTGTCATCTTGGAATCTGGTTTTATGACACACAATGAGCTAAAAAAAAAAAAAAAAAAAAACCACCTCCTCTCCTAAATCGTCTTCCCAGTTCTACCTGTCAAAAAGAGATGGTTAGAGAGGGGGAATAAATGGAGAGGAGAGATGAGTATCAGAGATATAATGGATGGTGAGAGAATGACGGGATGGGGGAGGGGGGGGTCGCTACTAGAAAGTTGGAATTAAATGGAAAGAGGAATCAAATTACACTACAGTACTTGAAGGACTGATTGGGAAAGACAACTGGGAAAACAAAATTAAAAAAAAAAAAAAGTGTCAGTCTGTGAAGTCAAGTGCGGGACTGGATGGAAAAATGGAGGTGTAGTAATGACATGGAAATGTAGCCATAGGAGCTTTTAAAGAAGTGAAATCTGTAAACTAGACAGAAGGATATGTTTTTCTTATTTTATGTCTTATAATAAGATCTTAGGATATTATTTATAAGCACATTATCTGCACATTATTTAAAAGGGCTAATCAGAAACCTTTCCACCGGTGGACGAAATCTGAATGATTGTAGTAAAGGACCTGATAATATAGTATATTTTAGACATTCTTTTGGACGCTTCATCTGACAGGTTTAATAGGTTTAATACATTTAATACGCCTGACTCATACTATAAGAACCTCTATGTTAAGAATTTTCTCTATGCTACACAATTTTCCCATCATTGCTCCAGTTATAAAGGAAGTTCAGAAAAAGAGATACATTGATGTAAAAGCGTCCAGGATGGGATGAAGCGTTTGGGATGAACTGGAATACCCCGGATATGCACGTGGCCTCCTCGCTTGATATAACACTCTGACATTGCTGATGCTCTTGTGGGTGAATGGAAAAATCCTCATAGCCATGTTTTAAAATCCGGAGTCAAGGCCGTTGTGACAGCAAAGGGCAAATCATGTTGGGTTTACATTTTGCCTGCATTTCTACCATATATGGTCATGCAAGTTTACACTATTCTACATTGATGAAGAAAAGAATATGAGGTGTTTAACAAAGAATGAATAATCGTCAATATGGCTTTCAGAAATATGTTTTTTTTTTATTCCTTTGGAAGGGTCTCTAGTGTCAGTGTTACAGTATATAACAGACTGACATTTAAAAGGAAATCTGAAGATAGATCCTTTTTATTTCACAGAGCGATGATTTATTAACGTCAAGAAAGAAAAGTGTATTGGGTGAAGGATAGCGGTAATAAAGGAGACGCTTACAGGAACCGTTTCTAACAGCGGATAAACATTACAAGATCGTTCTTGGTGTAATGCTTTTAAATGGCTATTTATACAAATCCAGAGTGAAGGCTGTTATGACAGCAAAGGGCAAACCATGTAAACGCCCATGGATTTGCCATTTGCATGCATTTTCCCATATAGGTCCGTGCATGTTTATATTAATTCACACAATAAATATTTAATTGATAAAGAAAAGTATGCCTTTCACCTTTTACAATACTGTACACATCATTAGAGTTGGGAATCAAACAGAACACTATGAGTGTGTTCCATCCATTTACAAGAGCACCTTTGTGATTTCTTTTGTTATCGATGCTACCTTTAAGTCCAATCCAATAAATGCAGCCATGTGTGATTTATATATATATATATAGATTATATATATATATATATATATATATATATATATATATATATATATATATATATATATATATATATACACACACACACACACAAGATACCACCTGGTGCGACCCATTCAAAATGCCTATGGATTCCCTTTATGCCTGTTGGTGCTCTGTCTAAATCTGAGAAATGCTCACTCAAGGCCTCGTTGCTTGCGTGTGCATCACGGCCAGCTCGACAAACAGGCGCAAGCTGCCTTCGAAATCACAATGCTCATTTCTGTATGCAGATGACCAACACGTACCTTAACAGACGAGCTGGAATTGTGTTTGACTTTCATTTCCGCCCCTGATTTCCACATGATGCAAATGATTGGCTCGTACTCCGCTGCGCGCCTTGTTTTTCGGAAGCAGCAGCAGCAGCAGATCACCTCCTCCATCGCTCCTAATCACAAAGCGGCAGCCACAGGAAAGGGTTTAGTGCGGCCTGAATAGGCCAGCCTCGGATAGCGATCGGTTTAATGGAGCTAAATATCGATTGCATATCAGTCGAACGCTGATAAGACGTTATGTTTGTTAATACTCGACTGATCCTTTGTCTGCTCCACTGATCCTTTTGCCTGGACTACAGATTAGCGTATGCGATAGCATCTTCTGTTAAATTGTTTTAAAAAGGCAGAGATTTACCATAGCCATTTGGTAATGATGTCTTTTAAATGTTTTTTCTTTAAATTGCCTTTATGATTCAATAAGTGCATAGAGTGAATGAAACCATCTTCAATAATATAACCCCGCCCACAAACCAATCAATTTTAAGTATTTATTTCTAGAAATAAGAAAACAAGCTCAGGCTCTAGAATCTAGATAGGTTGTATTATATTTCAGATATTCCCGAGTTTTAATATGCCATTTGCAAAAAAAAAGTCAATGTTTAAACAAAATGCCCAAATGTACATGAGTCAAACCAATGAAAATGATTACCAATGAATAATATTAAAGGACACACACTGTGTTCTACACCCTGCTAAATTTCGAAAAATGAATTGGTTAGAAAGTGTTGATTACTTCACTACAGCAGCCGCTCTGGTAGTAGTCGGCTATGAGTCAAATGCTGAATGAACGTGCACTTCTAATACGGTTTCTATGGAAACGGCTAAATCTCACGGCGTTTCGAACGCATGCACCGAACCTAATGGACGAAAACGTGGTGTTATTTAGAAAACGACAAACAACGGCAGTTTTCTGTGGTCATTCTTATTGATTGGACATTTATATAAAGAGTTTCATGTGGTGGATGTTTGCAGAACCAGTACAGGACAGAAGAATGGAGGTGTTTTGTGTTGAGCTTAAACAAAGAGAGGAGGGATCAGTTTGTACCTGATCAGCAAATTTCCTGCAGTTAGGAAAATAAAAAGAGCAATGTCTTCTCTAATGGTTGTTTTTTTTACTTGTCACACAGTGAAATTCTTTCTTCGCATAGCCCAGTGGTGTTAGGAGGCTGGGGTCAGAGCACAGGATCACCCCTGATCCAGCCCCGCAGGGGGCGGAGTGGGTTAAGAGCCCAAGACTGGCAGCTTGGTGAGTCTGAGGCTTGATCCTCCAACCTTCCAACCTTCCAACCAGTAACCGAGAGCCTTTTCCACTTTCTTAGAATGTAAGCAAAAGAAAACTACTTAAGAATACATCGCCATGTTGTTGTTGTTTACATCACAAAGAATTGAACATGTACCACGACCTCATGATACCGAGTATTTTCCAAACACGGAAACACCAGACAGAGTAACACAACATAGCTAAACTCACACTGTGTATTTCACATTTCTATGCTCATACGCATAATGCATGCTAGCCTCACTGGACCCTGTGCCCGATTTTCACCAGGTAACGAAGTGCTTACCATCTCCTTGTGCGAAATCCTAACAAAGCATACCGCTGGGTTCATGGACTAGCCATTAGTGCTGGAAGACATCGGTTTAACTAAACACAGGTTGTTCCTCGGCCCTTTGTCCCCCTTGTGCATGTCATTTCCGTTCCTCTAAATACAGACCATCTGTTTTCTGCAGTTTCTCTCTCTCTCTCTTTCTCTTTCTCCCATTCTCACTGTCTGCATGTCTGAAATCATTGTCCAAGCAGGAACGTGTCTAGGGTAGTAAGGCCTTGCTTTCAGGACACCTCTCTGAGAATTATTAAAGGCTTAAGGTTTGGAGCTGGATGAATATTTAATGCGCTGGACCTGGGAGTCTTTGCCCAAGCTCAGAGCAAATACTTCAGAGACAGCCTCCAATCAGACAGCTAGACACACACACACACACACACACACACACACACACACCTGGACTCACGTGTATTGAAATACAGCTGTTCAGACGCAGTCCTACACCTATACACAGAGAGAGCGAGAGAGAGAGAGAGAGAGAGAGAGAGAGAGATGAGAGGAAGAGAGAGAGAGAGAGAGAGAGAGAGAGAGAGAGAGAGAGAGAGAGTCCCACAAGTTTTAATCATCAATGTGTATCCAGGCTGTTTTGTAACAATGAATGTCATTGGCTTTATATTTAGAGGCTCTTTGTGAAAATATTCGGCTGATGTCCACAGTTTTCTGTGGTGTTCCTTGTTATAAAAGAAATAATCAATCCACAAGAAGCAGCCTTTGCAGCACCAACCTGCTTAATCCTATAACTTTGTGTCAAACTTACATTTATTAAGAACAATCTTTTTTTATTCCTACTGCATTACCTGTGTAAAGCTGCTTTGAGACAATGTTCGTTGTAAAAAGCGTTATACGCATGAAAATGAATTGTCAGATTTGGCTTTCATCTCTTTAAACTGGTCTTAGGGTGCCACCTAGTGGTGGCTGAAATAGTGAGAATAGCGGGTTAGGTCCTCATCTGAGAGACTTATTTACAATTAATTTACAAAAAAGTTTACAACAAAGCATTCAAAAATAAAAAAAAAATATATATATCCCCCCCATATAGGAAAAAAACAGATCCCCGGAACACACATCCCCCCCCCCCCCCCCCCCCCGCCCAATCCCCCCCCCCCCCCCCCCCCCCCCCCCCCACAGGGGTTTTCAGATGGTTTATCTCCGGGTTCTCCGGTTTTCCTCCCCGGTCCAAAAACATGCACGGTAGGTTGATTGGCACCTTGGAAAATTGTCCCCAGTGTATGAATGTGTGTGTGTGAAGTGTGTGTGTGTGTGCCCTGAGATGGGTTGGCATTCCATCCAGGGTGTATCCTGCCTTAATGCCCATAGACGCCTGAGATAGGCACAGACTCCCCGTGACCCGAGGGAAGAACGGATAAAGCGGTAGAAGATGAATGAATGAATATATATATATATATATATATATATATATATATATATATATATATATATATATATATATATATATATATATATATCTATATATATATATATATATATACATACATGTGTGTGTTTTTCATTATCATTGTGTTTTTTTTCATGTAAGAATATAAATAAATAAACTTGCTTGTATATTTCTAAAAACATTTCATTTAACAATAAATACAGTGGCACAAGATGTCTCAGGTCTCACATGGTGGAATGGAGAAGGATGATGCACTGTGGCGCCCCCTAACGGGAGCAGCAGAAATGTAGAAGAAGATCACTTGTTTCTTTACCATTGATTTCATATTAAAAGCATATTATTTTGTCGATAAGTCCTTTTTATTGTCCATTATATTGCGACAAATAATATAGATGGAATAATCCGGTTTTCCATAATCTAGCCATCAGAAAGAAGAAAACGATCTTCCAAGCTTCTTCCTCTTTGTCATCTAAGGAGTGCAGTCATTAAGGGTCTCTAATACATCCCAAATTATATACTGTAAAGCTGTATTTTCTGAGTTAAAAGCACTTCACGAATAAAACTGAATTAAATTCAGATGAAGTGCTCAGTACTAAAAGCTCTAGGCTACTGATTAAAGAGTTGAGTTCAAAACTGAGCTGTATGAGCTTTGGGGCACTGCAAAAAATTCCCCAGCCCTTCGACTGCTCTCACGGTTCTGCATCATTGTTGACCCTGCATGCTTTCTTCCAAGCTAAAATATGCAGAGAAAAGAAGTTTCCCCTCTCTCTCTCTCTCTCTTTTTTTCCTTTTAAGGGAGGAATCTAGTTAATAAAATCCAGTGCATTAAAAACATATTTTTTGGAGAAGGCTCAGCTGCACAGCCTACTCACATTATCATTTCAAAATGTTTGCATTTTTCTATTCAAATCATAAACACGTCATGTAGCCATTATTCCACCCATTAATAAACTGTTAAATGAATTGCTGAACACCTGGCCTGCATGGGTCCTTTCTATTTTGTTTAACAAGCATTTTTCACCTGCACAGATGATGAATAATAAGAGAATAGAGTTCTGAATAGAGAATACATTTTCCTGGAATAACTGCATCAAGTCCTGAGCAGAAATTTGACCAAGCCCAAAGTGGCAACATTTGACGCTCGAAATATTCTTCGCAAACAAGCCAATGGGAAAGAATTAAATATATAAATAAAGTTTTTTTGTGTGTATGTACAAGAAGACTATAAATGTGAGTTTCTAGCTTTACCCCCGAACAACAAAAGGAACGAAAATGTGACACAGGAAATCTCAAGGGTGCATTTCATTCCAGTATAATTTGCTTCTCAGATCAATAAAAGCGTTATATTTTGCGCATTGTGTTGTGGAGGAAAACACAATTTTAAAAAAATACGCTATTTTTTCTTTTTCAAGACCTCCTTTCGTATAATCCATTCCGTTCCACAGAAATAACAGCAGTGCTCCAGTTGTTTTTGTGATTGGAGATACACACGATACATATGTAATATATGCGCATTCTAATGTGGATTGTTAATGACGGCGAATTTGCTGAAATTCTGTCTCGACAACGTGACACATTGACCAACAGAGGGCGCTCTAGCTTAGATGCACTGTCTCCATGTGGATGTGTGAAAGTTTGGACGGTTTGCCTAAACAAATTGGCTTTTGCCTACAATCACCGGCAGTAAATCAGCGTTGTTTGGCTAAAGTAAGGGTGTTATTTACATTGTTGCTATGTGTTCGTATCGCAGACAGCGCAGTCAAAGGGCCCAGATATCCGTGTGTGTGTGTGTGTGTGTGTGTGTGTGTGTGTGTGTGTGTGTGTGTGTGTGTGTGTGTGTGTGTGTGTGTGTGTGTGTGTGTGATATGCTCTATAATTTGTATTCCTGCAAATTTTGCAACATGTCTGCCAAGCCACAAAACCTTGACTGGCTTGATGAAAAAAGGAATTATTACCGACCAAGAATCACATCCTACATCTGAGTCGTGTTTCCTAAAAGTGCACAAAAAGGCCGAATGTCAAGAGATCGTATCGATTTGGGTTTTCTTTAGTAACTGTATTCTTATTTCCTCTTGGTGTTGTGTTGTGTTGATCATGCTTGTTGTCTGTGTTGGAGAATGTTGATGTTCTTGGGTTCATATAGGGTCAGCGCGTTGCCGAATATGAGGTATATTTTGTCTCTCTGTCGATCGGGGGGGATATGGTCTCTGTAGGGTGTGGTGGGGTTTGGTTTATTAGTACTCGGAACGTTTCCCACTCGAGACAGCTGCTAAAGTAAAACATCTGCATGGACTCATGGGTGGAGGTATGGAGAGAAGGAGGCCTGATCTGATAAATATGATTTTGGGGGAGATAGTTCTTTTGTGTTCTGAGCTTAGAAGAGAGTAAACGTTTCAAAGCAGGTTCATTACGGCGGCGCTGCTTTATCGATAACGGCGATGATTGCTGGCAAAGGGTTATCGAAAGGATAAAGTGAAAAAAATATCTTGTGTGGATGGAATAAAGACAGAGGCAGTATCCAGGGAGTCAGTATCAGGATCAATAGAGCCTTATCTGGAATTTGCCCTGGATAATAGTGTCTGCTAAATGTCATATGTAATTGTACTAAAGCAGGTATGAATCATTGAGTCTGTCCTTCCCTGTTGTCACTCAGCAAAAAAGAAAAAAAAAGGGGGGGGGTCTTTATCTGTATGAATGGGGGAAAAGATAGAACTTGCTATTGTCCGTGGGTGTTTTTTGTGCATAAAACTTGAACTACTGATCAGGTTTTATCACATTCAAAATCTACATTGTGTGTAGCTCCTTCAGTGCAGTTGTTTTCGAGTGGCCCACTACTGAACTCCGCACGCAACACCTTTGGGATATGCATTGGAGTGTTTGACAGCACCCTAGCCCTTTTCAGCATACAGGGTTACTAATACTGTACTCTTGTGGCTGTACGAGTGCAGATGTCCACAAGTATTGTTGCAATAGTTTGGTGGAGCATCTTTCCAGAAGGGTGGAGGTGATTCTAACAACAAAATATGGAATGGAATGCTCACAGAGCACGTACACATCTTTTGGTCCGGTGTGCAATTTTTTTCGTTGTTGTTTATATAATATATAAATTAGCATTCTTCTGAATTCTGAGCATATGATGTGACGAATACTGATAAGAGTAATGCTTCTAAAAAATGCAAAAGGTAGAAAACTGATGGAATGTAGGAAGAGCGCGGTTTCAGCCTTGTCATACAATTGCATGAAAGCCTACCCTGTATGTTACAGTGTGTTATACAGTATAAAGACATTTATAAAGCTGATTTATCTATCCACACGTATAGGGTATAGAATGAACCTTATGTTCTTTCTGTATACATATATCATGGCATATATTGTCAAAAGAAAGCAAAGCGTAATCACTTCGCAGTACACCTCAAGACATTTCAAGCTGGATAAAATTAGGATCAACAATGTGAGTAAACACAAGCTAGACACACAATGAGAGAATGACTTGAGATAATAAACTATGAAGATATGGTTGAATGGGATAAGCTCTAGCCTGGCCTGCTATAAAGTTCTGACCTCAACCATAATGAACACGTGTGGAATGAAACGGTACCCCAGGCCGCCTTAATGTACAACAGTACCAGACTTTATTCACTCGCTTGTCATGACAAAGTGATTTAAAGTGAAGAAATAGGTACATATAACTTAAAAGTGCTTTAATGTTTTATAGTGTACCATTACAAAAGAATCAATTGTTTAGTATATTAACCCTTATAATCAAATTCCCAATGATGATTCTGTTATGACATTTGTTGAGTATGTGGAAATGAAGTTAGAAGATCTGTTGTAATCTGAATTAACTTTAAATGAACTGCTTCTATGTTGGAACAGGAACAGCAGTGCATCCTAATGTTGGTACACCCCTGATGAATGGATGAGCGTGTGTATGTGTGCGTGTATGTGTAAAATGTATACGGATTTCCTCTGCCGAAACATTGTTCTATGATTAAGATAAACGTCACTTTTTAAAGCACACACAGATGATGAATTCTCGGAACTGAGTGGCGTGGCATTCAGGGCGTGTTACGTATAGAATATAAGGAGCTTCCTGGCACTTTTTCCTGCCCGTGAACTCGCGTGACATGAATTCAACATGAACGCGGGCCAAAACTCTAATAGCTGCGTGCCGCATAGTTTTCTTTCAATTACATGTCCAACCTTTAATCAGGCCTTCCAGCCATAGAGTGCATTTATTGCCGTTCATCCGTACAATGCATTACTCACTTTACAGCATTTGTGCTCATATATACAAAATGTTTTGTCGTTTCTGTTGGAAATGATTTCCTCACTCTTGACCATGGTGTAAGAACGGCATCAAGCTAAAACCCTGGGGAAAAGTGATTAAAGATTTGAATTCGATTTATTTGTTTACCACAAAAAACTTGTGTAAGGATTCTTTCCTAAGCCACACTTTAATATAAAAATTTTGTCTAGGACGGGGTTTGATCATTACTTTAAATGAGTTATTGGGGAGACACTGTGTTCTGAGGAACACTAAGAAATGTAGACTTTTTTTTACCATTTTATAATGATTTGTAGTGATATTCCAGAGTATCATATGGTCGCTTCCAATTTATCCAGATCCAGGTAACACCTGTAGTATATTGCCGGCGTGAGGTGGTAGCTCAGTTGTAAATGCATTGGCTCCAGGACCAAAAGATCGTAGATTCAAATACCAGCTGATCCCATTACTAGTGGGCCCTTGAGAAGGCCCTTAACCCTCAACCACTCTGGATAAGGGCTTCTGCCAAATGCCATAAACGTAATGTAAAACATAATGCAATCCGAAAGCTCCTGAGTCAATCCTGAGCTAAACCGTTTCATGTTATTGCTGTGTCTGCATGGGTTCCTGTAGGTGTTTTGGTTTCCACCCATTGACCAAAAACCTGACAGTGGTAGGGTAAGAATGAGTGTGCTTGGTCCGCAGTAAAGGAATAGTCTTCTATTCCGGGAAGAATTCTCACCTCACAAGCCATTGTTCCTTGGCTAGATTCCAAATCCGCTATGACTCGGACCAGGAAAAAATGATTTACTCATAGTAATGGAATGAATAGATGGTGGGTAGTATTGCCACCTAATGGCTTCAATGTCACCAGATCAGTCCTGAGATTTTTCATGTTTTCCCACTGCCAACATGGATCCTCTAGTTTTGTTCGGTTTCCTCCCAGTGGTGTAAAACCTGACAGTTGTAAGTGGGAATGAGTATGCTATAAAGGATTACACCCCATTGTTCCTTGGATAGAATCCAAAACAACAGCAACAGAGTCAGATGTGAAGTTATAGATATAGAGTGCAAGTGCCAATACTGCTGTTTGGAAGTTTTAGACGCCGGCTGGCAAAATAACAACCTTTCACAGTGTCGTTGTGACTGAAACCATCTGACAATTACAGCTGTATAGCCAAGTATTTTCTATTCATTATTCTGTTCGATATATTAAAGCGCTTTTAAAGTGAAAGATTGTCACTGGTAATCTCTACACAGGACTCGACGCAAAAAACAAAACTCGAAATCCCCAAACGCCTCTCAGAATAACCACACTCTATCTCGTTCTCTGCTTCAGGGCCTTTTTTTTCCCCTGCTACAAAGAGCACATCCCCAGTTCTCAAAGCAAATATGTAATACTGAATTATGAAGGTCAAACAGATGCACACTCGTTTAGTGGGAGTGCGTTTACAAACAAACCTCCATGTGTCTGCCCCACCCTACATTTACATGCTAAATTCTGGAGGCTCGATGCATTCTAGAGGCAATAATTTCACATATTCGGAAAACAGTCCTGTACACTTGTATGATACAGACTGTGCTCTATGTAAAAGAGTGTGGATATGGGTGTTTTTCTTCTGTGAGGAGAACCATAATTCTTGAATTACCCACTGAAAATAGATACTCTTTTTCAGGGTAATTAAAACCATGTGCGCATGTATTTAACTCTTTGTGGGGTCAATTGTCCACACAGCGATGGTGCATATACATGGAAGCTAATGTTTTTATATGCGTTTCTTGAATCATTAAGAAACAATAGTAGGATGTAACCATATGTGTGTGTGTGTGTGTGTGTGTGTGTGTGTGTGTGTGTGTGAGCGGGCACATGTATGACTTGGTGTGCAAACAAAGGGCCGAAATAACATTCATTAATGTAATGAGCTTCCTGTTGAACAAAGCCTCAAATAAAAGATGATAGAGTGCCAGGGCAATTCCCATTTCCCCTTCTCCAAAACTGGACAAAGTCTTCGCAAAGCTAAAGGAGACTGCTACCATCTGCTCTCGGAACAAACGCTACATTCATTTTCTGTGATCTTCAAAAATAATTTCGCATGTGATGTGATGTGATGCCTGTGGGCATATTACAAATCAGGAACAAGAAAGTTGTTCATGCATCGGGCACAGAAAAGGTTTCAGTGGGATTCCAAACACGTATTTATTGTGAACAACAGGGTCATATGACGATTATGGATTTATACCATCAGATGGAGTTTTTATTATTATATATTTTTTTGTGTGTGAGCATGAATTTCTCTTTTACTTTTTTCCAGTTTATGTTATTGCTCTATGAAGTTACATGGACTTGATTTGCAGTGTATTTCTACAGGAAAGCATGTGACGCTACTAAATAGTTCTATTGGCTAATTGGTGTGCGAGTGGGCTTTTTTGGTCCCACTGCTATAAAAGTTGACCTATAAACTGGCCCCTTACCCTTACTTCGAGGGGCTTAGGATTTATGAAGGTTTTCTCTGTGATTAATATGAACAGGTCTGCGAAAATGACTGGACCACAATTGGCACAAACAGTTTTGTTCTCGAAAGGAAAGCCCATCCTGATACTGGATATTCATTCATTATAGTTTCTGACTTTGAGGATGGTGTCCATTTTTTTCAGTCTGGTTCCTATCAAGCTTTCTTATTAATATTCAGTTTATTTTCATTCAACTCAAGTATAATAAAAGACAGTTGTTTATATAAGGTTATAGAAGAAGTTATTAGTTTGTAGATGACAGTTGTATAGATTATAACCAGTGTTGGGGAAGTAACTAGTTACATGTAACAGCGTTACATAATTTAATTACAAAGCAAAAGTAACGGTCATTCGTTAAAGTTACTGAGAAAAATGTGTAAGAAATTACAGTACACTTTTGAAAATGTCAACGATTACAAATCCCAAAGACCCCCGCCCAAACCAAACTTCCTGAGGCAGCACAGTTTTGAAATATATATATAACCTACTTTTCTGAAGGTTCGAAATAATCAAATGTAAGCCACATTTGTACATCATATTATTCACATAAACTCATACAAAGACACTTGTGTATAAGATATCAGAAAACTGATTTACTGTATATAAAATATTAAATACAGTCGAACACCACGCCTCTTGTGATTAGATTAGAGTGTGTAGCAGAACGCACAGATGAAAATGTAGTTTAAAAATAATAAATATAAATAAAATATAATCATTAATACAATGTTAAAACAAGCAAATCTGTACCAGGTAACATGGAAAGCAAAAGCCTTTCCCAATCTGATATTTCATTATTGTGCTCTGCTGCAGGAACGTTTTTCCATTACAGTATGTGATCATCACCATTAGCATGGGGTAAGATTAATGATAAAGAGCAGCCTTTCTTTCCTCCCCTGGTCTTCAGTGGGAATAGGTGAAAAGCGCCATTGTATCACTTTTAGTCTCTGTGTTTATGCTTCGACAGTACCATCTGAGAATATCAGGAACCTTTTCTGTAAGAGGCTCTTATCCAAAGCTCTAAGAGGAATATGTTCCTTCCCTTGGCTGAGTTTAATGTAAGGACGCAACGAACACAATGAACTTATGAGGTAAGTCTCATCTCCATTCATGGACACAAAAACCTCATGAAAACACCAAATAGTTCTACTTGATTCTTCACGCGTACTGTGACTGCATTTTAACTACATCTTCATTATATCATTCTTCAGTTGATTAACATTGCACTTCATATTTAAACAGATGTTTCTCAGAAAACTAGCATTGAGTTTCTCACGATAGTGTTATATTGTGTTATATAAGTTTTTTTTTCTTTTATGGTAGATGGAAAACTTTTCTATTGCTCCTAAAACTTTGCCTCATATTGATTTTGCCTCTTCTGCCTTGTACAGTGTGCAATATTTTGTAAGATTTTAAGGGAATCACTTTTCCTTGTTTGACATTGAGTCATTAAGATGTGACTATTGGCTTTGTTGAACGAGCAGCGAGCATAAAGGTTATTCAGACGAATCAATTTATGTATATGTCAGTTTGTGCTTACAAGTTGGCTTTTGCATGGGTAAGTGGAGCTGAGTATTTTGCCCTTCTTTAAACAAATGATGAAAGCAAACGAGTGTTGTGGGACACTTGTGTGCTCTGCTATGGGCTCCCATTGCACCCATCTGGCCAAACTGTTTAACAAGCCAATTTGTGAGTGGTCCCCAAGAAAACATAAAGCACAGCCCTGTTTCCAGATGCTCTCCCGGCTGTGACACACCCTCGACCCTCCAAACACACACTGTTTTGTGTGAAATCTCACTATCCTGTGTTGGGGCAAACAAATAAGAGTTTTATGGTGACTAATTGGGACGCACATTTTTGCACGTGTGCATTCTTGAGTTGGAGGTTTGAAGATGAAAAAATGATATTAAAAGTCATAAAAGAGTGCAGTTTGGATTTCTGCAAGCCTCTCGGCTATTTAGTATAATAAGAGACAGATTTCAGGAAGCTCGTGACCAGGTGCCTCTATTAAAATGAAATAAAAGGACAAGAAAGATATGAGGGGGAAAGTAAAAAGTAGTTGTAAATTTTTACTATACTTTAGTTGTATACTGTACATAATGACTGTAACTTACATTTAGAAACTGACTGCCAGATTGTATTTAAATGTTCTTTTCTACAAACTTGCATCCTTTTTTCATTATATACATTCTTTCTCTGCCCGGAAAGTATCAGGAAATGTAAAATATTGTCTAATTTTAACGAGTTTAAGATTCTTAAGCTCTGGTGGGAAGCTGTGCCAATAATGAGTGTATAATTATTTTATATTATGAGTCCTATAGAAAACAAAAGGAAAAAAGGGGGGGGTTGTTACTGTACTATGCATTCTAACACCAAATACACGTTTGTTTCTCTTTTGTTTCCTCACTCTCAAAACTTGAAATATAAGGTGGTGGCCAGGCTTATTTACAGAGACGGGGGACGGGGAGCACTTACACAAGCCAGTGAGAAAGTGGGTGTGGAGCAGGAGAGTGTGTGTGTGTGTGTGTGTGTGTGTGTGTGTGTGTGTGTGTGTGTGTGTGTGTGTGAGAGAGAGAGAGAGAGAGAGAGAGAGAGAGGGGAAAAGGGGGTAGTGGTGGGGCCATATAAAACCAGCAGAGCACAAACCATGCTTTATCCTGCCAGTGTGTCCTGTGCAGAACATATTGAGTCACAGGAAACCCCAAAGCTCTCTGCCTGTTCTCACTAACGTAACGCTCTCTCTCTCTCTCTCTCTCTCTCTCTCTCTCTCTCTCTCTCTCTCTCTCTCTCTCTCTCTCTCGCACACGATCGATCGTGCTGCAGCATGCTCACAAAGAGGATGGCCATGAGGAGAATGAATGAGATGTGCAGAAGGATGGCTCTAACTTTACTCGTCTATATTTTGCTGTTCAACAGTAAGTAGACAAACTTCAGTCTTAATTAAATTCTACTATTTTTTTTAAAAATATATACATGTATATTATTGTTATTTTATTCATTTGGAGTTGTTCCTCATTAAGATATTCTTTTTTTTCCATTCCTTAAATTTCCAATTTAAGTTTGTTCTATGTTAGTTTTTAGACTTTGTTTATGTTAACAAAAATGAGTATAAATAATTTTTCTTTTTTAAACCCATAAGTGTGATTTCATTATACTATAAGGGTCTAATACTTTCAATACTGATGTCAAAGGTATGTTTCAGTAGTTAGAAAACGTAGCTGGGGTAGGTATAACCGGAGTAGGCTGGTTTAAAAAAGTAGCGGGAAGTTGAAACAAAGAGGGCTGGCTCGGAGTGGAAACTTGCCGTTGAACCTAATGATGGAGTTTATCCTACTCGTGTACTGGGTGGAGCTGGGCAGACGTATGTAGAAAAAGGTGTGAGTGTGTGTGTGTGTGTGTGTGTGTGTGGGATGAAAATCTAGAGGACAGTAGGGAGTCTACAGTGCACTTTCTTCACTTATTAAGTCATTTTCGGAAAAAAAAGAAAAAGAAACCTTCTCCGTGTCTTTCTTTTGCCGCACAAAGGATGCAGTCTTTCCTGTGTTTACTTCACACTCATCCAAAGGAAATGAGTGTTTACCTTAGCAGCCACTGTGATTGATGAGGATGTGTGTTTGTTTTGTAACAGAGCAAGAGGCTGCATGTCTGTTGATTTAAGGAATTAAAACCCTACGAAAAGTGACTTTTTTTTGTTCTGGCGCGTGGGGGAGACTCTCCGACTCGTCCCGTTTTAAACTGAAGGTGAGAGCAGGAGAACTCGCAGTGCTGCTGGTAAATTGCAGGGTGAGGTCTGACTTGGACGCTGTTCTACATGTAAAGGCCCAATTATTTTTTTTATTTTTTTTTAGTTTAACGGGAAATAGACCTCGCAACTTTACGTTGGTTGGAACAACTCAATCCCTTGCACACATTCATTTGATATTTATGTCGAAAAGGAAATAAAATTACACAATCGCTTTCACGGTTCAGCTCGGGTCGTCCATATGAATCCGTTGCAAGTTGAAACTGCACAATGCTCATTTTCGCAGCAATATGAGTCGGAAGAAGTTTTACCAATATCCTAAACTTCCGATATAATGTACGGCTGGACCTCCCTTGCCTGAAACACGAACTAACACTAACGATCATTCCCACTGGTGTGTTACTTTGTTGACACTGGTGTGCAATTGACACTCATGTGGCGCATTCTGCTTGGGGGGTGGTCAATATTCACTTTACGGTGAAACACCGAAAGGTCATGGAATTCTCCAAAGGTCAAAAGAGAAAGATGCTTCATCGTAGGCACCATCAAGAAGATGGTAGGAGGACGTTGATGAGATGGTCAGCTGTAAACGGAAGAGTAATTGTTGAATTAGGTAATAAAAATAAATGCATTGAAAAGGCAGTTTTCCTATTGCATGGACAGTTTCACAGACCACGTTAGAGAAACGTTAACTCTTGCATGTTAGTACGGCAGGAGGAGGGGAGAAGAATCGCAAAAATTGTAGGCAGAATGTGCAAACAAATAAAATTCTTCTCACCGTTCCATCAAAACAATTCCAGTTCACTTTCTCATCATCTGGATTCGAGCCTGAATCTTTCAGTCAGGTGACAGTGGTCTAACTGATATGACATTTTGTCCTGCATAGGCCTTCTTGTGGAATGATTTTAAAGCAAAGTATCTTCTTTTACCGTTTAAATTGATTTGCCGTACTACATACTATACATGCGTGTCTTGCCTGTACGGCGTGTCGCTTCCTGGTCCATTCGAGAGAGAAAAATGATGGGAAGTTAATGCCGCTGATTTGTCATTATTATTTGGTCAGGGCTAACGCGAGAACGTGTTATGTTATTTAGTTTTGTTTGGATACATTAGTTTGTCTATTTATGTGGATATTAGGTGTTTCGTTTGCTTATTATTTTGGCTTAGTCGGCTTCTGGGGTACGCATCCACACCCAGTGCGATCAGGAAGTAGCGTGTTTCCATTGCTAATGTTGTTATTGCAACACATGAGGAGAAAGTCCAGTCCAACGCTCCAGACACACACACACGCATACACACACACAGAGCACCCTTGGCAACAGCTGGACCAGGCTGTCGAAGCCCAGCATGGGGAGAACCGAATTTAATCCACACCCAAGCAAACCAGCTTTCCTGAAATTTATTAGCCAGCTTAGCATCGTCAAAATATAGACCCAAGTGACATTTTTATAGGTCCCTCCAACACAGTTCAGCTATTGAGTGAAGGGCAGATGCTAACTTTCACAAGCTGCACAAAAGGCACACAATCTTGGCTCATAATGGAAGGGGCATCGTTGGCTGCCAATGTCGACGTACATTATTGTGCCGCCTTTTCAGTAATAAAAGCAAGACAGATGGCAGAATTCTATACAATAACCATCCCGTGAGGAACAGCGCGATTATTATGCAGCCCCCATATCATTCTGTTGCACATCTGGACCATTCCCTCTGACAGACAGTCAAGTCCCTAGCCAACGTAAATACAAGCCAAAAATTGCCATTCACTTTCTCATGGCCTTCAGCTATTCGTTTGTGCAGTCTCAAAACGACCTGGCGCAATGCATTTAACAGCACGTGTTTTCAAATATGGAACTGTTATGTAAAAAAAAAAAAAAAAAAAAAGAAAAAGTACATTATGGGTGTGTTTTATCTCAAGACAAATATAGATATTGAGTAATTACTGATGTGAGGTTGATGGATTACAAAGGAGACTTTATTATTCATTTATTTATTTGTTTACCTTCATTAATCAATATACGGTTGTGATGGATATCGATCCGATCCGGTGTGTGACGGTGATGAAACCCATGCATACAAAACTCTGCACCGACGGCAAACAAAGCTCAAAGGATTTAAAGGATTTAATTTAATTAATTAACCCTTCGAACCACCAGGAAGCATCTCTACCCACTGCGCCAACGTGCCGCCCCTGGCTTACAGTCACTTCTAATTAGATAATTATTAGAGCTCAGGATGAGAACGAGTTGCACATTTTGATCCAGAAACAAACAGTACCACACCCACATGACATAATTGCCAATACGTGATCCCGACAGAACGCACAACTTATCCAGCATTTGCTATAGATTGGGGGAGCTATCAAAAGCGCAGATATCGTATTACCAAGAGGCCATATCCTTAATTTTTGTTTGTACAAAACAACAGCATGTGGTGGTAAAAGAAAACATGCATGTGTATTCATTTCTTCTGACTCAGTAATTGCTGCTCTCGTAATCCTTTGTTCCCCCCCTTTTTTTTGTTGGCACAGCGATACAATTTTACAGTTGCTAGGCATTTAACGGAACACACACTTGCTCCCCACACAGCACATTCATTTCGAATGAGGACCGCTGGCAGCATGCACATCCAAAGACTTAAAGTCAAAACATTGCAGCCTAATTAGCCCAAAGATGCAGCGCAACTCCGTTAGCAATGAAAAAAATTTCACAAGCCACGTCAAATCCAGTTCTTTCACAGATAAGTTGTAGATTGTGAATCTAATACAAAATCCATTACATTAGGAAGGAATTTACGAAACACACAGACGTGTGTGTGTGGGGGGGGGGGGGGGGGGATGGGGGGTGTTGCATCATCACATTTAACTTTAAACTGCTTCATGCTCAACAAAGAGAGCTGACTAAACATTTTTGCCGACCGCGCAGTATGTTTGCAAGAGGAATAAATGCATAAAGTTCCTTTAAGTCCTGCCGTAACTTCCCCAGGTAGTTAATGGTGAACAAACAACACAGGGGCTATTTGATCTAATGTTCTCTAATTGAAAACATACGATTGCATCCTTTTCCTGCCGCAGAAAGCTCCAGAGTTTTCTCATGCCTGCTTTACCCCTTCCCCCCCCCCCCCCCCCCCCCCATAACCACCGTTTTAAAAGATCTCTGGGGCTTTGTTATGGTTAGCCAAAAGGAGGGCGGGTGCAGTCACAGTTTTCTTTTGTGGAAGAAGGAAAAAAAAATTTTCTTGACGCCCCACACACTGTCTTCAATGTCTTTCTCCAAAAGCATTGTGTAGGTTTGGTTTGCCGTGAGCCAAATATGTTGATATCGATATGTAGATAACAAATATGCATGCGAGTTGGGGGGGGGGGGGGGGGGGGGGGGGGGGGGTGATGGGAGGGGGCAGGGTTATAGCTATAGACCAAGAAACAAATCATATCTGGATTATAAATGGAGTTCTGCATAGATAAAGTGATTGGGATATAACTCATTTGAATATAACTCATATAACTCACATAAATAACACACCTATTTATGAAACACTTTCCATCCTAGATTTGTACAGGAAGCAACATGTATAGACACAAAAATTCGGACATAAAAATTCTCATTCTGAATTTTCCACACAACAACAAACTAAATAGTAACAAAACATACCCACCCTACAACTACACAATTGAAAAAACAAAAACAAACACACACAATCACCTAGCGTGCACACAGACACCCCAAATCCCCCTACTTGAGCAGCAGAAAAAAAGAAGAATTATTAGCCTTAACATGTATCTTAAAGTATCTGAATGTGCTAAAAAATGCATGTCTGAAGGTTTAAATATGATCTGTAAAGTTTTTTATCACAGTGCATTGGGTGGTTCAATGTCGAAGGCTTTGTTGGAATATGGGGAGTGCCCCAGTTCATTCCCACATGGCCTTGCCTGAGCACACACTGATGATGTCATCGCTTGTTTGAGGACCCGGGGGACTTAGATAAAATTCCTTAACTGATGGTCATTTAATTCCTTTGTGATGCTTTGTATTTTGTTAAAAAACAAGACCCCAAACCTTAGCAGTTACCCAGTCTAGGTATATAAATAGCTACTGTATCTCACTCTTATTGAACCAATGAACAAAAGTGTAGCGAAAATTTCAGACAAAAACCTAAAGCTAGACAATTCTAACCCTTCCTTTGTGGAACTTGTGCGGCGATTTTTAACCACCAGCTCCTGATGGGACAAAAGGAAGCTGCTACATTGCTACACAAACATCTGGAAGTAGGGGTTGACAGTAAGGATGAGGAAAGCTGATGTTCTTTCTCTGGGTGGAGCAGCTGTGTGAGCTCCAGGCTTAGGGCCAAGACGGGGATTTTAGCGCAGAGTACACAAGAAGGAGAAAAAGTTCCATGGAGACCTCCACATCTGCCGCAGTAGAGAAACCCCTCCCAGCCAGATGCCACATGTTTAGTTCTCCCTTAGTGAAACAGAGAGCTGATTACAAGACTAGTCTTCCTAATAATTGCCTCACCGTGACCTTTAATTTCTTTCTGGTATAGGTCATTTGTTTGTTTGGCTTTCTACAATTAGACCACTGAAACTGGACACCGAAGCAGGCGTGGAATGTAGAGATTTGGATTTGAAGGGGGAAAAAAAGAGAGACAGAAAAAAAAAGAGAGAGAGAGAGAGAGAGAGAGAGACCATATAATCATATAATTAAAAAAAGAAATTTGCAAGATGTATCTTTTTTCTTAAATAAATAAATTATTATACAACCACAAACCCCTTGATGTTTAGAATAAATCCTAATATTATATTTAATTAACTATATGCTATGGTTTAAATCTTTAAGTCTAATAGAGTAATGCATTCCATTCAAATATTCATGACGAGCAAGCAAATATACTGTACATATTTACATTTGACCAAAGATATCTTCATTTTCTTGGCTACTTGCTCTGCGTTATATCTGACATCATTTCAAATTCCTCTGGGATTCTTTGAAATTCCTGAGAAAAGTTTCAGTACTTCAGGGACCTCCTCCTGTCTTGAGGCACGATATATAATAACATGGGTGGAACAAGTATATTTTTCAGATTCACGCTGCCTCAGTCTGTGCTCTGTTTCCAATATGGAAAATGCATTTCGACGTTACATCTCTCTGAAGAACGGCAAGGCGTTTTGGGCGGTGTCGTTATGTTGAAACAATGCACACTATAGGGAGAAAAGATGTACTTGAACGAATCGTACTAGCATGATAGCTAAATTCTCACCTCTGAAGATCAGATAATGCAATGTGTAAAAAAAAAAAGACAGACTTAGTCATTTTTAGAAATAGGTTTATGGTATATAAGGTATATAATCGGTTATATAGGTACATAGTTTATGCTGGTAGACAACTAGTATTAAGATTTATGTTCAGGTCCTTTTTAAATGTACTAAATACATATACACTATGTAAGTAAAAAAAAAAACAGAGAATAACTGTTATGTGAAGAACAGAGGGCGGAGGCATATGCAGGTAATGGTTAATACAGTTTAATACACAAGAAAACCAATGAGGTTCTATCTGTCGGATAAAACAACAACCATGGAAGGCCATTGTTGTTTAAAGTTATATTCATGTGCGAATGAGTGATTAGTGAGTGATGCGTTGGTGCAGTGGCTGATGGGAAGTTGTAGTTACAGCTAGCTTCTTCTGAAGATCATTCCCACACAGGGTGAACTTATACAGTTAAAGATATACAGTTTCAAAATGGTGTATGATTATTTTAAAGCGCATAAAGAGTCAAACACAAGGCTTTGAGATTTTACGCCCATTCAATACAGACTTCGTATGTTTGCCAAATTAAAGGCAAAAAATAAAATAAAAGCTCAGTTACAGGTATTTGGCTGAATTTACTTCTTCCCGAAAAGAGAACGGTGGAAGAAAAGGCATAATCCCAATGGGAGTGCTCTTTTCCAGGATGCCCCATAAGCAGTGTATCAGCGCACACTGAATAATTTAATGATTGTGGAAATGACGTTAACCGGGTCCTGTAGCCTGCAAAGTCACCACTGGACCGTGTTAAACATGTTAAAAGAAGATCTTTTACAGAAATAATTTTCAGTTAAGAAAACGTACAATTCGGTGAAAGAATTCGAAAGATATTATGGCTCTTTGCAACCCAAAACTGTAAAAACCTGTATATTGCATTTTGGCAAATTTGCCACAAGTTTTTTTTTTTTTTTTTTTTTTATGATGTAATGATGTTGCTAATGACTTTTGATGAATCACATTCTATTCGGACTGTCAAAGGGGGGGCTGGGCGTTTATGAGGTAACCGAATCACTCGCTTATTTGTCAGAAGCTTGCTAGAGTGTAGGCATTCCTCTTAAAAATTATAGCTTCAATAAAGATGCCAGCTTCTGGCTTAACATGAGTTAGTGTGCTGTGTTAGGAACAGCAGCAATTAGGTCCAGCCCTGCCAGTATCGCACAGTTTGTGTGTGATTTTCCACGAGTTATCTTTAACTACACGCCAGACTGGAGCCACAATTGTACGCAAAGAACACGCTGTTTCAGGATGTTCGCAAATTGATTGAATTTGATCTAAAATATATCCAACACGATTCCCGTAGAGGGAATTTTAGCAGCCAGAAAGACACTGGTATGCGACACTGTTCTCCAGTATTAATAAGAGTAAGGCAAGCCACTCCGTACGCGTCCTGGTCAGCATTCTGAAGCTTAGGTGGCAATGAGTTTGAGGATCAGAGAATGCCATCAGGAATGTCTTCAGCAAGGCTTTTCCTTTTCGCAGATTCAGTCGAAGAGCTGCACATGACCTGCTGATGACGACATTAGATCTATAGGGATCTATAATCTTTGGGTGAAATTTACAGACAGGGATAAAAGGTGCATTTATTTTAATACCATGTAAGCCTTATGCATAACTGGAAAACAGATCAAAGCTTGTGTTTCAGTATATTAAAGTTCATGTTCTCATTTCCGAGCTAGAAAGATGTTTTAATATATTAGAATTTTCTTTAAGTTTAAAAAAACAATGAAACTGGGTAAATCGCACCATCGGTAGTCGAATGAAAGCCATTTTTCGTTGTTTCATACATTTTTTTATGAAATGCCAGCGCTTCGACAATGAATGCTTTTTTGGATTCTCTAGATAAGAGCTTTGTTCATTTGACCCTCTTGCAGTTTGAGCTGAACGGGGAACGTTTCGCCTGAGGAAAGATGGCAGAGTGTGGCAACAGCTAAAGGTTGCGACCTTTTCAGGCTAACATTGATTTCCCCAGGGTTCGTGACGAGAATGTCGGTTTGCACATTAGTGAGGGTTCTTGTAAAAATAAAAGCAAGCAGGGAGTTTTTTTTTTCACATTGGTCAAAAAAGTAAACATGGCTCCCTTGTGAAAGAAACACTAGGGGACCCTTTTAAAAGGCGCTACACCTCGTTACTTTGCTTTGTTTGCAGATGCTTTGCAGGTGGAGCCATTGTTTCTGTAGTCGGTTGTGTTGTTTTTTTTTTTTTGTCATTCCAACCATATAAAGTACAGCACTCCACAGAAACCAGGACCAAGGTCCATGAATGTTTAGGAGTCTGATGGCTTGTGTAAAGAACCTGTTTTGGGTACATTTTTCCTAACAGAACAGAATAGTGAAAAGTGTTTGTGAGGTGTGTGTGTGTGTGTGTGGTGGTGAGCCCCAATGCTAGTAGCTCTACAGATGCAGCATATGGTGTAAATGTCTATGATGGAAATAAGAGAGACCATGATCTTTTTAGATCATCTTCCCTATCCGCTGTAGGGCCTTACAATCTGAGATGGTCCAAATCCCAAATAATGCTATGATGTAGCTACTCGATGTTCCTGCTGTAAAATATTGTGAAGAAATGGGGTTAGAACTGTGTCTGACTCAGCTTTCTTAGGACGAGATGCCGGGCTCAAAAAGCGTGTCCTGTTAGGATATATTTACACCTGCATACCAGAGATTAGAAAAGGCATACAAATGTAGAAACATTCAGAAATATTGATATATGGTCTATGAACTGTTTAATATTATTGTATTCCACGTGTTCACAATAGTGCTTGTTTATAAAATGTATTTGATGTCTCCATAGACCATTTATTACACTATGCTGATTCTTTTTACTATTGCATTTATATCCCTTACTGGAAAATTCGATTTACCGTAAATTCTGGACTATAAGCCGCTACTTTTTTCCTAGGTTTTGAACCATGCGGCTAATAATAAGGTGCGGCTATTCTGCAGATTTTTTCCCGACCGCTAGGGGCTCTAACCGGAATTAGAATCAAAACTAACACAAAATAAATGCAAAGAAGAAGAATGCGCTAGTTCCTCTTTAGCAGATATAAGTGGGTAGAAGCGGATAGAAGGAGGACAAACACTATCTTTACAAGGTTAAGGTGACGTGATTTCACACACAGGAGAAATGAAGATAAATACTGTAGATAGCACTTATTTTCTCTTGGTTCTGTCCCGTTTTAATCAGCAAAGTTGCTACTCGGTGCTCGCTCTCTCTCCTCCCCCGCTCTGCTCTTTTCCCCACACACACACACACACACACACACACACACACACGCGCGCGCGCGCACACAGACACACACACGCACAAATCAGCCAAAGTTGTTCTTGATTTTCCCTCTCCCGATATAAGCCCGGTTCACCCTACAATCCCCGTCCGGGCTCGTAGCACATACCTAGTGTCGCGGACACGGACGCTCGATATATGTTTATGCCTAACCTTTGTCTGTTCCCGATTCACGGATTTCCAAGTCCGCCACCGCTCCTGCTCTCCGGTACTCCCGGTACCACGGCGCGCAGAGCGCAAGGCTCCCTAGCCTGTCTGGCCGCTCCGTATGAGCGGCGTCTCCTGAGTTCTTTATTCTAATAAATCCTGTTTTGTATGAATTCCGGATCTCCGCGTCTCTGTGCAGCGTCCACCGTTACACCGTGTTAAAATACAGGTTAGGAAAGGATCTATTTAGGTACATACATGTACATTTACAATTCAAAAGCGGATGCGGATGCGGCTTGTATGCAGGTGCGGCTTATTTATGATTTTTTTGGGTTTTTTTTTTCAAATAGAGCGGATGCGGCTTATATGCAGGTGCGCTTTATAGTCCAGAATTTACGGTATTTAAGCTTTTCATATTCAACATTTTCTGTTTTAGATTGCCAGGGGGAGGAGGACACAACGCCAGAATTGATGACTAGCTCAAGTACGGACAGAACCATTCAGGCATCCACAGTTGATACAATCCTCAGTGACAATCCAGTAACTACTGGTAAGATTGCAGCTAAAATAATCTCTTTTCATGGATATAATCATTTGCACATGATGGGGAACATGATCAGACCTGTGCACTATATATAGTGTATATATATATATATATATATATATATATATAGCATAAATATTTGTCAGAAAAAAATCTTTCACAAAGAAGTCTTGCTCTAAGAGAATACAGTAAACTGGTGACTATTACTGACATTTGCAGATGAAATATTAACAATATCTGATGATGATTCATAATATTGATTTAATGATATTATTTTTTTTACATTCATAGCTGATGAAGCCCAGAAATCCACTGAAATCCAGCCTGCAAGTGCTACAACCATCATAACTCCACACCACGATGGCACCACGCAGATCTTAATCACATCCACAAATACTTTTGAGCCAACCTCAGGGAAAAGCAGTACAGCAAAGTCCGATCCGGCCAATGTGGAAAAAAACATTGTCGAGGAAAAAGTTGATTCTGATCAACGACTAGTAAGTGATTAGTACATTTGAGAACTTTAAAATTCAGTACAACATTTTCAAGCTACCACAAAGAAACAACCATACATATATATATATATATATATATATATATATATATATATATATATATATATATATATATATAAACAATTAATGCTTACATGTTTACTTTTCTCAGATTACCCATGAACAAGCAGGTAGAGAATCCCTCCTGCATGTTGCATATTTTGTTTGGTACTTTAAATAATTAGTTTAACTATACAAAGGAATAATGTAATTTAATGTTGTAAATTTCTAACATATTAAGTCATTTGTAGTACAATGGGAATCAGAAATGTTACTAGGCACCATTCATTATTGTTTAGTCGCTAAACAGTGTTTTACTGAACGGAGTGATACCTAAGCAGTCGAAAAGCAAAAGACAAGGCCAAGAAAACACCATAGTGCTGCTTTCTGAATACAATAATACCTCTCCTATAAAAACATTTAAAAAACTTGTTTTGCATCGTTTGCACTGCTTACAGTATTTAATTGTTACAGTTAAATACATCAGAACTTCCAGCTCTAATGTAAATGAAGAGTTTTTATCAATTATTCTTATATCACTTCTATGGTATATGTGCAAATGTGTATGATGAACACTTTATGCAAAGAGTTGGATTAAAAAAAACACAATATATGTTCTTACATAAAGTGTTTAAGTAAGAAAATTGGTAGGGTTGATGCAGAGGTCAGTAAGATTTCTGACACAGGAAAGTCCACCCCACCCCCCCCCCCCCCCCCCCCCCCCCCCCCCCCCCCCCCCACCTCCACCTCCATCCTTTTTTGTCATAGCCTTCCTTAAATCACATCAAATATATTTTTTTAAAAATTGCAACCATTTATTACTGACTTAAGAAATTGTAACTGCTGTTATATAAATGAGGTACAGTTCAATTGAAATAACTCAGTTCATACACACAAAAAATTACTTTTTTTTTAATACACACAACCATGACCAGATGGGAAACGATATGAATGATCTTCCTATAATGGTATTATCTAAAGTAACGATCTAAAAGCATGCTTTGAATAGAATTCAAAATCAACTAATTTACATGCAGTAAACAGTTAATTCAATAATAATGTTTTTTTTTAATACATGCAGTAGTCTATTAGTAATCACTTTGAAGTATTGAGGCATTAGAAAACTAGAAGTATGTTTTCTTAAAAAGCAAAATTACAGCGCGAGGCAACGGAAAGTTGATGAATTGTTCAATCCCTCACAGGCTTAAAATGGATGTAAACATGGGTTGTTTTCAATTGAAATAGTCTCTATCTATATCGTTGCACATTGCCAGGGAAGGAAGCTTCAGTTAGGAAAGATGAATGTGTGGGCGAAGGCGGTTTGGGGTGATTTCGCGTATGCAGCCAGACTACGGAGATCCTGTTAGACTTTATGCCAATAATAAATTATCGTTTTACACAACAGTTTAGATAATGAATGAACAGTTGCTTCCACTCCCAGTGGCCTTGGGTTGTGACCACCAAGGCACAGGAAATGGAGCGAAGGGTCTGTTGGGTAAGATGTGGAATCTGTAAAATGCATTGTCCAACTGATAGGGAGGACAAGAATAAAAACAAATAAAAAGTAGTAGATATACTAGGCCTTAATTAAATGTTAAAACTTTATATTGAGACCTTAGATGAGATTGTATCTTTTATTTTTTACATTACATTTTTTGCTTTACATTAAAAATAGTCTAATAGAAATACTCTATATACTGTATGGTATATATATATATATATATAATATATATATATATATATATATATATAGATATATATATATATATATATATATATATATATATATATATATATATATATATATATATATATATATATATACACACACACCACACCACACACACACACACACACAACACAGACAAAAAAGTATTAGGAAACCTGCCAATTATACTCATATGTGCTTTTTCCCCAAACTATTAAAACCAAGTTGCAGACGCACACTTTTATACACACATTCTTTTACACAAACCTGTTCCAACATAACAATGCCCCATGTACAACACAAGCTTTATGCTTTACATGGGTCAGAATGGTAGACCTGAAGTGGCCTTCTACTGAGCCGTTGAATTTTACAGACCCCTGACTAAGATGTAAGACATTATATTATACCCTAGAGATCTCAGAGACTCTAAAACACTTCTACAACATTTTATAGGATGATTAAGTAAAACAACTAATTTTACTTATCCATCTGTACAGTAAACGTTTTGTGCTTTTTTTTATTACGTTTTGTTGCACATCCAAGCCAGGCATAAACGCCAACAACGTGCACTTTACAAGGTACAGAATGAGTGCGGACTGTAGTCCGTTCTGTCCCACCCTGTGACTAAAGAAATATGTGTCAAAAATGGATTTGCCGTGAAGCCCTGGAAACATTCGCAGCATTTTCATACAGATTCACGCATACTGTTTTCCAGTCCGTCCTTTCTTGGTCATAATTCAAGTCAAAGAGAAGAAGAATGACAAAACGAGCAAAAAATGATCTGCCTACACTAGGCCTATAATTTCCAACCCTTATGACTTTAATCATAAATGAAAATCTGGACCGTATTCCCTCTTCCTCTTTTATTCCACATACTTACAACGTTAAATCAGTTAGTCCACATGAAATACTGGTAAAACCTCTTCAGACGTAAATGCGGTGTGTATTTGAAGTGGCTTTGCTTGTTGATGCAACTCTAAACGCACTGCTTTGCTAAGCGCATCTCCTAAATATGGTTTTCCTATGCATAAATGTACTCAAACATTTTTCTAAATGTGTATGATTTTAATGAATACCCCCAAAATACCTGTCTAAAGTCCCTAAATAATGATTTATATATCAATGTGTAAATAACAACGTATAAACACAAATGTCTGTAGCTGATCTGTTTGTCATTTTGTGTGCAGCCTCCAATTGATCCAGATCAGTCTGGTGAGTCTGAAAGAACGCCTGTGTTCGTGCCCATATTGGTGATCGGCTTAATCCTTGCTGCTATCCTGATTGGACTATATGTATGGAAGTACCACTTTCACGCAAAGGCAAAGGGCATGAAACTAGTAAGTGAAATTACACACAAACACTGCATTACATCATTACATCATTATATTATCCAGCCAAGTGATTGGTAGAAACTGTGTATATCTAGACACATGAGCATAAACACTCGGTTCTTATAACTGAATTTAAAAAGGAATGCTTTGGATCGAAATCCTTGTGTTTTATTTAAAATGTTTATTTAATATTTAGAATGTCTGTGTTTATTTAAATTCATTGTAATTTTGATTGGATTTTATCTATTTCATCTAAAATATATACTATAAAAGTAATTTCATAAATAAAAGGAAGATTTATAGACAGTGGTTGTGCTTTAATGAATGTGTTTTAATCAGATCACAGCCATTTTAAGTTGTAAAATTAAAGCGGATATTGATGAAGAAGTGTTTTGTAGAAAGGTCTTGATTAGACTACAAATGAATCCGGATAAACACGAAAACTCTTCGCATCAACTCTGTTGATGAGCTTTATTTTATTTTATTATTATTGTTTATTTTATTTATCCGGGGAAAGCAAATCTCTGAAATGGGTGTATTTCAACTCTGTGTTGTTTGCCTCGCGTTTTGGACGAACGGCGATTACATATAATTTTAGTCGCATAACGCATTCATTTGATTCATTCATTTCATGTTGTGTAACTATTATACACTTTGACAACTTTGTTGCAAAATAATCTAACTTTTAATGCTAATAATTAACATCAAAGAGGACAGAATGTTAAATCGCATCGATTCAAAGAGATGGAAACTGAATGCGCGTCTGACGGAAAAACGCTTCATAAGCATGCACAGTGTAAATATGTAAGCATTCTCATACCTTTCTGTCTGGACGATCACTAAAACGTCTGTGTAGTCAGAGAGCGTTTTAAAACAAAATTCCATTTTTTATACCTACACAGACTAATATGCATATGTACCATCTAAAACCATATAAGAGATTTTGGGTTTTTTTTTCCTCGGCAAGCATATTAAACAAATTGTTTTACACTTTCACTTTGTCAAACTAGAATATAGAACATTTTTAAGCATTAAAGCTTATTAAAAATGCTCTTAGCTTCTAAAAAGAACTGGGGAAAAAAACAATGAAGCTGCAAGTTTATCTTCTGATTAATGAGTGTATTACAGTACTAATAATGTTTGCTTCATGTAAAATGGGTGGTGACAATGCATTTACTTAATGATGGCATATAGATCAAGTGGAAGAAATACTCTTTACCAAGAGCATGTTTATTGTTTTACCCCAGGCAGAAGATCAGTGCACGGCTGATGAGGAAAACCAGGGTAACACTTTGGTGTCTGTGGCTCCTCTGAACCCACCTGAGAGCCAGGAGAAGCCAAGCCAGAACGGCGAATCCCTAGAGGCTGTGAAGACACAAAATCCTCCTGGAGCCACTAACGGCCACTCAACCACCAAAGCTGACACTGAGCTGTGAGAGGCCGGTTCAGCTACACATGGGTCTGGGTCAAAGTTTTCCATCCCAGGCCTGCAAACGTGAGGGAACTGACTTAACAAATGCACAGGCTCCCTTTTCTGCTCCCTTTGTCTCAATACAGTTAATACATAAATAAGGCTATTGCTCAATCTATGGTGTCAATGGTGGGGATAATTCTATAAAAAAAAAAAAATAATAAGTCATTTGTAAATAGCTCTTAAGGAATTAATGACCAGGGTGGGTTTCCTGAAACGCTTGTAAATCTAAGTACTTTGTTATCTCTTTCATAATACTGTTTTTTTTGCTTAATGAGCATTTTCCTCTGTGTTCCAAAATTAATGGGAAAATCTGACCCATTCATATTTTTTTACCAAAGAATTCATTACTACTTCATTATTCAATTCTACCAAGCAACAACAACAACAAGAAAAAAAACAGTTGTATATAGTGAGTGTGATCTATTGGCTAAGTTTAAATTTGCTTAATTAGAATCTGTGGTGTAGTGTCCGTGTAGTAGTTAAAAAAAACACAGCTTCGGTGGGTTTATTAATCTTTATTAATCATGTTAATTAAATTTAAAATTGCATTCACGTAAATCAATTTCCGCTGAAATGCGTGCGGTTAAAACAAATTCTATCTGTGTGGAAGCACTGTACAGGTCTAGGCAAACAGAAAGGGTAGACATCCCAGAATGTAATGCTATGAATAAATAAATGTTAATCAATATTTAAACAATGCATTTATTCATATTTCTTAACACTGTAAATCAATATTTTCAATACTTACAATCTGGCAAATGCTTAATGTACACCCTTATTAAAGGTGTCTGTTATTTACTAAAATGTATTGTTCTAGGGAAACCCACCCAGGCTCTTGTTATCTGATCATATCTATATCCCTCCAAACACACCCGTTAAGAACAATCTTTTTGGAGAAAAAAAAAAAGTTTAGTTGTTTGGGTAATTTTCCAAAAGAAACAGCAGTTTAAATATTATATAATGGTAATATTATATAATGTCTATTATAATGTGAAGAGTGCACGTGCCGAGGCTGCCTGAGCTGATGTTGACTAGCCTTGGGTCAGTGTCCTCCAGTATTGATTGCTGAATTCTAAACAGTTTTGGTCCGAGTTTTTTTCCCCCCTTCTTTTCCCCCCCATGTCCAACTGTGGAAGTTTCTTTACCCTCCACATGGCTTTCAGTCCAAGATCACACTTCATCTTGGATCAGTTAATAATGAAACGATCAAACGTGAAACATGTGGCAGGCTGTTTGCTTGTGCTTCATTTATTTGTATGTTTTTTAATAGATGTGTGAGATGCATTTCTGAGGTTTCAGATGTCATATGTGACCTATTATTATGAGTGATACCATATTTCATTGTGTTAATATAAGCATGCCCATGTTAACAGTACTGCCAAAGCTCAGTTTATAAAAACAGTGTGACAATGTGATGAGGAGAGTTAAGGTAATTGTCCAGCACAGCATTGTATGGTGCTGGGTTTTTATTGGCTAGCAATAACCGCAAAACTCCTTTTCATCACGGCAAACCGCAGCTCACATCGGACTTCAACACAGCCAGGGTTTACTATATGGGCTGACTGATGAAGGTGACCTTTACAATGGACCAAGACACACTCTGGAACTGTATATTTGTCGTAAACCAGTATTATACTCTCTTGTAATATCTCTGGAATTGTGTAGTTGTTTAGCTATAGTGGTCTATCCTGAAAACCCCGTCCTACTCCTCTTGTTCTTTTATTATGCAATCATTGAATGTTAATTGCCAAGCAGCTGGCTTAACATGTACATAGACTCCCATAGCAATAGGCAAAAATGCTAGCAAATATTGTACCATGGCAGCCATGACTATTAGTGTTCTGTTCTTTTTATTTAATTCCTCCTTCTTCTGTTTTTAACATTCCACCATTCTGAGTCTCTCTGTACTACAATTCTTACAAACTAAAGAACTCGAGTGGATGTATGTTTGGAATATAAATAAAACTTTGGAAACTACAACGAATATCTTCTAAAAAGAATATTTGCGGAGAAACATGTTGATGTGACAGAAGATACTTCAGACAGTTTGCAAACATGGCGATTTATAGAGATTTTAAAATCAAATGTCATGAAAATGCAGATCTTGTCCGACTCTATAGCTTACGTGCAAACAGCTGGCCTGGATAAGTATGAATGATGACATCATAGTGGAGGGATTTGTTTCTGCAATGAAGCCCTGGTAAAACCTCCTCTGCAGGATCGGCTAACCATGTGCAGATTGATCTAACCTCTCCTCTTTCAGAAACTGGGCTGGGGGGGGGGGGGGGGGGGGGGGGGTCAATTTCAGCATTATTCCTAATCTTTCATTTATTCTTCCCCTCAGGATCCGTAACATTTCCCTACCGCGTTTCATCGGAATTAGGATCCTTTAATAATATGTAACACATACGGTTACACCCAAGCTGTAACGAAAAAAAAAATAGCCATTAATTATTAGGCCTTTATTTGCATTGATAAAAAAAATCTCTGGCACAGGAATCACAGGACGCTCTCATGATTTTCAGATCCTCCCAATACCATAAATTTGCCATTCTCAAAACCTCCCTTAGCTGTAAAATCGTCGCCTCGAGACACATTAAAGCAAAAATAGACGAACCCCTAAAAGAAAATTCATGATTTTAATAAAAAAGACGACATAAGTGGACCTAAAGCAATTGTGTTGACATAAGATTAATAGCATTTATATTATATTATTATGTGAGACCTTTGTCCAGGCCAAGTGAAAACATGAAAAGAAACAGCTCAATATGACTAGATAAAATCTTCCAAGATATCATTGATGAAACAAATGATCCCTTTCGTATCAATATGAATATATTGTGTTCCCTAAATTGGCTTTCTGAACTTGGTTTGTTGGAATAAAATCACTGATAGACTTGATGATAACCATGTTTGGTTTCCATGGTTTGGGTGAATTGGGACTCCATGTGTGAATGCAGGTCATAATAGGGGTGAGGGAAACATACGCGCTCACACACACACACATCGGGAAGGAGTTTTCTTTTAGGGTGGGGGCCAGTGCAGTGTTTTTACAGCTGTGAGACCTGTCGTCTGATGGAAAGAAAAAGAAAGGGATGTATCAGGGTCTACTGAGAGTCTGCAATTGTTACGCGAACTGGCAAGTGAGAGAAAAAGGTGGGGGAGATGCTGAGTGAGATAGAGAGACCAAAAACCTCAGACGCACTAGGAGTCTGACTGTGCCAAGGAGAAGCAGGGATAGTCATTTCATCCAGAGGTATTTTGGCTTTAATGCTGAGGATAAACCTGAACCTTACACCAGGGATCCTGGATAATGTTATAGAAGTACAGTATTCCCTCCAGCAGCACATTCTGTGTCAGCTGTCATCGTAACTCTTGAGTAGTGGAATGTGAATTTACATTTTACGTTTACATTTTATGGAATTTGGCAGATGCCCTTATCTAAAGCGACTTACAAAAGTGAATGATCTCACCTGATGTTCACTCGGTGAACCCAGCGAAAGGACAACACATTAGCTTTACAATACTGTAACCAAATACCACATCTAAAACATACAGTGTGTCAGCTCTATCACTGCATTTAACACCTTGCATTTATTCATTTCATGACAGGACCGAGTGTGAGATTGACTGGGAAAGTACATACATGCTTAAGTATTGTTATTATTTTTTATTTTTTTAGATTTACGGTCAAATCTAATCGTATATGATTTCACAATGTACTTTATCCTGAGGCTGCCTCTGTGCTTTTAGTAGAACTAATGTGCTACAGCACATGTGCCTATGTTGTCATAGGTATGCATTGTACTATGATACACTACGGACTTGTTACAGCGAACTCCAAGAAACATTAGCAGGTCCTTTAATACTCTCAGATCTACATACATTTCCTATTAGTTTTCATGACACCAGGCACATAAAGAAAAAAAAACTCTCTCTTTTTAGCTTTCAATACATTATTTTCAATACTATAGGAATTATTAAAGCAATAATATGGAAGATAATGCACAATTATTCACAGAATAAGAATGTCGCTGTATTGTTGTTTCCTAGGAAATAAACTCTTTCACATGTGTTTAATGATATAAAGTTTCAGAATATATTTTAACAACAGCAACAAAAAATTAAGTGATATTTCAAACATTTATGAGCTTCTAGAGGGATAACCATAACTCTGCTTATGTCTGCATTGATTATTTTCCTATAATAGCATTTGTCATACTTTATTCCTAAAAATAAAACAAAAGACTGTACGCTACTTCTAAACAAAGATCGAATGTGCTGAGCAGTGCGCATGCTACTATATGTGCTTTGAGCATTTACTTATGGACTTTACTAGCATTTATTTATGGAATACATTTTTACCCCTCATCCATTGCTGGTCTGTTCGAGGACACATTTTTATATTTTTGTCCAAAATTTCTTCCCTATTTTTCACGCCAGTGAAATGATTTTTGGAGAATAAACCTACTCTGACATATATTTTGTAACCATGATTTTAAAAAGTTTGCTAAGTCAGCGGTTTTCTGTATGCACGTTTAGCCTTTATGCTGGTGTCTGTTGAAGTGTGTGAAATTAAACTGCTGTAAATATATATCAGATTAATATTTTTTACACTTAAATCTGTTCATCAACCACAGTTCTGATCAGAACTTCTAAATATCTTTTAAAAATTCATTATTTACATATTTTGATTGGCAATTTAACAAAATGGCTTAATTTTACTATAATTTTTTTTTTTTTTGAACATGCATCCCATTTTTCGATGTGTCACTTTGATGCATTGTTTATTTATTTTGCAGCATCAGATTGAAGTGTTTTTTCTTCCACATTTATTGCTTGCTCCATTTACTGTAATTCATCACTATTGTAATCTCTCATACTTATTATTATTATTATTATTATTATTATTATTATTAATGATGCATTTTTGAAAATAAATGGTGCCCCCTGATGGAAAGAGGTTAAAGGTTTTCCTTCGACTACTTGATATCACCATGAGGCCATTCAATAGCGCCAAGCAAATAAAGCTTAATTCCCAAGTTTTTCTATGGAGATTTGAATATATTTTTATACGGAGTTTATAAAAATTTTGTAAAGATAGTATATAAGTAGGTGTCTGAAAAAATATTAATCTCATATATTTTGACAGCAGTTTAATGTATGTCTTTGAAAGTATCAAGTATGAACAAGAAATCTGCCACGATTTCCCAACAACAGATGCCCATAGTAAAAAAAATAACTTACATGCAACCCTTCCTGTGTACCAAGCATTCCAGCTGCATATAAACATAGCCTTTGTGTGTCCACTCAGGAAGAGATATCTGTCTATACTTAGACACATAAGGAGGAAGGTGCTTAAAAGGTTTGTTTCCTTTACCATGGGTCAAAAGCTATCTCAAGTATTCACTTTTTAAGTAACAGGAAAGCAACAACTTTTTCCGAAGTCATTTTGACTCTACGAGTCTGACCACAAAAATAATTGAGTAAGCCGTAATATTGCCTCAATAATGATTTTAATACTGATTGAGAATTTAAATCGACTTGAAGCATTCAATATTAAAGTAGTGCCATATCTGCTCTACTGTCTATTAATACTACGTCATAACATTTCATAGATGGCAAAAAATAAACAATCATACATGATACAAGAGCTTCAGTTAATGTTTCCATCAGACTGAAATCTGTGAATTTGATTGTGGCATGATAGTTGGTCACATATTGGATGGTCTCAGTTAATCACCAACTTTTGTAACTGAGAGTACTACATGGACACCGAGTCATATAAAGGGCTACCAGTTTGAAATACTCCTCTGAAATAACAAATCTGATACTCATTTATCTATGAATTGACAGTGACTTCAACAACGACTATCAACAACGATAACTACATTTTACATTATGACGCATCTCATGATAGTTGTGCACTTTTTATAGCAAGCCTGAGGCTACTCATGTGCTCCTTGGGGGCACCTGGTGCCCACGGGCACCACGTTGGTGACCCCTGGTCTAAGTATTTCAGAAGTCTCCTGGGCTTTTCGCACAGAACAGTTTACATTGCTTAGCGTGTGATAAGAATTTCTTGAAGCCGCAAACGAAAAGAAAAATTGATCGTAGAAAAAAGGACATTCCTCCCCGATTTTCTTTTTCTTTTTAGGCCAACGTTCGCAGTAGTCACATTTGTCTAACATCTTGACTTCCAGTAAATATTGCAACCAAGTGACACAATGTGCTTGAATATTCCATGTCCATTGAAATATGCAGTGCCTGCCAAACGTTTGGGAACATCTAGTCTTTTATCTGTTTTCAGAAACACGAATGTTCCGTTTGTTTATATGCAACAAACTAGGTGAAAGGCAAAAACGCGTTTAAGAATTGCGCATTGAATGACTGGAAGAAAGTTCTGTGAACAGATGAGTCCAATTTGACATTTTTGGCTCAAACAGAAGAACTTATGTAAGACACAGTACAGGAGAGATGATGTTTGCAGACTCACCCCGACAACCGTAAAGGTGGTTTGGGGTTGTTTTGTAGCAGGGAAGATTTCAGACTTATTACGGGCAAAGTAGTCTCCAATGAACCAACATGGCTACAATTCCATACCATGCCATTCGGTCTGGACTGTGGCTAATTGGAACAGATTTGTCATATAACAAGACAACGGCCCAAAGCATACCTCCAAGCTTTATACGTGTAATGAGTATTTAAAGAGAAAACAGTCATCTTCTGTGCAATGGCCTGCCCAGTCACACCACCTAAATCTTCTTTAACTGCTCTGGGATTAACTGGATCTCATACGGGTCATACGGAAATATTCAACTAGCGAAGAACAATTTTTATAAGAGACATGGTATTTTAGTATTTCAGGTGAAGAAAACTAAGTGTTTGTAAAGCTTGTAATCACACTCAGAGAGGACTTTTCAATGAAAATAGAGTGCTTATTGTAATTGGTTTGGTGAAAGTAAAAGCTATTTCATGTTAACAAAAAGACACACAAATGCAGAACACAAAGACTCAAAATATATCTCAGAAAAATGTCAAAGTTGAGGTCAATTTATCTTTGCTACACTAAGAATAAGATCATTTGAAATTTTCTACATAATGTGGATAATTAAAATGGCAATAAAAGAGATTGTATAGTTTAGTAGGTATCAAATGCAAAATTATATATATTTTTTATTTTCTTTCAATGTATTAATGGAGCCTGTATTACTATGTGAGTGTTCTGCTCCTTCGCTCTGCATTGTGTTGCCCATTGAATGAGACACTAGGCACTTTTTTTGAACAATATAAAGAACAAATAAAGAAAGAAACTTCAGTCAGTGGCTTTTCCCGATAATTCCAGCACTTACCGCTTGTAATGTTACAATGGAATATAAACGAGGCGATAGATATGTTTTATTAACAAAAAACACCCAGCAATGTGTATTCACTTGCGCTTCCTAAATTTCCCTGAATTAAGCCTACTAGCTACGCATTCGCAACATGCATGAGCTGCTCAATATATTAACGTATGGAACCTAAACGTGGGGGCACGGTGGTTTAGTGGTTAGCATGTTCGCCTCACACCTCCAGGGCCCCGATTCCCGTCTCGGCCATGTGTGTGTGGAGTTTGCATGTTCTCCCCGTGCCTCAGGGGGTTTTTCTCCGGGTTCTCCGGTTTCCTCCTGGTCCAAAAACATGCACAGTAGGTTGATTGGCACTTTGGAAAATTGTCCCTAGTGTATGAATGTGTGTGTGAATGTGTGCATTCCATCCAGGGTGTATCCTGCCTTAATGCCCATAGACGCCTGAGATAGGCACAGGCTCCCCGTGACCTGAGGGAAGATGAATGAATGAATGAACCTAAACGTATCACCAGTTTATATGGAAAGCAACTAGAACCGAAACATAATTCTTAAAGGAGCCATGTATCATAATTAACATAATTAACAATTAAACATTAAAAGTATTTATTCATGGTACATTCATGAACAGAAAAATGTGACCTTTTTTTTATTTGTTTAAAGACAATAATTTAATAGCTTGAATAGCTAAGCTAGCAGACTGAACAGACTTAATTGTGGTTAACGCAGAGCTGTGAGTCAGAAGACCTGAAAGGATGCAGCGTTGGTGCAAGTTAAAAGCTCAAAACCATTTAATGTAAATTGCGTAAAGGTGTCAAATATACAAACACTTGCTATTTAAATATGCAGTTGTATACATGAATTAAATACACGTTGGAGATATCCATACGGTGCATCATTTGAGCATCCATCAACATCATCTGTAGTAGCCCATAGCTTGGATGTTCCTGCTGCACTAATTCACACACAAGCACAAATTTGAACACTGAACACACAAACACACACGTGCAACAGTTCAGATGTCCCTAATGACACATTGAGCAGATTACTGTCCCTCCTAGCCATAAGTTTTACAGACCGATCAGTCATGGATGATCTCAGTGTACACGGGTGTGTCAGTAAGACGTCTTGGCCATACAAACATGCACACACTTTCACACAGGAAACCTACAAGCACTTAAGGCTCTGTGTGACATCTGCTGGTCTACTCGGGACTTTCAATTTCGTTGTGTGCATACAAATATCACATGGATTAACAGACGACCGATGTTATATTCACTTTATAGCCTATTTTTCATTTGTAAGACACAAGCACATGATGATTTTGTTTAAGTTTGATAATCAATCGCAGCCTGTTAGTTGAATGTGTAAATATGTTTGCATTTCATTTTTTCCCCGGATAAAACGGAGTAATGTTTTTTTTTTTTTTTTTTGCATAGAGCAGTGAGAGTAACATTAATAGTATAAGTATTAATTTGGGATATTGAAGCTACCAAATTCCATATCCCTATGTTCTCTATCAAATTAGTGTGTGTGTGTGTGTGTGTGTGTGTGTGTGTGTGTGTGTGTGTGTGTGTGTGTGTGTGTGTGTGTGTGTGTGTGTGTGTGTGTGTGTAATTTTGCATGCAGAAAGTCCATCAGTGTCATTTATACTACATGATGTACATAAACCTAGAAGAAAAAATATTTTTATGCACTAATTATTACTTTACTGTAGGGTTGGGTGCTGTTATTTCAGTAATATATTTCCGTGCAATGGCCTTCTTAGATTGAGGATTTAATAATTGTCATGATCCTGTTGGCCAAGAATACAGTTGAAGTTCCCTCAAGGCTTTCTCCATTCCTGTTCCTTTTTTTCCCCCTGAAGTTCTGATGTCACTCAACTAACAAAAAGTACAGCCAAGAGTGTGTGCATCAATATTGCGAGCCAAAGGAATCTGAAAAACATGTCTCTCCCACATTTTCTCCATGATGCAATGTGCTTTCATTTCCTGTTCTCCGTAACACCCTGAAGTCAAACGTCATTACAGCTCAGTCCATTACAGCTCCCAATTTCTTGTCTAACCTACGTTGCTTATGGTATTCGGAAATCATCGATCATTGTGTACCATATTGCACAAGCACAAGCCAAGAAAAAAAAATACATAAAAGTGTGTGACATATGAATAACTTGAACTTTCTACATTTGTCTTAGATTTTATACTAAGCTTATAGGACTGGCCCATAAGGGATTTGATGAGAAATTGGTTAGGCATGCATGTCGCCCTCTGCAGAAGGACACAGTTTTTTTTTTGGCAGTCAAAAGAGTCACATGGGTTATCATGTTCATTGCCTTTGGATGGAGCTGAATAATTTAAGCTTTGATAATTAGGTGTCATGTGGCATAATTATTAGCATTGCTACTTCACAGCTTTAGGGTGTCTGGTTTGATCCAGGCTTGAGTTAATGTCTGTGCAGTGTTCCCCAATTAGTTAAAGTCAAAATAAGCGACTATGATAAGAAAGTCTGAAATTAAAAAAAAAAAAAAAAAAAAAAAAGTCCAGAAATCTTAAAAAAAAAAAAAAAAAAAAAAAAAAAAAAACATTTAAAAAATGGATGCATGGCTTTTACAAAAATAAATAAATAAATCCCCATCGTTATAATCTATATGGGAACGTTTATACGTAACATCATGCATTTTTAACGAAATACAAGTCTTTAACATTTCTTAAATTATTTTTTTTTTCTGCACTGAGGTTCTTATAAAGTCATATTATTAAATATAATAATATATAATATAATAAACATAAATATTAATAGTGCTTTAGGTCTCCATCTAAGAATAAATCCATTCAGGTATGGTTCAGGTAAGCATCGACACAGTTGATTTTTTGTTTTGTTTTGTTTTCAAATGGATCCCTGGACAGTGAGAGGGAAGTAGTGTTAGGATTGGTGTTGCTGGAAGAGATAGAGGTCTTCCAGGAAGCCGGTGGAGAGCGAGTGCAGCAGTGCGGTGGTGTGAGAGAATTTCGGCAGGTTGAACACGAGTCGCGCAGCTGCATTTTGAATCATTTGCAGTGGACGAACAGCGTTCTGAGGTAGAACCTGCCAGCACAGATTTACAGTGCAAACTTGTGAGAGTTTGTTTGAAACAAGGTACAAGAAGCAAAAATAACCAGTAAAAAAAAAAAGGTTTCGATTACAAAAGTAACACAAAGTGCTCAAAAACAAAAGGTTGTTCAAAATGGATTGTCCATACGCAAATCAAATAAATGGTTACACGCATATTTATCTGGGAATCTGGCTCAGGGTGAAGATCTTGATCACGTCCCATCCACCCTGATAGCTTTCCTGCAACAGGAAACACAAGGAGTCTCTAATTAGTGAGAAAGGATGACTCCGACACAAGCCTGGTGGAAAATGAGACCCGATTAAGGGGAAAAGAAAAAAAAATAGTAACAAAGGAGTGGTATGTATATTTATTTTTTCCACCTTTTTATATATATATATATATATATATATATATATATATATATATACACCCCTAAATTTAACTGCGGAGCTCCATTTGTGCCATGGGTTATAAAGATGGCGGATCATTCCACATTCTCCAAGCCAGATAAGTATTTCCCGAAATATAACCATGCGTATCACTTTTAACATTCGTCAGTATAAATTGTTTGGGAATTTCTGGCCTGTGTTTGCTGTGTTGTGCACCCCCCACCCCCCCCCCCCCCCCCCACCCCCCTCCCCCCCCACCCCCCCCCCCCCCCCCCCCCCCCCCCCCCCCCCCCCCCCCCCCCCCCCCCCCCCCCACGAAGGCTCTGTCTCTGTTCATTGTGATACTAGAAACTGAAAACATACAGCCTCTTGTGCGACATGAAGTCCCACACTAATGAATTGTTGTTCTTTTATAGTTTGCAAAACATTTATACTGTATATGGTTAGCTATTTGGTTTCGGTGCATAGCTGGTCAATGCGTCACTGTGCAAATGATCTTGAATGTAGGATGAGATACGGGTGTTAACATAGTATTAGCAAAAAGCATCAGATCCTTTCATCACTATTATTCTTTCCCACATCTTTCAGGCCTTGTGTGTGTAATATAATCCTTTTCATGGGTTTTTCTTTTTTTTTTTTTTCACCCCCAACAGTCATTTACCTTCAATTGCTCTTTTGTTTTGCGTGATCTGTAGAATATATCAGGATAGAAATAGCTGGCTCAAAGCGCTAGATTGCTAATCCCCAATCAGTTATGGTCTATTTGTGGACCACATGCTTTATAAAATGAGTCATGTTATGAGAATGAAGTTTGTAGCTTTTTGGGGGTAAAAGAGTGGCTATAATCTTTGTGTTCTTTTTGTTTTTAGCATTTTTAAACTGTATTTTATTTTCTATCACTCTATGACATGTGTGGAATTGTTTTGGGTGACAGTCACTGTACCCTCACCCAGATTTGTAGTTTCCAGTCGTCGATTGGCTCTTTTGCTATTGCTTATTGTACAGTATGTTACGGAAAGGTTCATAATTGTGTGTGTGCATCATACAGCTCTTTCCATTTTATTCTTTTTCTTTTAGATGTCTCTAATTGCAAATCATTAAACCGTTAAAGTGCGTGAAGTGAAGTGAAAATCTGCTCATATATATATATATATATATATATATATATATATATATATATATTTTATATATATATATATATATGTATGTATATATATGTCAAATTTCTAGTGTTGGTGCTAAGACTGACATTCCTGAAAGTTGTGTGCAAAAAGAGCATTGTAATGGTCCTATTCTGCCATTTGTCAGAGCAGCAGTGAGATAGTATATGAAGAAACAGATCTTGATTTTGGTCTAAAGATTACAGATTTCAAAACGAGATAACTGTCAGAATTGTAAGCAACATCAGGTTTGTACATGAACATCTATATTCAGAATAATGATTCATACATGATATGTGTTGAATTGGAGTGTATTGACTACGCAGGCTTGGGTCTTAATAAAAGCTGTCGCCTTTGCCTAGTGCAAACAGAGGTGGCAAAAGTACACACCTCTGCTTAAGTGAAAAGTATTCACTTAAGTAGAGGTACAGATACTCGTGTTTTAAAACACTCAGGTAAACATTGAAGCACTGACTACACTTTTTTACTTAAAGTTAAAGTAAAGAAGTATGAACTCAATGTATCATTACAAACCTTTTATATTCCAGCCAGTAGAATTATGGAAACAACATGGAATAAGTGGTCAATAAGTGTATGATTCTAATGATTATGATTAGATTATGATTTATGCATCTGAAGTCTGTATGAATGGGCATCTGAGTGGTGCCTCAGGTGGCTCTCCAACAGGTTATGGGATAAATGGACCAGAATCTTTTCTCAGATAAATGTTTGTAGAAATCCCATTTTCCATGATATCTTTCTAAAATCTGAAATATATATTTTTGAGACTTTCAATGTAGTACTTACTTTAGCATTTCCAAAGGACCGATTTCATATATTTATACAAGAAATTAAAAAATTCAAGGCATTTCAATAATCTTTTTATATAACATTAATTAAATCATATCTGGATGATGGATAGTAAAGTCCAAAGTGGTTTCTTTTCAACCACACATCCTAAATTGTGGATGTAAAATGTTGTCAGGAACTGAATTAAGGAAGGTCATTTTCAGTGGAGAATCAAAAAATTCGGGGGCAGACATTGTCTCAGATAAATGGCTGTAGGCGTTTCATTTCTCATCCTAACTTCATTATGCTCAAAGGAAATGTTACTCAGGGCATTTTAATGTTCAGAACTTTTTTTTTTTTTTTAGCTATATCAACTTCTTGTAAGAGTTTTAAATTAATGATGGTGTTTTAAATTCTTCACCAGGACACCAAACACTTCATTTCCGGATGGCATTGAGGATGTTATTGCTTTTGACTCGGTGCATCAGAAAAATACATTTTTAGTGAGTATAATTGTTTTATATACACGAGTAAAGAAAAGACTTTGTGAATAAATGTGTGTTGCGTTGAAGGTTTTAATTTTGCCTCTTGCATTTATTTTTATTTCTAAAAAAAAATACAGACAGAAACGCAGTGGTAGGTTGACCAGAAAAAGTTTAATGGACTGAAAACGACGTGAAAAATATTGACATTTCACCAAATATGTTAAAACTAGAGTAACAAGCCTGTATGAGAGTACAG
>JACRUU010000029.1:18418392-18447620 GCA_030449085.1 Kryptopterus vitreolus
ATCAAGGTTGTGGTTCTGCTTTTGTTTTTCTAGGAAAACATGCGTATAGGTGGGGTTTGCCACTGCGACATAGGTGTGTGCGTGCGTGCGTGCATGCTTGTGTGTGTGAGAGCCGCTTGCGTGCGTGCGTGCTTGTTGTGGCTTTGATGGCGTGTTACGCAGCTCATATTTCCCCCTTCTTCTCTTCCATTTCACACCTTTCGCTCAGATACTTTCATCGTCAACCATTATAACCTAAATACTGCTCTAGGAATCTGTGTTAATCAACCTTTTCTAATAGTCTGTAATGCAACGTTAGTTTATATATCTTCTTATTTATATTTATGACGTATGCGTTTTATTCGTTTCGTTTTTGTACCACGTGCTATTGTTTGCACCCTGCATTGAAGTCATGATAAGCCAAGATTGTCAAAACGCTCGATCCGGCCCAAATTGAAATCCAAGTGCGCACCTTGTCAACAAAAGCCCGAGGAGTGCAGGGGGGGGTACAGACCGCCAGATGTCGCTGTTGCGCGTCACCGCTGACACACATTGCGTTACGTCAGCCTTCATGTGATAAATTATGGAAAAAAAAATAGAAAAGTACAAAACATCCCAAGATAAATGGCAGGAATGACACAGCACTGATTCCCCGAAATACAAGCAAGACTTGTATTCTGACACCAAGGACCTACTCTTGGGAGGTTATACTGGGCTCGATCAATTCTAAAGAAGTAATAATTGGTTAAATATGTGGAAGCTTGTGTTTCCTTTTAATGCAGACTGTGTGAAAAGTCTTTGCTTTCAATCAAAACATTCATTTTAATGATGTGTGTGTGTGTGTGTGTGTGTGTGTGTGTGTGTGTGTGTGTGTGTGTATTATGGATTGTCTGAAAAGTGTGTCATTGGAGTGAGCAAATGTTTCTGTTTTGTAAACATACAACAAATCATTCATAAATAAAAGAAAAATTCATATAATGGAAAGGAACATCTTTCCTCATGTTAACATTAGATCAATGGTTTTAATGATTTTAAATGTTAATTCATTTAGTATTAAACATCTCAAAAATATTCTCTCACACAACTAATGTTGCGTTACTTCAGATAAACCTTAACTACATAAACTACATAAAAAATGAAAAGTTATAATTTAGAAAAAAAATAAATGTCTCTTTTTTTCCCCCCAGGATCTTTTTCCAGGGATTGGGGTGCATTCTTCTTCCCTTCAGCCAGGTCTGTCCCTCTTAACTTTCGGATAAAGTATACATATGAAAGTACATACAAAGCTCAAACAAGTAACAGTATCAATTAACAAATTAAATGACAGTATTATGTCATAGAGAGGAACTATTAGTATTCAATGGATAATGAAAATGAAAGTCATTTTAGATAAAGTAAATGAAAGTATTAACAGAGTAATAAATAGAGTATTTGATTTTTTTTACTTTGAGACTGAAAATTAAGCCAGCAGTGCTATAAAGTCGCTCCCAAGCAGCAGATGTGGGTAGGGGAATGCATAAATTAAAACATAAGTGCAGTAAAACGTACATGTTTTAAATCATAAACATAGTTGAATATCATAGCTGGTGTCGAAAGGCCTCTCAATTAAACGTTAAAGCTAATTTAAATTCATAATGTTAAATTAACAGGAAAAGGACAGGCAAACGGTTCAGTGATATCTTCTGAAAGCTGGTCGGCTCTGCTATAGTTTGACACATGTCGTGTTTTGCAGCTAATCGAGAGCGGAGAGTGTCGACTCACGCGGTAAGCATGCTTTTATAATGTGCATTTTCCCGGTCTGCAATGATTCGTTGAATTAATTGAGCTGTTTAATTGCATTAACAATGCGATTGATCTGTACACAGACTTTAATTACCGTTGTACATGACCACACATAATGGACCGCCAAAATTTGGAATCATTTCAAAACTAAATTATAAATGTACACTGCGCACGCTGGGCATGTATCAGGTACACCGACAAAGTAACAAGAAACACAGCGCTAACCAACTAAAACAGTGCAGATGGATAATGGTCATTATAGAGTAGCCATCAGTACTGAGTTATGACTAATCAGCTCGATAAACTGTAAGCAGGATAGTCTGCTCATGCTGGCATGAGACTAAATCAGCATGAACCCCAGCGAGAAAGTTTATTGCAGTCAGTCAGTTTGAAGCGCGCCCGCTCGCACGCTGCCGCGAGACTTCATCACGTAATGACTGTGCAATCAATGTTTTTCTATATGTGGCGTGCGATTTATTTGAAATCCGTTTATCAGTCTGACATATCCATGGCTTGTAATGGAGCATGAAAGCGCAAGTCTCTTGGCGAAACCCTGGAGAGACATCCAGAGCTCAATTCTTCTTAGTTATTTTGAGAACACAGAGGCGCACTCACATTTATCCAGTGCACACGCTCTCCAACTCAAACAGGCTGGCTACATGTGTGCTGCAACACACACGCTACACAGACTTGGTGTAATTAGAAGAAATAGTGTAAAATGTGCCAATCTAAATAAAAGCCATGATTTAAACTATTTATGTCCATCCTGGAGTGAAATATTCGGTCAAGACGGAATTAAGGCAACAGTGAAATTACTCCCTCATATGAAAGATCATTGCTCGAATGCTAGATTCAGCTGTAATCAAGAGTCTATCAAAGTGCAGAGCAGGTAATCTTTGCTATATGAGCTTGTAGAGTGACATTTCTTTCCCCCTCCAGTTTCCTTATTGTAGATTTTTGCTACGACTTGGAATTGTTCACATGTTTGAAACGGAAACGCTGATTGAAAGCGCAAGGCAGCCGTGGCTTTTCTGAATGACTGAAGCCGAGACGGTTCATGTGCGTCATTAGGGCCTGGTCTTTCGGCGAGGCGGCAGTGAACTGCCTTTCGTTCAGCAGTCCCCGAGGCTCTTCTGTTGCTGACGAATTAAGTTGCAGGAAGTGAAACTCACAGGAGAGATGACACAGCTAAAATTAACCAGCCTGTCACCTCCTGCTGAATGACCGAGTATAGAAATAGAAGAAAGGAAGGGACCTGGGTTAACATGCCTCATTAGCTACAATAAAGTGCACCGAAAAACAAACAAAGAGTGGGAAATGACCCACTGGAAAGGGGAAATAGCATGTGTGTAATAATTTTTTTTTATTGACAGACCAACTTAATAGAGGAAATACTGATCATTGGGTGCTATTGATGTTTGTTATTCAGAAACGGGGAAATTTTAACCTCCACTTGAAATATCAACCGAATAGCCCTAAGTTGTTGCAATAAACAGTTTCATGTCTGTATGGCCGTGCGATACACGAGGCAGGCTTTACTCTTCCTTTTGATGTCGGCGATTATAACAATGATTCCTCTGTGCAAAATTGGCCCACATGCAGCATTTGCCTAGTTGTTCATTAACTCCCATAAAGTAATCCACAAACTTGTTCCAATACCACCTTCAGTTCCAAACTTTATTCTGCCCGTCTTCTCATAAACATATGCCTCCCGAACAACACTGTTGCAAGCTGGCAAGTTTACAATGTCAAATATCCCGAGACTGTGCTATACATGTCTGCGCACGTTTTCACTATAGCCCTTGTGATTATTACGCTTGGGCTTGAATGGATGCCATGTTACATGCCTTCAGCAATGCAGTTTTATGAAATGTTAGTCGCTGAATTTCTATTCTCTTCTTGCATCCGGGGGGTGTTTGAGTCCATGAAAGACCTAACTCGTATAAAGGAGTCGCATGAATCAATTCTTTCATTCGTTTCTATTAGGAAAATATTTTCCACAGCAATTTAAAAAAAATAATAGTTAAACGGGACTATTATTTATTACCATAATGTGCTTGTTAATGTTTTACATGTTCATTAGTAAAAGGATACATTGAAGTGCAGGCTATACGCAGTGGCTCTGTAGTTGTATACTTGATTAAATTATATAACTGTTTCAAGGATTTTTGTAGCTGTCATTTAGTGTTACCTAGACCATAATAATATTGTTGTAACCAATATTCTTTTTAAATTTTATTGGTTGCCACTACTGAGAGTTCAGCAATACCAAGGCTCAACTTGTGACCATCCAATTAATTGTTCTCTAGATCGTGTGTGTATGTGTGTGTATATGTGTGTGTGTATGTATATATATATATATATATATATATATATATATATATATATGACCCACTGACCACTATTATGATTGTTGTTGGAAAAGCTTTTTTTGCATCTTCTTTGGCTTTTTAACTACCAAGCAAGTACAAAGGTTGTATAACAGACAAATCTTGTCTTTTTAGGCAGCAGAGGATTGCATCACGACAGAGGGCAGTATGACGGGGCGGTATGTTCTCTGGCCTGTTATACAGAGCTGCTGTACAGCTTTACCACACAGCAGACAACACACTTCTGGCGACGCTTCCTGTAAAACTGGCAGAAGTTATTTCTCAATTCACTGATGTGACATTGTGGTAATGAGCCCTTGGTGAGCTGCTTGCAGTGCCACACTTAAATGGAGCACTAAGAGGCTTATTGGTGTGTGATCTGCCTGCTGCGTGCCTCTTCTCTGAGCATAATGTGGCAGAGTGTAGCATGCTGGGAATAGTAGTCATGCCAAAAGTATCATCGTCATTGAAGTGAGGGGTTTGTTTTGATTATTCCTCATACACTCATTATACACTGACCAGCCAGACACATGCTTGATATTGTGCATGTTCACCTTATTCCACCAAAACAGCTCTTATCGCTTGGATTCCACAAGAATGCTGTTGTGTCTGGCACCATTTAAAGCAGGTTCTTTAAATCCCCATGGGGCAAGGTGATTGGCCAAACCAATACCTTGGAAGAGCATGTGTTCTTCAAAAAAATTCCTGAACTATGCTTGCAATGTTTGTGCAAGAGCATTATCCTGCTGAAAGAGGCACTCCTTTGGTCAAGTATCGTTTCCATGAAGTTGTGTATTTGGACAGCATCAACATTTAGGTAGGTCGTACATATAATGTCCATGTGGACACATGTCCAAAGTAATGTCCATGTGGACACATGGTGAAGCAGCAAAACATTCCCCAGAGCCTTCTGCCTACGCTTGCCTTGTTCCCATAATGCATCCGGGTGCCATCAAGTAAACAGATCAAAGCACTCAGCCGTACATATGATGAGGCCACCTCCTTCAAATGCAAAATGGTCCCGTTGTGATGCTAATGTGCCCATAGTAAGTGCTTACTGTGATGAACACAGGTAGGTGTGGGAAATCTGTACAGTCCCTACTCAGCTCCAATCTCAGTACTTTGTGCTGTGACACATTTCTGTCATAGTCAGCATTAGGTTTAATAGCAGTGTTTGCTACGGTAGACCTTCTTTGTGATTTGGATCTGATGGGTTTTTGCTTCAGTGAGTTGCACATTAGTTGTCTCTTCCGGTTCTTACCAATGCATACATAGGACCTGATGTTTTGGAGACGCTCTACACCGGTCGTCTATTGTTAGATGTTAGTGAGGCCAGCAGGGGGCGCTTACCATGTGGTCTGTTTGGGTCGTAGCACCACAGTGTAGTGACGGGGACACCGTCTTTCGGATGAGATGTTAAACAGAGGTCCTGACTCTCTATGGTCGTTAAAAATCCCACGATATCTTTAGAAAAAGACTAGACGCTTGTCCTCGCCATCCTGGCCAAATTGGCCTCTGACCACCACGGCCTCTTGACCCTCCACCATATGTATTGATTGGCTTCATCATTCTCCACCAGTAAGACAGTGTGTGGTGGTGCGTTCTGGTACACTATGGCTGCCGTCACATCATTCAGGTGATTTGATTGTCCAGAAAAGCGCTCTATAAATCTTGTGAATTATTATTATTATTATCCACCTTTTTGTGTCTTTTGACACATCAACTGCCTGATATAGGCGAAGTGTCGGCTCAATAGCTAAGGCTCTTGGTTACTGATCAGCAAGTTTCAAGCCCCAGTACATCTAGGTTGGAACTGTTGGGTCTTTGAGCGGTGCCCTTAATCCCTTTCTGCTCTAGTCTTGCTGTACTATGAGAGATACTGTGACCTGATTGCCGCTTCCTATTAAAATTTGCTATGTGAAGAATGAATTTTGCCACAAGGTAATTTACTGCATATGTGAAGAATACAGGCTTTCCTTTCCATCCCTCTTTCATCCCTATTTCACATCCGTGGGTTGTAATGTGTTATAGACGGTCTGTGTATAAGATTATGATAAACTATAGTATAGTCTGTTTAACAAGTGAGCATACTCATCATCTATCAAACCAAAAACCATGAAATACCTTGTACTTCCTCCTAACTGGTAGCTCATATGACTAATCTGATGACATTGTGGCAATACTTTAATCATTAACAGGAAAATAACACCAACAATGAACCTGTTGATATTCTTATGCAGCTCTTTGCCATGCAACAGTTAAGGATTTTCATGGACGCAGGACAGGAAGAGGAAGTCGATCAAAAGTTCACGGGATGTCCCATGGTAGCAGAGCTTCCCTGGTATTGACTCTCACTGGCCCGCTGTTTCATTGCCTGTGGCAGAATGTCAGAGCTGATGCCTCCCACATCCCCTTTCTCTCGAATGCCCATTTATATCCTGTTCTTTAGGCACACAAACATGATTGAAGGCATTTGGTTCAAAGAACAGGAGTTTGTTATGTTATATTGCTATTACTCCCCTCCACTCATTACTTGTGGACGTTCAAAACGTCGTTTATTAATTCTCAAGATGCACCTGTTTCCATTCGTGTTAGTTAGTAGTAAGAAATGATAGGACTGCTATTAACAGATTGCGTCTGTCCTTCAAGGATGTGACCCAAGAGAGGGAACAAAATAAACAGAGCAGCCGAGCTGTTACATAATGGTTGCTCAGCTTAGCTATGTGCCTTTAAAAGCTGTGGGTTGTCAGGTGATCGGGCAAGCGCAGTCATCTCAGTTCACCGAGACGTGAGTGTATAATCACACCAAAAAAAAAAAATGAGAGACTGGAGTACTGGAGGAAGAGGGGGAAGACGAGAGAAAGAGGAAAGATACTGTCGATGGGCAGAGACCCAGTTAAAGCAGGGCAGAGGGAAGAGGAGGACATGGAAGTGGAAGAAAGAGAGAGCGAGAGACGGAGACGGTCGCGTCCGTTTAATTGTAAACAAGCGAACGCGCTAGTTTTTTTTTTTTTTTTTTTTTTTTTTTTAACTTTCGGCTTTCTGACACCGTAGCACGGGTGCCGCTGCGATGCTGGGTTTAGTTTCTCGTGAAGAATGGCTCGTGTAGCCATAACAGAGAGGAGAGAAAAGCCTGGAGAATTAAATGCTGCGTCACACTGTGTGCACAAGAGAGAGAAACAGTGTGTGAGCGAGAGAGAGGTAGAGCAGGGGAGAAAGGCATTGTGGGAGCTTGAGTGTTTGCAGCCGATATTCAATTGTTTGCTTGCAAAGACTTTGACATCAATTTGGATGTGTATGAGTGGGGAGGGAAAAAAAAACACCAAAAAAACCCCCAGGAAGTTATTCTGCTGTTACAAGCCAATGAAAATAGAAAGAGCAAGAGAGGGAGGAGTGATTGTGGAAGGAGGGAGGGTGACAGAGAGAGCAAGAGAGACGGAGAGACAGGGAGGGCAAGATTTTTGGATTAGTTGCTACGTCACTTTTTCACATCGAGAGGAAAGCAGGAGCTAGGAGGACAGGAGTCCGAGTCGCACGCTTCTCTCCTGCCCGAGAGCGGCCGTGAGTGAGCCTCAGCCCTCTGTCTACTCGTTCGCCTCTCATCCTACTCTTTTTCCTCTCCATCCTCATTCTCGACCACTCTTTTCTCTCTCTCTCTGCCTGTGACGCCTGAGTCCGCAATTCGGAATCGCAGCTCTGGGTTCGAACAACGATGCTGAGGATGCTGACATACTTTCTATATATATATATATATATATCTATATATATATATATATATAGATATATATATATATATATATATATATATATATATATATATATATATATATATATATATATCTATTTGATATCTATAAATATATATATATATGTAAATATATATATTTATGTGCGTATGCAATGGCGTCGTAAAGTGTCTTATCAAGCAGATGAGCAGGTGAGGGGTTAAAGACAGAGCTCTTGTTCTGGAAGGTTCCTATATCCGAGAAGAAAGGTGATGGGCATCCTTCAGAGACCGAAGTGCAACAGTGTACAATATAACATCGCAACACTCTCTCTCTCTCTCTCTCTCTCTCTCTGTGTCTCTCTCTCAACATTATTTGGACCAATGAAGGAAGCAAATGTCTACACTTGTGAACACTGTGTGTAAGTAGGCGATTAGAGAACTGTACAAAAATAGGCATTTGTTGTAACGGCTGAGGTGGATTTCATCACAGCCCAGTGACAGTCTGAGGAAAGAAGCACCGCATTCGGCCTTGCCTTGCAAAGCATAACCATTTTCGTCCGTGACGTTAATATCTCCGCCGGGGATCAGGTACAGTCTATGTTCCGTGCCAGTGTCAGGATTGGTACATTTGTGATCTCCTGGCACACACAGGAGGGCAGAGTGCGCTGGCAAAAATCAGGGCGTTTTCGTCAGAATTAGATCGCGGCTCGCACCGTTAGCATGTCCCTCAATTACACTGGCTGCAGAGCTACTGGAAGCAGCGCGTGTGACTCAGCCATATCTGCTGCGACTCCAGCGCATTGTGTGTATTTTTCCTCTCAGTTCTCTTTCCCTCTGCCTCTCTCTCACTCTCGCTCTCTCCCTTGTATTGCAAGGATGCCTTGAGGAAAAAGGGGGCCAAGCTGAAAAGCTGCAAATGTCACGCCAGCAGATCAGGAAGAGAGAAAGAAGGCGCGAGAGAGAAATTGTTTACCTTGCTCTCTTGGTGATTGTGCCCTGGCTGCCATCCAGTTCACATGCGCTAGACCTCCGAAAGCAGCCACGTCAGGCAGATGAGCGGCAGTTCTCTCGGCCAATAAGGTTTCCTAAGGGCTTTGGCAGACGGCGCACGATTGGACAATCCCAAACAAACAGGTGGAGGGACGCCTCTCATTGGCTACAAGGTAATGTTTATCGTTTGCAGATTTTTTTTTTGGGTTAGATGGAGAATTAAATAGAATTCCCTACGGAATATGCCTGTAATGGTTTTTAAAGTGCTTGTCGTTGTATTTAGGGTTGCGCAATGGTAAAGGTCACGATTTGGCACGTCGCGTTACTTGGAAAAAGTTTGAGAGATTACGTGGACGTCTTGTGACTGATTTGGTAATAGCATAAGTGTAACGCGGTGCTGTTTTTGTGCTGCCAGTCACATGGCTGTGTGTGTGTGTGTGTGTGTGTGTGTGTGTGTGTGTGTGTGCGCGCATGGGTGTGAGACAGTCACAGGCGTGACGCAGTTGATTTGTGCCTGTTGCTCTGGTGTTTATCAGCTCTTCTCTTCCTCTGATGTCCGACCTCTATGTTTCCTGAGTGCTTGCACCGTGATTTGTGAGGACGGCATATTTTGTGTCACTTTCTGTTTGTTTCGCCGAGCATCACTATGTTCTCCTGATAGGAAAAGGACAAGAAGGCAGAGAGAGTGTGTCTCCTCCCTTCATGCGTGCCAATAGGAGTTTCTAGAAGCTTCCTTCTGACCAATATGAGCTTTTTTCCAGCCAACGGGGCAGTTTGGGACTAAAATAAAAAACAAACAAAGCCTTTTTATCCCCTTCAGGAAACGGAGTATTCGGTTAAAAGGAAAGGCGTAGTGCCACATGCAGCTCTGTCTGCAGGTAAGGACACAAGTCTGCGAGGAAACCACTGGCCCGCAGTGCAGCTCTCGCTGCAGTCAACGCCACAGCCTGGTTTAACGTGGTGGCACCATGACCAGCGGAATTGAGTCATGCCTTATGGACGAGGCCAGACACTGACGCAAATTAACCCATGGGTGGTGCACCAGGGGTTTTGGTCAGTACTGTATGTAGGAATGAATGTTGATGTTGAATGTTTTTTTAGTTTTATTTATTTCATTTTGTTCTTTGTTTGGAGATGAAATGGGGAAGCGGGAAAGAAAAACTGTATCAGGGAAGAAATGAAGCATTTGATAAAGGAGATTCCAAAAGCTTCTGTAATTTTCTTGATCGCTCAGTAAGGGCTATTTGTTTACAGTTGTCCACAGTAATAGATGTTATCTACCTACCTAGTATGTTTTAAGATAAATAGAATGCTTGGTATAGAATAGGTTGTAAATTCTATTGAAATAGTACCCTTTCCATATCCCATATCCCAGTCAACAACACCGTTCTTTTATTTCCATCATAACATTTACAATTGAAGTTCCTTTAAGCTTAATGTTTTATCTTCTTAATGACATCTACATCCCCGTCCTGTTGAAAAGGAGGGGAAAAACGAAATACTTGTCTTTTAAATCCTTTATAAGCGTTACATAACACTGAGGGCCAGGCCACAACAAACAAACGCAGCAGCGAGAAAGCAAGGGTGGGGGCGAAGCTCCAGAAGCAACCAGATACCTCCAAACAGCAACTGTCACCAAGCTCCTCTATGTTCTGAGGCCGGGAAACTCCCTTGAACATTGTCCCATCGAGCAGATAAAGCCCTCGTTGTGTCTCTCTGTCCTTCCTTCTATTGTAGTGCCCAAAGCAAACATGTTCTGTTTGAAGAGATCAGAGAAGGGAGGGGGAAATATGTTCTGGCAACTTATACCACTTCCTTCAATCTCCTTTAATCAAATAGAGCAGAAAGCATGCTCTAAGCAGGGACCGTACTCATGGAGTGAAATAAAATTCTAGGAGGAAGCCAATGGCTTGGGGTGTGGTAAGGCAAGTGTCCATTTACCTGCTAAAGTGGTTTGGCACTGTGGGCAAGCTGTTTCGTGAGATTTGGCATTCAGTTTGGCTGTAGTGTACTAATACCTGTCACCACGCCTCTACAGTTTACTGCCATTGAAAAGAATTCCCCATTCTCCAAGATCACTTCATTTTAGGAAGAACACCTTGGACATAAGAGCCAGAATGAAAACATCGGTTAGTGCCCTCGGGTGAGCTGAACTAGACTGTTCACCTTTTTGAGGTTAGCATTGCTTTGCAGACTGATAGGCACAACATTTTGTCTGTTGCATGCTGAGACACACTTGCCTTCAGTCTTATGTCGTAGTCTAGGAGCCAAAGGCGCTGTTATACAGCCTTGCATTTCATGCCCTGCCGCAAGGCTGTCTCGCTCTGCTGCCATAGTGATACAGATTATAGCACAGTCGATGCCGCTGTGTTTGTGCTGGAAAATTTATGTAAAAATAAATAAATAAATAAACATATATTGCCATAGAAGTTTCAAAATGCAATCTTCAAATTGTTTTCCAATGTCCTTCGGTGAATTTATCTTATTGATCTATAAATGATCTCCATCCATTATAGAACCATTTTTATTGTTAATACTTTACACATTTTTCTTTGCCACCCCATTTTCATATTCGTTGAAAGCCCATGACAGAAAAGAGCTGCTTTCAGTATAATACATGCACACACACAAAAAAAACACCAATGGAATTGCATTTCACTAGGATCTCCAAAAAAGACAGATGCAGAAACTATGTCTTGAAATGAAATATTTGGGGCTTTCATGTGGTATTCCAAACGTTTTCCATGTTGCCGGGAAATTCTGCGTTCGATTTCATGGCCAGGAAAGATGGTGAAATTGGCCCTATTCACTAGGTATAAAGGATAGCATAATCGCTTATAACTCTGTTAATCGGGATGACACTAAGCAATAACCTGGCCATACCATATGTAGAAATGTAGGATATACAATATTTATGTAGGTTATATGTATAGATGGCATTTTCCTTGAAAGGTGTGATGAAGCATGGGCTGTATTTCGTCAAGTTTTGGTGGCCGGCTTAACTTGATTCTAATGAAGCATGTGTTTGCTCTTAACCATATCTGTTATGTGATCGGGAAGTTGTCAAATGACCAATTTGTTTACATGAATTTAATCAAGTTGATTTTTGCATAAATGTTTAATATAGTTGTTTGTTTACTTTTCTCCGTATAAATGTAAATAAATGAACAGAATGTGATTTTGGCCAAACCAGTGCCTTGAATCAGAGAAAATGCACATCCATCAAAGATGCATTAAAGTATTTCCTTATATCCAATAAACTTTATTAACCGACCCCTCATATGGGGGGCCAATATCAAGTCTGGTAGGGTCAATGAAACTGCCGTCTCTTTGCTCTTGCTAGATTCTGTAGAGTTGTACTTATTATTGTAAAAGTCCTGAGAGGCAGAACTGGTCTCGGGTTTCCTTGGTAAGAGGGTGGTGTGTGTGTGTGTGTGGGGGTGTGTTCCTTTTTTCTTGTCTAACTCAGTCATTTAGGACGTGGGTTTGGGTCTGACCTTCAGTTTTATAAGAAGCCACTCTGAACAATTCACAAAATGGAAGAAAGCAAATAATTTGGGGGCATGAATGGAACGAAAACATAACAATAAATGTATTGGGAATTTAACCATCTAAAGCAATATTCTTTGTTTCATTGTTTTTAAAAGGTTTTAAGCATTACACCAGGGCTACTTCTCGAAATAGAAATCTGTGTTGCAGTAGAACAGGTTGTTTAAAGTTTTGTGCTTGAGACTGCATGGACATAATCTGTTACGGAAATAAACCATTAGATTTTTAATAGAATCTAAAGAGCCCATAAAAATGTCATTTGCATTTGATTTAAAAAGCTGACTTGCATATTGAGTATTTAATGAAACATTTGTGTTCATTATGCTTTGACTTTCTACTCGATATTAATGATAATGCAGCACATTTTATGTTTTTATATATTTAAAAAAAAGAAACTGTGGCAATCGACACAATTGTGTTCAGTAGTGCTAGATTCCCTGAGTAATCTACAATTATAAACAAAAGACAAATTTAAAAGCTAAACCATTAGATCTATTCAGTAATCCTAGTTTATGTTAGCAGGCCCTATTTTCTGTTGTGAGAAAATAACAGAAGTGTCGGAAGCGAACTGGTGTACAATCCAGGCTGAAGGCTGTCCCAATCACACTGCCCATTACTAAAATTCTGCTTTCCATTGTCTATTCATTTGACAACAAAATGGATTATTTCCAACTAGGATAAACTCCTGAATGAGCACCGAATGATAAGCCGCGTTTCCATTTTTTGCAGAAATATGGCTGTAAGACAACATACCTGACTTCATTTGGTTGGACCAACCTATTATCGGAACAGACTCTGTAAGGCAGTGGTTTATGTGACATTATGGGTTTTAATGGTGAAATGTGAGGTATCCTGTCCTATGCATTTGATCTTTGTTGCTGTATACATTCAGATAGCTTTAAATCTCTAAGGAAGCAAACCTAGAATTGGCTCTCTGTATATTCTGCTAGAAATTCAAGTGTGCAAGAGGAAGATGAATTATGTTGCTGCATGCATACATTGAACTTTGTGTACCCAAACCCTGAGACTTTATTACCATTATACTACATCCATCTCAGAACTACATGACTGCATTAATACCTGTTCTCTCTTCTTATGAAACTTATACCACCAACTTGGAGGGGTGCACATTATCTGCTACTGGCTACTGCTCCTGATTACATTACTTTAAGGACAAACAAAAAAAAAAACATGGGTTATGGCCAAGAAGCAGTCTTGTGCCTTGTGATGCTGCTTTTAAGATCAAGTGACATGGCTGTACTCCGGAGGTCTAACTTGCCTTGTGCAATCAAAGTGACAAAGTACAACAAATGTCAGTGGGTCTAATAACACTTTCAAAACACCAAAGATATGTGGTGCAGATTATCCAGATCATCATGTAGTAGTGAAGCGTCCATCTATAATGTGTTAAATTAGGCTTTCTGTAAGTAAAATAACTTTGTCCTTTCTTTTTGTTATGCCTTCTATTTCTAGATTAGTTTTGTTATCCACTGTATAAAATAAGCATTACTTTTTTATAATGATGTGTCATTAATATTATTGAAATCAAAACATTTGCTTATTTATACATGTGATTGGTGGGGGAATGTTATGTTAAGGCTATGTGAATAAATAGAGGTCGAACAGTCTTGGCCAGTACCGATAGCTAGCTTCGATCGTATAAAATATATTTTAAAACAAGAACCACTGAAAACCAACCTTTTAATGCAGATATGTTCTTAAATATATTTAAAAGCTTATTTAAAATAACATTTTCAGAGTTAAATAAAGGCCCAGGCCATTGTACCTGCAGGAAATACCCCCCCCCCCCCCACCCCCCCCCCCCCCCCCCCCCCCATATATGGACTAAATGTTTTTTATATCTACAGCTAATTTAGATTTTATCCAGGCGTAATCACACAGATATGTTAGACATGTAGCTCATTATGCTATCGTGTGACCTACATCATATATTTACATCTTTTTATTATCCTACCATGTTTATTTTGAACATGAGGGGTTGGACAAAAATCTGTTGCAAATTCTGGGAAAAGGTCTAAAGTTTAGTATTTCTGTCGGATATACTGTGTGTTTTAATATATATATTTTTTTTTCTTTCCGTGGCTCACAGATCATGTCAGGTGAATAGACAGTTTATTAAATACAAAAGTGATTTCTTTTTGTCTAAACATGACACAAAAATGAAGTCAGATGCCCCATGTGACTATTGCTTCTTGTAATTAAGCAGTGACTGATGCAGTAATTCAGGCTACAAATAAAAAGGTAGGACAGGCATCTCTATAGTAGTGGAATTAAAATGGAATCTTTAAATGCAACGCGTTTCCCTTTGTATATTTTTTGACGCTAGAAAAAAAAAACATTTCAGTCAGTGAAAAGCTGCCATTTTCAGAAGTATTTTGCTGCCCTACGCACATTATTCACAAATCAAGTGAATCATTAGATCTTTTGTCTTATACAAATAACAATAAATACTGCATGTACAATGGTATGTATGTGGGCAGTTCAGCCATACACCAGAAGTTTAATACTCTGCAGGTCCAACTTGTGCCACCAATACAACTATGACCAGTTAAAGACCTCTGAAAATGTTAACAAGATCTGGCACCAAGAAAAATCCTTTACATTTTTCAGATGTCTCAAACGAATGGAGAGCAGCGGAATTAAGACGCCAAGTCAACAAAACACTTTGTTATTCTAATTTCTGAGTTAGAGTTTGGCATATAATCCTGCTGAAAGGGTCCACTGGACTTATGAATATGTTAGTCTCTGGACTAGAAAATATGTTTGCCTGGATAGATGCATTTGATCTGCAGCAGATTTTAAGTAGGACTAAGTAGTGTTAGAAGCACACAAATACCAGGACTAATGGTGTATCAGCAGAAAATTGGCATCATCAAGAAGGCAGCTTGCTTTCCCCCCACAAAGTACCCCGTCGCCATCTCCTCCTGAGGTAAACGGCGGACCTGCACGCAGCCAAAACATGATTATTCAGACTTTTTTCCATTGCTTCAATGTCCAGTTCAGATGCTCACCTGCCTGTTGAACGATTTTCAGTCGCTTATGATGCAAGCCATGACACTCTTCTAACATAACCAGCATTAATCTCTTCACCCGTTTCTCCTGTAATAGTTCTGTGTGATTGGACCACCCAGTATAGACTTTACTCCCACCCACCTCAGTAAGCTCGGTGTTTCAATGAGCCTGTCGCTGATTCATTGTTTGTCCTTCTCTGGAAGACTCTACTAACGACTGTATACCAGGAGCAACCCACAAAACTGTTTTAGAGATGAGCCGTTTAGCTTAGATGCTCGTGTATGTATATGTGTATATGTGTGTGTGTGTGTATGTATGTATATATATATATATATATATATATATATATATATATATATATAGAGAGAGAGAGAGAGAGAGAGAGGAGAGAGAGAGAGAGAGAGAGAGAGAGAGAGAGAGAGAGAGAGCGAGAGAGGTGACACCAGAATGGAAACTTGAGAGGAACCAGAATCAAAAAGTGTACCCATCATGTCTGGGTGACACTGACATTATAAAGTTTTTGTGAACTTTGGTCAAAAAATTATCAAATGTTCATTAATAGAGACATGATCTTAAACCTGTATGTAGCAAAGAGTCAGGATCGCTGATATGTCTGGAATAGCATGTGTATATGGGAGGTAACAAAGTACAAATAGTTTGTTACTGGTTTTAACTAGATTTTCCGGGTGTTGCCTCACGATTTATTTTTCAGACAACTTTTTTATACAAATATCTTTCTTCTCTACTTCTTATGTTTTCAAACCAGGCTTGTTACTTTAGTTACGATGTATTCGGTGACTATTTTTCTTCTCATTGTGTGCCGTCTTCAGCCCATCAACCTACAGTCTTTCCTGTCATCGTGCTGCTTTATTAACCTACCGCTGGTGTATCATTTCCTGGCTAACCCGCACCACAGACAAAGCTAGCAAAGACGGCGTCAGTGGATGTAAAGATGACCGAAAACAGAGGCATTCCTGATCGCCTGATCATCATCAACGTCATCATCATCTGTTCTCTGTTCTACTTTATTTCGTGGTTGTTCAGTTTGGATACATTCGTGAGGTAACAAAATTTGAAATTCTTTTTATATTAATACGATGTGAGGTCCAGTTACAGCGTGACACTAAAACAGGTAGAAGAAAAGGCTATTTTTATTCAAACGTCTTTAACTTGAGTGGAAAAAGTATAGTTAATGTAGTACTTAAACTTTTACCAGAGTCGTTTAAAACACGGAAGGATGTGTGTACTTTTGCCAGCTCTGTCAGGGTCAAAGACAGTGAAAAACACATGATTATTATCATTATAATCCCTTAATCGTATTGGAACAGGCCCACACACTTTGCAGAAAAACCAGTTTTGCCAATGTAAGCAGAGTGAAGGACTGCTCTTACACATCATTAAAGCGGCGGTCTGAAAATTAACGTGTTTATGTAAACGCGCTGTACAAACCATGTTTCCTTCATAGTACCACCCTAAGAAATCATATGGTACATTTATGTGACCCTATTTAGTAGTACTGTATGAATTAATTAAATGAAACTACATGCTCTTCGTTAGAAATAATAAAGGTATTCAATACCTCCACTGCTGTTCACCAAAAGCACATGCAGGTTTAGTTTATATAACTTTACACCAGGACTTTATTTTGAAGTAGTTTTGCGAGCATTTCTGAACATAGACTTGCTCATAACCACGTTCTGGTATTATTTTATTTTGAGTTGTAATGATGTAACATGCAGCTGACATGTTGCACATGTATTCTAGCCGTTCCTCGTTTGTTTTCCTTGTCAAAGCTGCAGGCAGTACTATTGCTAGTAGATGATAGTTGGGGGGACATTATAAAGACTTCCTCATTGAAGTAATATGTATATAAATAGTGTATATGTATATAAATATTATACTAGTATGGAATGAAGTCTATTGTTTGGTGTTTTTAACATTTCAGATTTTTAACAAGGGCACCATAATCAAACCAAATTACACTGTAAATTAAAAATGGGCTATGATGTATTCAGTCACAGTGACACTAGGTAATCATAGCATTTGTGAGCTTCCTTCTTCTTCCACCACCTGATGTTGCATGACCTCATACTAGCTAGCCTCAGAGGATGTTGCGTTGTGTGATTGGGGTTAGCTGCCTGATGAGTAGAAATTTGGCAACAAAAATCCAAATAAAGAAATAGCAATTATTAAAAAAACGATCAAGATGTAAGGCTTGTTACAACATTGTCAGGTAGTGGGCCCACAAGTAAGTATACATATATATTATATATATTTTTTTTTATTTATAGAGCACTTTTTACAATTTGTCCTCGTCTCAAAGCAGCTTTACGTAATACTTATGTATGACAAATGAAAATCAGTTTGGCCCTAATTGTTTCTTGTTGAGCAAGCTGAATCGACGTTGGCAAGGAAAAACTGGCAAAAAAACAGAACAGGAAGAAACCTTGTGAGGAACTCAGGAGACTCAACAGCGAACCCCATCCTCATTTGGGTGGTTTGTTTTGTTTGCGATTTGAGGATTTTTATTGTGGAGTGTGGATTGTATCCATGAATTTTGTATGAGGTGTCATCAACTGGGGGGCGGGTAATCATGAGGGTGAGACAGGTCCAGAGTGTAGAGGGGGTCTGGATCACTGGCAGCTCAGCTGGTACATGTAACTCAACAGAGAGAGAGAGAAAGAAAGAAGGAAAGAAAGAAAAAAAGAGTGGTTAGACACGGTCATAGTTGCAGTGAGGGAGTGAATGTATATTTAGTGTAGAGTGCAGAAATGGACTCTGGCAGGATTAACTATAACAGCATAACTAAAAGGAGAATCGGAGGGAGAAACAGACATGAGAGCACCTGATGTATAAACAAACAGTCACTCTCACCACCACAAACCCGAGTGATTGATGAGAGTGAGGCAGACAGCAACTAAACACACCAGATCACTATAATACTCAACATCCATGTGTCCCCCAGATCTACTCCTTTATCTGACTCTTCATTGAATGCTTGGTTAAACAAATAAGTTTTCAGCCTGGACTTAAACACTGATTCTCGAACGTTAATCGGGAGGGAGTTCCATAACTTTGGGGCTTTGTAAGAGAAAGCTCTGCCCCCGCAGTAGTTTTCCTACTTTAATACCTCCTAACTGGTACTGACAGACAGCCTGTATCCTTTGATCGAAGCAGGCGTGGTGGAACGTAAGGCTCTAATAGTTCGGTTAGGTACTATGGGACGAGGTCATTGCTTTAGAGCTATATGTTACAGTACATAGTGTTTTGCAAACTCCAGAAGAATTTTGTCTCTGTCAAATAAAATGTAGACATTTGTACATGTGCACGGAATGTAATGTGTATATATAAAATGAATGCAAGCTAGTTTGAGAACAAGAATCCATTGACTGATAATAAGTGTAAATGTGTATCTTTCAGCAAAACGATGAGCAGGACGACATAAAGCAGACGAGAAGGAGAAATGTGACTCCTCTTGGAAGCTGATTTCAGATGGTGGCTTAGAGTGTTTGTCAGAGATCTAGCACCATTTGAAATCAGTGTTCTTGGGGTGGGAGAATCATCGTTTCATTGATCTACGTTATGACCGGGGGAAGTTGAAGCATGCTATACTACGAATCCTGTGACTAAATCTCAAAGCTAATGTCCTGTCACCAAGGCTGACCGATTTCTTCTGGTGTTCAGAGTCTTTTGGGGTTTCTAGCACCATTTGAAATCGGTTACAATGAAGGACAGAATCCAGCATTTGAATGAGAAGAAAAATCATATTTTCTCCAGGATACAACCTTGAAGAGTCGTGTAAGTGAAATGGTAAGTTATGTACATTATCATACATTAACTTGGATGGTTGTGTTTTAACACGCGTCGAACGTAGTTGAAGTATTTTTACATTTAATAAACACTTTTTATCACCCAAAATTAATTATTATACAAAATGGATCATAGTTAAAGCTGTGCTCATATGCTCAAATCATATGCAAGCTCCTCAAAGCAATTTATTTGTTTTATTTTATTTACATATACATATGTGGCTGCACTGTAAGACCAAATGTCTGTGAGATTGTTGCACATCTTATTCTAAAGCCATGGTCATTAAAGAAGTCAAAATTCTGACAGTTGGCTAAACCACATATTAACAGACATTTTGACATGCCACATGGCCAAAGCATCTTCATGATGGATGCCAGAGCGTCATGAGTTACGCCATTGAAGTCTCATCATGTCCTCTATTATTATCACCATCAAGAAGTCTAATAAAAACCCCAAACTACACTGGAAACAATTCTGGTACATGGGGTTTGCAGGTAAAATCTATTTTGTACCAGACAGGTGCTATGTTCAACCTGTTTATGGATATGATATCTTCTTTTGCTGTTTAAATTGTATAAGCTGGGTTTGCCACATGACAAGGGATCTCTTCAGACCAGTAGAATGTACACTACAACTCAAACGTCATTTTAAGACATAATTCCCCAGATTTTACCATAGGCTTTGACTCTATGAAGTATAGTATTGATTTAAACAATCGATGCAAAGTGCAAAGTAAATAGCATTATCCTAGATGATGTCTGAAGAGACTGAGAGACGATGACACAAGATGAGGCGAGGAGACGTCAGAATACAGAAATCACACTGTATAAATCTCCTTTATATGCAACAGGGACCACGATCATGATTTTGGAAATTTGGATGGTAAAGGCAAATTCATACAATAACAAACAATTGTGGACACTGGAATGTTCACTGTGAGCATATTGTCAATTCAGTATCCAAATGATTAGAGGACAGTTTTAATCACTGCAAAACTACACCAACTCTTCTAGCCATATGTAAATATGGCAGCAGTATTTATGATTCATTCCTACATTATCCAAGAGTTCTGTTGGCGCAGATTAAGCTTCAAATGATAGTCTTCATCAAAAGCAAGAAAATCAGAAGTAAATCAGAGTCTTCTTCAGTCTTCAGAATACGGAAAAATTATAATAGTATATAGTATGACCCCAGACCTAACGAGACTGAGATAAAAGCCTTCATATCCATCGTAACCCTAATCGGGATAAGGATGAATGATGGCTGCAAACAAGAGTGGAACAAGGACTGACTGCTGGCAAACTCCAGTAATAAGGCTTTAAGTTAAAATGACCGAAACTCTCCGTGCTATCTGATATCACTAAAGATGCTGTAGATATATCAAAAAACAAGGTCAGAGCAAATTAGCCGAAGTCAGCACGAATAGAGATTAAAATCTGACGATTCTGTGGTCTAGTAAGATGAGAACAGAGGAGGAAAAGTTTTCTCTGGCTTTGTTTAGATTTTCAGTGACTGGGATCTGATTCATATATATATAGAGAACAGAATCGCATTTCAGTGCATTCGTCGTGACTGGAAATTACCTGAATGTTTATGACCTTCTGTGCGTAGTTTATCATGCATTCACCAGCAGAGAATACAGAGGAAATTGAGTTCATCAGAACCTGACATTCAGTAATATTAATAGCTTATAGGAGAGTTGGGTTTTTCCCTTAGCTCTGCAAAAGACAAGCTAATGATGTGGAACTCAAAGGTTGAAAGGATTTCGGCATTTCTCATATAGCTAACCGTATCAGCAGGGGAAAGGAGGCGTGGCGCCGATGACAAAAAGAAATAGCACGAGGCGTCCAGTGGAAAAGTCTTGCGAAAACAAGGACAAGAATGTTGTCGGCGTTATGGGTTGACCAGGGCAGGATCTAGACTGGTAGCTATCTCTTGCTAATGATCTGTGACAGGGCCATTAGGGCGTGTCCCTGTTATTAATTGTGCCAAGAAATGAAAAACGTGCTCACGTAAAGCTAGAGGAGGACCTTGTAGATCAACCTGATCAACTCCACCTACCTATCAGTCAGACTAGCCATGCATAACAAGAATCGATACCTGCACAGGTAAAACTCTACAGCCCGTGGTTTCGATCTTGGGATCAGACTCGGGATCCTAAAAGCAAGGTAAACCCATAATAACAAATAAATGTTCAGGTTTTGTTTTTTTTAACAGAGGAAAGATATTTGCAGAAATTCAAGACACAATTGTGGTTATCTTGATAGGCTTTCTCGCAGCTTTTTTTTTTTACCTTCTTGTGTATGTTTCGCATTTCAATTCATTTTTAAACCACGAAAAAACCACGAGTTAACCACGAAAAAAAAAATCTAACTAATCCACACATTGTTTCTATACAGAATTCAGGACACGTTCGGGCATTTTTACAAATGTCTTTTATGCTCAACTTGTCTCCGGAGCAGTGGATTGCATGTTCTCTTGAGTGATGAATCACCCTCCACTATCTGGCAGTTTAATCTGGGTCTGGCAAATACCAAGAGAACAATATCTACCAGAATGCATCTCCACTGCAGTGCCACCAGTATTGAAGAGGAATAATGGTTATTGATAGAAAGTTTGCCCTAGCCCTATTTTTTTTATATTAGATTAGATTAAACTTTATCGTCATTGTGTGGTTTATAGACACTTTGTGGCAACATGTGGGTGTAAGGCTCTTTCCGGTTTCAGCATGACCGTGTAAACTTGACATTGAAGAACAGTGACCTCACACAACCCCCTAGCATCACCTTTTGGGATAAATTGAAGCATTGATTGTCTTCAAAGTCTCCTCCTGTACCCTTAAACAAAAAGCTAATTCACACTTTTGCATAAGATACACTTAAAAAAAAAAGATTTTCCCACAAAGAGCAAAGGCTGGTATACCTTTAAAAGTAGGGGAAGTGGGCAACTCCTTTGTCATATAAATAGTTTCGGAATGGGATGTCCATTGTACAAGCTTATGTAAGCATAATGGCTTCGGTGCTGCACCTACTTTTGGCCACGTGCAGAATTGTAAAAACACAGGCAGGTACACGTTTTAAATCCGTTTAATGTGGTGTTTGAATGTGGAAAATTATGTCCACCAGCAAATTCCTACTTTTATAAACAACCATCCTTTAATGGGTGAATACTAGCAGGCTCCGGGAGAGTTTTCCCGCATGATCGCCTATCCAACCACGTTTTTATTCAACCTCAGTAATATTTGAAAAGGAAATTTTCTTCTTCTAGTACAGAATATTTGCATTATGCCTGCTTTTTTCCATATTTCTGCTTTATATTTTTCCACTATCTCGACAAGATGAGAGCTCCCCACAGTGGCAATTAGTGACTTTACCCAACCAGTCGATGCCATTTTGTGTGTGTGTGTGTGTAATATTTCACTCTCTCATTAATCCTAATTACAAATGAGTGTGTATTTATTTATTAAATTTCTGTAAAATCCCTTTTAGAATGTACTGTAATTTTGTCTGTGTCCACCAGGTGTCAGCAAAAACCACCTTTAATAACAACTTTTTGGTACTTTAATTATCAGCATTTGTGATAGAAATTGGTCAAATAATAGCTTAAAAGGAAAACAAATTAATAAGATAAATACAAAAGAATAAAAACATGCATCAAGGTGGCTTAATGAGCAGCAGCCTAGGCATATGAACTAACAAGGGGGAATTTTAGGGGGAAATAACTAGCTAATCTATAAAATTACATTTTCATGTTCTTTTGTTTTTCTGATTTAACCACTGTCCCTATGTCCATGTCCCAGATGCATGGAGATAATTTAGATGAATGGAGAAAGATTGCATTGAAGAGCATGCTCAACAGAGTAGAAATGCAATGAAACACTGCTTTTAGTGTGTAATGTTTCATTCATTTTAAAATTTGTACAGTGCTTTTAACAATGGACATTGTCTCAGAACAACTTTACCAGCTTTACCTATGCTTAGAGTTGGAGGATATAAAGTTGTACAAAAGTGCGTAGGTTTATTCCTGATAAATCTACGCTAGTTATTTATAGTTTGTCATTAATGAAACTGTATTTTATATTGTGGATGCACATTCTGCATTTAATTCTTCATTGTTTGATGGCCTGTGGTTTGTTCATGCTATAGAAAATTTCATGCAATTTCCAATGACAATTGTGTGCCTTCAACAGGAAAATGACTGGAAAAGTGAGGTCCCCACAATTCTTTTGTCCATATAGTGTATGATCCATGTTGTAGCCGTGTCATAATAAAAAGCAATACTGCCTGTATATTACATTTTACACTTCCTGCCAAGTTCAACCACCCAATGACAGCTGGAGGTGAGAAAATAATTAGAAGTTCTTTCTAGTTATGTGGACAATTTGATGCCAGATGTGGCTCAGATAACTGATCCTTGACATGAAGTTGTTTTTTTTTCACCAGACTCCTGAATTGGAATATTCTGTGTTATATAATATAATAGAAAGATTTCACTGTATTTTATATACAAGTGCCCATGCATTTTTGTAAAACGTTTTTATCTATGCAAGAAAATTGCAAAGTAGTATAGAAATAAGTAGCTAATGTCTCTTTACATGCTTTTTATGTAGAAACAGAGAGATATTATTAGTTACGTACAAACTACAGGAAAGTGAAAGACTTTGCATATGCCAGCTTGTTTGGAGGCCGGGGTCAGAGTGCAGCATCAGCCAGGATATAATTCCTCTGGTGTTAAGGTTAAGGACCCTGCTCAAGGGCCCAACTATGGGAGCTCGTATTGCCGGTGTTTGGGCTTGAACAATGACCTTCTGATAGTGAGTAAAAAAAAAAAAGATGATATATATGTATACATATATACAATATGTATTTATCTGTGTGTTTGTTTGTTTATTTATTTATTTGTGCCAAAAGGAACATTTCTGCTGTATACATTTGTTCAAATGTTCTGTGCTCATTTTCAGTAACAGGAGAACACAAGCGCATTACAAATAGCAAGGTCCTCTCTTGGAAGCTGATTCGAAATGGTGGCTTGGAGTGTTTCTCTAAATCATCTAGCACCATTTGAAATCAGTGTTCTTGGAGTAGGAGAACCATCCTCCTGTTTTCAGAATCGCAGCACCCAAACCCAGGCCTGTGTGTGACTTCTGTTTAGAGGGAAGAACCGAAATTGACACTTGAAAGTGATATATGAACTTTTATCTTGCCTACAATCTAGTACAAGAGTTCGAAGGGGTAAGTGATTGGACCTTTAAGTCATAAATCAAATCAGTAAAGCACGATTTTATTTTTAATTATATATATATATATATATATATATATATATATATATTATATATAATATATATATATATATATATATATATATATAAACATAAACATAAACTGTTTTGTGCTGTATAGATAGACTTAGAGTAACATTGCATCTTCTTGTATTTGCGGCTGCTCCCGTTAGGGGTCGCTACACCACCCTAACCACCAAATCTGCCTTTTTTTTTTTTTTAACAACCAAATACCTGCATGTCTTCCCTCACCACGTCCATAAACCTCCTCCTTGGCCTTCCTCTTTTCCTCCTGCGTGTCCCCTCCATCCTCAGCACTCTTCTCCCAATGTACCCCATATATTATACTGCATACTGTATATTATTATTACGTAGCAGCAAATACTAATACAAATAAGATGTCTCATAAATAAACAGATGTTTATTTGCAAACATGTTTAAATATTATTTATTTGTGCATTTATTTAAACCACTTCATTTTATTTTGCTGTTCTCTTTGAAGTTTGAAGTGAGATCATATATTCCAAAAAAAAATTACATAATAAATGCAAGGGTTTTTTTGTTTATTGTTAAGATAATAAAATATGCAACTAGTTGCACTCTATAGGATGTTTATAAAAATAAATGATTCCATTTATCTCACACGCGCACGCGCAATGATTGAATCAGATTAGAACTCGACTCAGCTGTGCCTGCAGGACTGTGATTGGTCGGACCGCCTGACACGTGGAAAAGAAAAAAGAAAAGAAAAAGCACGTGGTTTGTTAAAGTAACGTGATGAATCTGCAGGTCTTTTGAAGGCGAGTCTAATAAACATCGCTCTTTTGTCCGACCTGAATGTGATCCACAGAGTTTCTCTCTTTGCCGCAGCATGACGACTTGTGTTTTGAACCTCCGACACGTGGTTACCATGGTCACTAGTAAAACAGGAAGTTAATGGCGACGCGTGACAAAGGTAAAACTCGGATGAAATGATGTTTAAAAGTAAAACTATAACTATCAGTAATGTGCGAATGAACTATCATTCCAATCATGGAGCTACACTGAATTTCACTCGAGTCGTTTTTTAAACGAAAAATAGAACATTGTTTTATACATAAGAACATACAAACGTGCGCATGCTCTGTCGAGGTCTAAGCAGCGTCCAAATTAAATCTGTATACACTCAGTGGCCACTTTATTAAGATCATACATTTTATTTAATTTGAATAGTACTTTTTTTTTTAAACAATGGACATCCAAAAACATTTTATTCAAAATAGAGATGATGTATACATTTAATATATGATATATTAATATACATTGCACAGCACTATAATATACAAGCCAGTTAGACCTCACTTAAATGCAGAACATTTGGCCCATAGAATATCCATACAGTGTTCACATTTATCCCATCCAGCTCATGTTTACTGACGATCTTTAACACCGTTATGCTGATTACATAATTAGGAGTTTTTAATAAAGTGGCGATTGAGTGGAATATAGCTCAGTGGATTAGTATTATAAGAAATAAGTCCCTAGTTACAAAAATTGTTATCTCTAAGATTAAAAGGAGACTTTATTGATATACTATTTACAATCTTTTTAATAACCATACCATTAAAAGCACATGGCTCACAGCGCTCTTTCCCAAGTCTGCTCAGACTTTAATGCTTGTCTATTTTCTCCCTGCTTTCAACACATCAGGAAGTGTCTGCTCAATTACTGTATAATATAATACTGTAAGAAAAGAATCAGATTTATTCCCTTCACCTGTCAGTGGGTTTTATTGTAGTTGCTGATGTTTGTGTTGAAAATGTTTCAAACCTATAAAAAAATATACACATTTAGGATATTTGTACATTTCATGTAAATTAATTCTTATGTCTTCCAAAAAACAAATTGTAGTTTCTTCGGTGGCCTTCGGGAGCTGCCAGGATCGACAGATATTTCCGGTTCACAGAACACCAAATCGTATGGGAAATGAAGATCTCACATTGCAAAGTTTATCAACGCCTGGCCCTGGAAGCTACGATAACCATGTGGTATGTATAATTATTATTATTATTTTTTTTAAATACACTAATAAGTGTTGATGTTAATTACACTGGCAGTATCAGATAATGCAAATTCTTTTAGCTGATTACGACTCTCTATGACTATCTCATTAACGCAAGGCAGGGAAGTTCTCAACAAAAGACGTGTCTTGTCTTGAGTACCAAAAACTAAGTCCAGTACTATTAAGTTATTCTATATGGGCAGAAGCTTAGGCTTTCCACAAACTCTTGCCACAATGTTTTTACATGCATTACAAATTCTCCTTTATTGGAATTAAGAGGCCCAAAGTTGTTCCAGCATGTCGATGTCCATGTTCACAAATTCCATGAAGACGTGGTTTGCCAAGGTCAAAGAAATACGTTTGGTCTAAGCCAGGGGTCGGCAATCTTTACCACTCATTACCCACCTTTCCCTCTCTCCCCCCTTCCCCCCTCTCTCTTCCTCTCTTCCCCCTATCCCTTTCCTCCTCTCCCCCCCTCTCTTTCCCCATTTCCCACAGTAAAGAACACACTGGGAGCCACACGTCCCTTTTGATATTTAAAATGAAATAACTATTATAGTATATTATAGCATAACTTTTTTTCCCCCCCTTTATGGTTTAGATTATACATAATGTGTTGCCTTTATGAAATCAACGAATGAAAAGTTATTGCGTGTTGGCTGAATTTTTGAACGTGTAAAAATGTTTTACACGTTTTATTTATGTTACAAGATCACCATAAACTTCTAATTTAGAATTACGTTTTAAAAAGGAACGAACTAAGATCATGAAGAGCATTTGAATTAAATTCTCATTAATTATTTCCAAAAGCCACTAGAGCATTGGTGCGGTCAGGCAGTGGTGTTGAACAAGTCAGTTTGATGTGAAATCAGTTCATCCCAAAGGTGTTTAGTGGGGTTAAGGACAGGTCTTGGATCAGGGGTCGGCAACCCGGGAGCCGCGCGGGAGTCCTCTGATGCATGATGATTTCACATCAAGCCGACTTATTCGACACCACTGCCTGACCTCACCAATGCTCGAGAGGCTGAAGGACAAGTCCACAGTCCTAAATAGTGGAAGTGATGGAGAGGGACAATAAATTTCCAATAAATGGAATGTGTAATAAGCACACACGTGTGTAATGGGCCAAGCCTCATTTCATCTATATGTCAGTATTATTTATTTCTTATTCTTTTTGCATTATAGCTTAGCATCAAGTCAACTCTCTAAAATGATGCTTATATATTAAATCCCAATTTATTGTTTTTCTTTGTTACCCTAAGAATGATTTCTTTCTCTTTATCATTAACTGTTGTTGTTGTTGTTCCCTCCAGATGATTTTTGTAATAATTCAATCCATTAATTCCAACAGGTGAATACAATTGTTTATAACCTCGAAAGAAAACCGGACAGTAAGAAAGGCTATAGTTTAGCAGCCCGCACTTCGCCTCGCTTCATCCCTCCATTCCAGGTACAAATGACTTCTAAAACACACTTTCCAATACATTCTTTATTCTGTTGACAAGAAATATTTGTAGTAAAACTTGTATCCAAGGCTTTTCCGGTGGCTACTGTAGAATAATGTATTCATTGAAATAAACAAACACCTTTTATACAATAGAGAAAAAAAATACATCAATCTTTAGTTTGTAAAAAAAATAAGTTTTTATATACCGAGGTATTCAGTCCATGAGTACCTCCAGTCCGTGGTGTAATGGAAACAAAGGCCTTGGGGAGACGTAAGTGTGAACTCTTGTCCTAGTTTCTCGATTTTGCATAACATGGAAAGAGTCAGTAAAGAAAACGAGGAAGAGAGTGTAATACACGAGGCAGCCGGTCATGATTATGAGCGTTTTCTCCCAGTGTGCCGTCTCCGAGGGAGAACCACAGGCTCCTTGACCTAGATTACAATTACTAAGTGAGATGTCGGATGTCAGTCCTGCTTGAACTGTGAAGTCTATATTTGCCTGTAAAACACCAGTAAATAGCAAAGTATACAATATTGCACCAGTATTTCACAGATCAAGGACAAAAACAAAACACCTTTGATGACTGCAGTCGATCTCCTGAGGTTCAGTTTTGTTCTTCAGCGATGAATGTCTTATTTGATGTTCATTAAATGCCACTAAACTCTATTATTAGAAAGTAATAATTATTTACTTTCTAATACATTTGAGTGATATTTAATGAACAATGTGTGTGTGTGTGTGAGAGAGAGAGAGAGAGAGAGAGAGAGAGAGTATTTACAAGGTAAGGTGCAATAGTAATAAGTGCAATGTTTTTTTCCCCTTTCCTACAGACAGTCACTCCATCACCCCAGAAATACCAGAGGGACTGGAGCGGGTCAGAAAAATGCCCTCCTGGAAAAACACCATTCAACTCCACCGTACAGAGGTTTAAGTCCAAGCCTACTACAACCAGCTCCAACCCTGGGTGAGCCACTTTTAAGCACTTGTTTACACTGTGTGCATCCAAACTTATTTGTGGTTACTTTCGTCTGCTCAACAAACAAGTCCACGAGATATTGAGGTTTAAGTTTTCTCCTTTAATATATTAAAAGTATGAATGGTTATCAATGGTTGAGGGTTTAAAAAGAACTTTGTTTTGATCTAGGAGTATTAGTTTTCTAATAACATTAGAAAGCTACATTTGTAACAGGCAATCAAAATCTTATTAAAATATCATTCTATT
>JACRUU010000029.1:18447666-18452666 GCA_030449085.1 Kryptopterus vitreolus
GCCTTCTCTCCACCTCCTCCACCTACACTCCTCCACCCTCCGCACTACACCTCTTAATCCTCCTCCCATCCTACCGCTTTCTCCTCCATCCAGTCCAGGCCTTCTCTCCACCTCCTCCATCCAGTCCAGGTCTTCTCTCCACCTCCTCCATCCAGTCCAGGTCTTCCTCCACCTCCTCCATCCAGTCCACCCCCTTCTCTCCACCTCCTCCATCCAGTCCACCTCCTCCACCTACACTCCTCCACCCTCCTCACTACAACTCATAGTCCTCCTCCCATCCTACCTCTTTCTCCTCTATCCCTTGTTTCCTCTCCTCCTGCTCTTCCTCAGGAGGTGTGAAGGTGAATGAGAGATTAATAAACATGAGGATCGTGTGACAAAATGAGAATTAGAGGAGAGAATTAGGATTAAGAGAGAAGAGGAGGTGAGAGAGATTGAAATGGGAGAAGGAGAGAGAGGTTGCCCTGAGATGCTTGAGAGGGGGAGGGCAAGGAATGAGAGTATGGAGGAGTGCCGATGAGAGAAATAGCGGAGAGAGAAGGTCCCCCCTAGAGGCAGAGCGGATCCCCAAGGAGAGAGGATGAGAGAAGAACGCGGAATGGATCGGAAGCGTGACTGGATGAGGAGAGGGAGAAGGAGAGGGATGCAAGAGAGAATGAAGAGAGGATGAGAGAGAGAATGAAGGAGAGAGGATGAGAGAGGGAGAAGGAGAGAGGATGAGAGAGAAGGAGAGAGAGAATGAGAAAGAATGAGAGAGACACAGAATGAGAGAGAATGAAAGAGGGAGAGAGAATGAGAGAGAGACTGAGAGAGAATGAGTGTAGTACAGAAGGAGCTCTACAGGAGGATGTGGTCATGGTGGACGTCAGAGCGAGGGAAGGAGGGAGAGGAGGAGAGGAGAATGAGAGTGAGATGTTGTTGGCAGAGTCCCACAGGTGTAATCCTTCAGCCTGTTCACACCTCGGCTATTTCTGAAGCTCTCGGCTCTTTCTGGGCCACTTCCTCCATTACCGAACCTCTCGAGCTTTAGGTGAACACTTCGCACCTCCGCAACACAACGCCGCTCTCAGCACTAACTTTACAGCTCTGTAGGAGATCAGACTTCACTCCTCCTGCAGATAAGAGCGAGAAACGTACGCTGGACACGGGGAAGAGTACGCTGGATACAGGGAAGAGTACGCGGGGAAAGTACGCTGGATACAGGGAAGAGTACGCGGGGAAGAGTACGCTGGATACAGGGAAGAGTACGCGGGGAAGAGTACGCTGGATACAGGGAAGAGTACGCGGGGAAGAGTACGCTGGATAGGGAAGAGTACGCGGGGAAGAGTACGCTGGAGACAGGGAAGAGTACGCGGGGAAGAGTACGCTGGATACAGGGAAGAGTACGCGGGGAAGAGTACGCTGGATACAGGGAAGAGTACGCGGGGAAGAGTACGCTGGATACGGGGAAGAGTATGCGGGGAAGAGTACGCTGGATACAGGGAAGAGTACGCGGGGAAGAGTACGCTGGATACAGGGAAGAGTACGCGGGGAAGAGTACGCTGGATACAGGGAAGAGTACGTGGGGAAGAGCACACAGGATATAGAGAAGAGTACGTGGGGAAGAGTACGCTGGATACAGGGAAGAGTACGTGGGGAAGAGTACGCTGGATACAGGGAAGAGTACGCGGGGAAGAGTACGCTGGATACAGGGAAGAGTACGCGGGGAAGAGTACGCTGGATACAGGGAAGAGTATGCGGGGAAGAGTACGCTGGATACAGGGAAGAGTACGTGGGGAAGAGTACACAGTGAGGTACATGGAAGAGTACACGGGGAAGAGCACACGGGATATAGGGAATAGAACGTGGGGAATAGTACGTGGGGAAGAGTACACGGGATACAGGGAAGAATATGTGGTGAATACTACATGGTGAATAGAACGTGGGGAAGAGCACGTTTTATCAACTTGATCATGGGACTCTTCAATCTCCTCTTCAGCTATTTTGATGGCCTTCGATGCTTCCGACATTTCTATTACGCTACCAATCACCATTGTAGGACCTATGATCCATCCCGCAATTGGTATAGGAGTCAAAATCCGTCCGATTTTTGCTATCGTTTCAGCGTCTTCTACCCTTCGTTCCTGTCTCTCACGTGTCCTCTTTGCAGATCTCAGATTTCTCTCGGCCTGGTTCAAAGAATCCAGAGATTCTTCAAGCATCGTTTCATTAGAATCCTGCTTTATTCTCAAGTTGGCCAAAGTCTCCTCCGTATCTTTTTTCTGACGTTCCAGTCGTCTCTCGTCCTGGAAGAGTGCGTGGGGAAGAGTGCGTGGGGAATAGTACGTGGGGAAGAGTACATGGGGAATAGTACGTGGGGAAGAGTACGTGGGGAAGAGTACATGGGGAATAGAACGTGGGGAAGAGTACATGGGAAATAGTACATGGGGAAGAGTGCGTGGGGAAGAGTACATGGGGAATAGTATGTGGGGAAGAGTGCATGGGGAAGAGTGCGTGGGGAAGAGTACATGGGGAATAGTACGTGGGGAAGAGTACTGGGAAATAGTACGTGGGGAAGAGTATGGGGAATAGTACATGGGGAATAGTACGTGGGGAAGAGTACCTGGGGAATAGTATGTGGGGAAGAGTGCATGGGGAAGAGTACATGGGGAATAGTACGTGGGAAAGAGTACGTGGGGAAGAGTGCATGGGGAAGAGTACATGGGGAATAGTACGTGGGGAATAGTACGTGGGGAAGAGTGCATGGGGAAGAGTACATGGGGAATAGTACGTGGAGAATAGTACGTGGGGAAGAGTACGTGGGGAATAGTACGTGGGGAAGAGTGCATGGGGAAGAGTACGCAGGATACAGGGAAGGTGTGACGTATTGTGGGGAAAAACAACACACCAACATCTGCAGTGCTGAGTGAGGGTTCCTGCCTCAGGTTCAGACCTGAAGATGAAGAGAGAAGATAAAAGATGTTGTGCATTCCGCGTTTGATCGAGTGACTCTTGGGTTAGGGTTAGGGTTCTGCTGGGATCTGCTGGAGGTTTTGTGATGGTGGTACTTTTGGGATTTGATCTCATCACCATCTGATCCGAGTCCATTCATAAACCAAGTAATCCCGGACCTGCTAATAGGTCATGACCCCGCACCTTCTGCAGCAGAGCGAGAACCTTCTCTGTTGCGGTGCATCTGATCTACAGGAGGTTCCAGGAGGCGTCACGGTGGTGCTCGTGAACACGGCTAGCTGTCAGACGAGTGTAGGCACGAGGTTTTTCACACTCCGGAACGCTGGAAATATTTCTGTCAGCAGGACAAAGCGGCTCGATATCTCTTCGGAGGAACGTGACGTGGACATCGATACCTCGGTTCCACCTGAGCGGGTTCTGATGGACCGAGGAGATCCAACGAGAGAAAATCGTTTGCGTGAGAGCACTCCTCTGGCTATATTTATACTACAGTCGTGTGTGTTATCCTCCCTGGAACATTGATCAGGAGCTAAAGTAACACACACACACACACGCACACACACGCACACACACACACACACACACACACACACACACACACACACACTTTTATTTTTATCATCTCCAGCAAATGTCGAGTGTGTGATATCTATGAAAGGTTTCATATTCACTTATCTTCCCGCTACATCACCTCTTTGTTCTCTTTATATTTTTATACAAAATCATTCGACCAATCAGATCTCTTCCTATATACATGACATCCTCCACTCTTCTGCTGAGATGTTCTACTAGATTGTGTGGAGATTCCTGCAGCAGGGTTTTTAGTGCAGTGATGTGGGTGAGAAGGTCAGAAGGTTCATCCCAAAGAGTCCTGAGCGCTATAACATCTGATCTTCCAAACCGTGGAAAGCAGATCTTCACGGAGCAGGTTTGGGTCTCGGAACTTCGTGTCCTACACAAATCCACCAATGTGGAGTAGAACCACAAATGGAACCATCTGCAGCACTGTGAGAGACACGTCTCAGCAGAACCTCGGCGGTTCCTGGTGGAGATATTTTCTCACAACACCTGGTGAAGGAAAGCTCTGGTTCTTCCTGTTCCAGCATGACGGAGCTTCATCAGGAACTGAGCGGGAACCTTCTCCGGGATCTACTCACACTGGTTTCTCGCTCTCTTGTTCTTTTCACGAGGATTCCGATCCAAAGAACATTCCAGAAAGCATGATGATGATGATGATGATGATGATGATGAAGATCAGAGGCCACGTCTGGAATGTTGGATTGATATCTCCATATGATCACAAAGGATCGTTGGGAAGAAAGCAGTGAAAGTCAAAGCTCTGGAATTTTCTTCACGCTGTTGAATTACAGCTGCTGAAACCCATCGATCTGGTGGAACCGTCACGCTGGTGGAACGCTGCTTCATCACCAACACCAACACCAGCACCATCACCATCACCAACACCAACACCAGCAACATCACCAACACCAACACCATCACCAACACCAGCACCAGCAACATCACCAACACCAACACCAACACCATCAGCAACACCATCACCAACACCATCACCATCACCAACACCAGCACCATCACCAGCACCAACACCATCACCAACACCATCACCAACACCATCACCAACACCAACACCATCACCAACACCATCCCAGCACCAACACCATCACACCATCCCCTCCCCCCCAACACCATCACCACCATCACCAACACCATCAACACCATCACCACCACATCAACACCATCACCAACACCAACACCAATCACCAACAACACCAACACCATCACCAACACCATCACCAACAACCATCACCAACACCAATCACCACCACCAACACCATCCACCACCACACCACCACCATCACCACCACCAACACCAACACCAACACCATCACCACACCAGCACCTCAACACCATCAACACCATCACCAACACCATCCCAACAACACCAACACCAGCACCATCACCAGCACCAACACCATCACCAACACCCACCACCACCACCACCATCACCAGCACCAACACCATCACCA
>JACRUU010000029.1:18467666-18480166 GCA_030449085.1 Kryptopterus vitreolus
GAGATTAGACCAGAGATTAGACCACATTTAGAAATTAGACCAGAGATTAGACCACATTTAGAGATTAGACCACATTTAGAGATTAGATCAGAGATAAGACCACATAGAGATTAGACCACATTTAGAAATTAGACCAGAGATTAGACCACATTTAGAGATTAGACCAGAGATTAGACCACATTTAAAGATAGACCACATTTAGAGATTAGACCACATTTAGAGATTATACCAGAGGGAATTTGCGTAACGACACTAACACCGGTTACATCCTCGCTGGTGTGTGTGTGTGTGTGTGTGTGTGTGTGTGTGTGTGTGTGTGGTGTGTGTGTGTCGTGTGCAGGTGCGATGGAATAGTATGTGGGAATGGTATATGTGTATATCTCATCCAATCACATTCGCTCTGTCCGGATGGAGACGTTTGGTTTATCTGGTTTATTTTTAATGATAACGAGCTGTGAAATGTAACGAGGGATGAAATCATTGTGAAAAATATTTTAATGCTGTGACATTTACATTTACATTTGCGGCATTGGCAGACGCCCTTATCCAGAGAGCGACTTACAACTGAGCAAGTGAGGGTTAAGGGCCTTGCTCAAGGGCCCACATAGTGGTAGCTTTGGTGGTGGTGGTGGTGGGGTTTGAACCCGTGATCTTCTGGTCCAGAGTCCAACACCTTAACCACTGGGCACCACCTCTCTACACACACGTGAAAATGACACACAAAGTTCCGTGAGTAACACTGATGTGTTTTAACGCATCATGTGACTCGGTTTTAGAAGTGTGAAGGTGAAGGTGTGTGTGTGTGGTTAACGTGTGTGTATGTTTATAATAGTATGTGTGTAGGTGCTCTGTCCCGTGTGTAGGTGTGTTTAACATGTGTGTGTGGTGTGTTTTGTGTGAGACACTGTTTAACGGTGTGTGTAGGTTGTAAAGTGTGTGTAGGTCTGTTTAACATGTGTGTAGGTGTGTTTAAGGTGTGTGTAGGTGTGTTTAATGTGTGTGTAGTGTAGGTGTGTGTGTGTATGTGTGTGGTGTGTTTAAGGTGTGTGTGTGTAGGTGTGTTTAATGTGTGTGTAGGTGTGTTTAACGTGTGTGTGTAGGTGTGTTTAAAGTGTGTGTAGGTGTGTTTAACATGTGTGTAGGTGTGTTTAACTCGTGTGTAGGTGTGTAGGTGTTTAAGGTGTGTTTAACGTGTGTGAGGTGTGTTTTAAGTGTGTGTGTGTGTAGGTCTGTTTAAAGTGTGTGTAGGTGTGTTTAACGTGTGTGTAGGTGTGTTTAAGTGTGTGTAGGTGTGTGTGTGTGTGTAGGTGTGTTTAAACGCGTGTGTAGGTGTGTTTAATGTGTGGTAGGTGTTTAAAGTTTAACATGTGTGTAGGTGTGTTTAACGTGTGTGTAGGTGTGTTTTAAAGTGTGTGTAGGTGTGTTTAATGTGTGTGTAGGTGTGTTTAAGGTGTGTGTGTGTGTAGGTGTGTTTAACGTGTGTGTGTAGAGGTGTGTTTTAAGTGTGTGTAGGTGTGTTTAATGTGTGTGTAGTGTGTGTGTGTGTAGGTGTGTTTAACATGTGTGTGTAGGTGTGTTTAGGTGTGTTTAAGTGTGTGTGTGTGTGTAGGTGTGTTTAGTGTGTGTAGGTGTGTGTGTGTAGTGTAGGTCTGTTTAAAGTGTGTGTAGGTGTGTTTAACATGTGTGTAGGTGTGTTTAACGTGTGTTTAAGTGTGTGTGTGTTTCGTGTGTGTGTGGGTGTGTTTAATGTGTGTGTAGGTGTGTTTAAAGTGTGTGTAGGTGTGTTTAACGCGTGTGTAGGTCTGTGTAAAGTGTGTGTAGGTGTGTTTAACATGTGTGTAGGTGTGTTTAACTCGTGTGTAGGTGTGTTTAACGTGTGTATGTGTAGTGTGTGTTTAACGCGTGTGTGTGTAGGTGTGTTTATGTGGTGTGTGTGTGTAGGTCGCGTGTGTAGGTGTGTTTAATGTGTGTGTGTAGGTGGTGTGTGTGTAGTGTGGTGTGTGTTTAAGTGTGTGTTTAGTGTGTGTAGGTGTGTTTAGGTGTGTTTACTGTGTGTGTAGGTGTGTTTAATGTGTGTGTAGGTCTGTTTAAAGTGTGTGTAGGTGTGTTTAACGTGTGTGTAGAGGTGTGTTTTAAGTGTGTGTAGGTGTGTTGTAAATGTGTGTGTGTGTGTGTAGGTGTGTTTAAGTGTGTGTAGGTGTGGTGGTGTGTGTTTAACGTGTGTGTGTGTTTAACAGGTGTGTGTGTGTAAGTGTGTGTAGTGTGTGTTGTGTGTGTAGTGTGTGTAGGTGTAATGTGTGTGTAGGTCTGTGTTTAAAGTGTGTGTAGGTGTGTTTAACATGTGTGTAGGTGTGTTTAACTCGTGTGTAGGTGTGTTTCTTTGTGTGTTTTGTGTGTGTGTAGGTGTGTAAGGTGTGTGTAGGTGTGTTGTAAGGTGTGTGTGTGTGTAGGTGTGTTTAATGTGTGTGTCGTGTGTAGGTGTGTTTAGGTGTGTTTAATGTGTGTGTAGGTGTGTTTAACATGTGTGTGTGTAGGTGTGTTTATGTGTGTAGGTGTGTGTAGGTGTGTTTAAGGTGTGTTTAACATGTGTGTAGGTGTGTTTAAGGTGTGTAGGTGTGTTTAACGCGTGTGTAGGTCTGTGTAAAGTGTGTGTAGGTGTGTTTAACATGTGTGTAGGTGTGTTTAACGTGTGTGTTTAGGTGTGTTTAACTCGTGTGTAGGTGTGTTTAACGTGTGTGTGGGTGTGTTTAAGGTGTGTGTGTGTGTGTGTGTAGGTGTGTTTAAAGTGTGTGTAGGTGTGTTTAACATGTGTGTAGGTGTGTTTAACTCGTGTGTGTAGGTGTGTTAACTCGTGTGTAGGTGTGTTTACGTGTGTGTAGGTGTGTAACGTGTGTAGGTCTGTTTAAGTGTGTGTAGGTGTGGTTAACCGTGTGTGTGTGTAGGTGTGTTTAACATGTGTGTAGGTGTGTTTAATGTCGTGTGTAGGTGTGTGTGTGTGTGTAGGTGTGTTTAAGTGTGTGTAGGTGTGTTTACGTGTGTGTAGGTCTGTGTAAAGTGTGTGTAGGTGTGTTTAACATGTGTGTAGGTGTGTTTAACGTGTGTGTAGGTGTGTGTGTGTGTGTAGGTGTGTTTAGGTGTGTTTATGGTGTGTAAGGTGTGTAAAGTGTGTGTAGGTGTGTTTAACATGTGTGTAGGTGTGTTTAACGTGTGTGTAGGTGTGTTTAACAGGTGTGTGTGTGTAGGTGTGTTTAACGTGTGTGTAGGTCTGTGTAAAGTGTGTGTAGGTGTGTTTAACATGTGTGTAGGTGTGTTTACGTGTGTACTCTGTTTAAAGTGTGTGTAGGTGTGTTAATCGTGTGTAGGTGTGTTTAACGCGTGTGTAGGTGTGTTTAATGTGTGTGTAGGTGTGTTTAACATGTGTGTAGGTGTGTTTAACGTGTGTGTAGGTGTGTTTAACGTGTGTGTAGGTCTGTGTAAAGTGTGTGTAGGTGTGTTTAACATGTGTGTAGTGTGTTTAACTCGTGTGTGTGTGTAGGTGTGTTTAACTGTCGTGTGTAGGTGTGTTTAACGCGTGTGTAGGTGTGTTTAATGTGTGTGTAGGTGTGTTTAACATGTGTGTAGGTGTGTTTAACTAATGCGTGTGTAGGTGTGTTTAACGCGTGTGTAGGTGTGTTTAACGTGTGTGTGTGTAGGTGTGTTTAATGTGTGTGTGTGTGTGTGTTTTGTTGTGTGTGTGTTTTGTGTGTGTGTGTGTGTAGGTGTGTTTAACATGTGTGTAGGTGTGTTTAACGTGTGTGTAGGTGTGTTTAACGCGTGTGTAGGTGTGTTTAATGTGTGTGTAGGTGTGTTTAACGTGTGTAAACGTATACATGTGTATGAATGGGTGAGTGTGTGAGTAGTGTGAGTCGGTGTGAATCGGTGTATCGGTGTGTCGTGTAGTCAACGTATAGTCGGTGTGAGTCGGTGTGAGTCGGTGTGAATCGGTGTGAGTCAGTGTGAGTCAGTGTGAGTCAGTGTGAGTCGGTGTGAGTCAGTGGGAGTCAGTGTGAGTCGGTGTGAATCGGCTGTGTGTCGGTGTGAGTCGGTGTGAGTCAGTGTGAGTCAGTGTGAGTCGGTGTGAGTCAGTGTGAGTCGGTGTGAGTCGGTGTGAGTCAGTGTGAGTCGGTGTGAGTCGGTGTGAGTCAGTGTGAGTCGGTGTGAATCGGCTGTGAATCGGCTGTGAATCGGTGTGAGTCGGTGTGAGTCAGTGTGAGTCGGTGCGAGTCAGTGTGAGTCAGTGACTCGGTGAGTCAGAGATTCCCGTTAAGCAGGACGTCTTTATTATCAGATACAGAAAATGGTTTTTCATGGAAAATGTGTGTTGATGACATTTTTATCTCCAAATCCATCAGGAGACGTTCTGCTGCGGGAATCTGCCACTTTACACAGAGAGGAGTGTACAGCGCTACACAAAGTGCTCTCACACACACACACACACACACACACACACACACACACATCAGTACACTAATACAAACAACAAACAACTTTATTAATAAATAGTTACTTTTAATATATTGATAAAGGGGGTCATCATATGTCTTCATAAATAAGTGTTATATTTTATTTACTAAATATTTAGATAGAAAGAAAAAATGTTATACTTAATAAATAATTAGAAAATAATAAGAAATTATTATTATTATTATTATTATTATTATTATTATTATTATTATAATAATATATTATAATTATTATTAATTATTGCAATTACGAATAAACAGATAAATAAAGTGTAACAAACAATTCAAATTTTCTATATATTAATTTATGATAAGAATTCATGAAAGAAGTATTTAAATTAATTTTGCAAATAAAAATAAAAAATATGATTAATATAGATATATATATATATATATATATATCTATATATATCTATATATATATAATATAAATGGCAAGAAAAAAGAAGAAAAGAAATCAACCAAAACAATCTCTCAAAATACCTTTGCAAAGTAAAAATGTATAAATGAAAATGCATTTTATAAATTATAATTATAATTATATTCATATTACATAAATATTTTATATCTTAATATATTTAACACCTTTTGAATTCCAATTTATTTTATCCTCATTTTACAGTAATATAACAATTGATATATAAATCCATTTATGGTTAAAACATTATTTATTTGTTACATTTTTTGTTGAAGGAAAAATGTCAACAATACACAATTACAATTCAATGTAAACAACAACACAACCCCCCCCCCCCCCCCCCCTCCCATTTATCTTTACATTATATATCGTATAAAAAATTACATGGTTTCTGAAGGTTTGTTCCTGACACTGGAGACTCCTTCCATACACATGTTTCTCCTGTACATTCATTCAGCTTCACCTCGTCTGCGATCTCACTGCTGTCAATGAATCACCGCCTTCTGACCAATCAGAGCGCATGGATTATTTCCTGCTTTTTAATTGGTCCGGCTTTAATTTGACCCTCTGTAATCGGCTCCCTGGGAATCCTGGATTTGTGGGAATAAAGCGACTCAGCGAAAATGTTAGTGACGTTAGTGATCGTTACAACACTGTGTGTGTGTGTGTGTGTGTGTGTGTGTGTGTGTGTGTGTGTGTGTGTGTTAATAACAGATGATGAGAATATACGTTTTAAATCCCCTGATAAAGGAACGTCACGAGGAACCTCACCATCAACACCAGATCATTATTCATCACATCCCATCACCACTCCACTTCCCAGTGACGGGAATCCCAGAGCGGATTAATGCGGTCCGAAGCCGTCGTCATGGTTACTAAGTGCCTCATCTCACGTGTCTTCAGGTCGTCCATGTGGAGAACGTCTCCAGCAGCAGTCAGTGGGCTTTCATCGGTGATGAGACGTCCATCCGCCAGGATCTTCACTCGTCTGACCTTGGGCCTGATTTTGACCTTGACTCGTCATTACAAAGGTGATTTTGTGCATTTGGTCCTTCAATCCACATTTCCACACTCACAACATCCAAACCTTCACTCGATGGAGATGTTCTTCAGCAGGGTCGAGGAGCAGAGACGGAGCAGGACATTCCATGATAGATAACATTCCAGACGTCCAGACGGAGAGTCTGATCACGTCTTCGCTGATCCCCACAGAACTTCACTGCGCAGGAACATGAAGAACATGCAGGTCCATAACCATCACCAACGTTCCTCTCCTGGAAGAACATCTTCAGACCCTGAAGTTCATCAGGACCGGAGCAGGAATCTGTCATTGATCTCCCCACGTTCCTCTTCTTTATTTAGGTTCCTTCAGGAGAGCGTTCCGGATCCGTGTTTTTCATTCGGGATCATCGCTCCAATTCCGACTCCTCCAACCAAAACACACGAGCACAACAACCGCCTGTAAATAAATACCCCCCCCCTCCATCAGAACCCAAACCTTCTACATCTTCCACCTTTGTTTCCCAGCATGCTCCTCTCTCAGACCTTCACGCGTCGCCTTCCGGTTCGGCTCGGGTCCTTCAGATCGATATCCTGCTGACAGTTTAATGGCCTGAGCGCCGTGTAATCTCCACGGAGATCTAATGTTTCACAACCAAACGCGATTACTCCGACCGCCGAGCCGAGCATCTGCACTTCACTCCTCCATTAGTGACTTCTCCACCAGGACCACACGGTGATGGAGCTCACGATTCCACCCTCCCAAAAAAACGACAGAACCGGGAATCGGAGCTCAGGATCCGTCCCACAAACACAAACATCCCTCAGACAGCAAAAACCCCCAAACCCATCCCTGCTCTTCCTCTCTGTCCTTCTGGATCCGCGGGACGCTTGCGTCAGGAAGAACATCTGTGCCAAACATCTGGATGGTGGTGATGTCGCGCTGTGACCCCTGACAGGAGCAGGTCATGGTGAGAGAAGATCATCACTGACGACATCAGAGCAAACCATCTCCTTCTCGATGGAGGAACGGATGGAGGGAGGGATGGAGGGAGGGAGGGATGGAGGGAGGGATGGATGGATGGATGGATGGAGGGGATGGATGGATGGGATGGATGGGATGGATGGAGGGAGGGAGGGAGGGATGGATGGAGGGAGGGATGGATGGAGGGATGGATGGATGAGGGATGGATGGAGGGAGGGATGGAGGGATGGAGGGATGGATGGAGGATGGGAGGGAGGGATGGATGGATGGATGGATGGGTGTTTGGATGGATGGATGGATGGAGGGAGGGATGGCGGGAGGGAGGGAGGGAGGGAGGGCTGGATGGATGGATGGAGATGGATGGATGGAGGGATGGATGGGGATGGATGGATGGATGGATGGAGGGAGGGAGGGAGGGATGGATGGATGGATGGATGGATGGAGGGAGGGATGGATGGAGGGATGGATGGATGGATGGATGGATGGATGGATGGATGGATGGATAGGATGGACTGGATGGATGGATGGATGATGGATGGATGGATGGATGGATGGATGGATGGATGGATGGATGGATGGAGGGATGAAAGAAGGGTGAACCTCGGAGGAGGCTTTTATTTATAGAGTGCATGAAAAGAGTGAATAGAGAGAAAGAGAGGAGGACCTGAGACAGAGAGAGAGAGAGCAGGGCTGCTGTGCACAGTGAGAGCAGGTTCTCATCGCCATGTCGGAGTTCTGGCTCTCTGTCTCAGGAGTGTGTGTGTGTGTGTGTGTGTGTGTGTGTGTGTGTGTGTGTGTGTGTGTGTGTGTGTGTGTGTGTGGTGTAAGAGAAACAGCAAGAGATGAGAATTCACACTTTAGAGTCAACCATAATCCCAGTATTAGTTTCCTCCTTCTTCTCTCCTCCTCCTTCCTCCTCCTTCTTCTCCTCCTCCTTCTCCTCCTCCTCCTCTTCTCTTCTTCTTCTTCTCCTCCTCCTTCTTCTCCTCCTTCCTTCTCCTCCTTCTTCTCCTCCTCAAGAGGAGGATTTTTCTCCTCCTCCTCTTCTTCTCCTCCTTCTCTCTCCTCCTCTTCTCCTCCTTCTTCTCCTCCTTCTTCTCCTCCTTCTTCTCCTTCTTCTCCTCCTCCTCCTCCTCTTGCTTCTTCTCCTCCTCCTTCTTCTCCTCCTTCTCCTCCTCCTCTCTCCTCTCCTCTTCTCCTCTTCTTCTCCTCTTCTCCTCTTCTCTCTTCTTCTCCTTCTTCTTCTCCTCTTCTTCTCTCTCTCTCTTCATTCTTCTCCTCTTCTTCTTCTCCTCCTTCTTCTCCTCTTCTTCTCCTCCTCTTCTCCTTCTCCTCCTCTTCTCCTCCTCCTCTCTCCTCTCTCCTCCTCTTCTTCTCCTCTTCTCCTCCTTCTTCTCCTCCTCCTTCTCCTCCTTCTTCTCTTCTCCTCTTCTCATCCTCCTCCTCTTCCTCTTTCTCCTCCTCCTCTCGTTCTTCTCCTCCTTCTTCTTCTTCTTCTCTCTCGTCTTCTTCTTCTTCTTCTTCTTCCTCCTTCTTCTTCTTCCTTCTCCTTCTTCTCCTCCTTCTTCTCCTCATTCTTCTTCTCCTCTTCTCCTCTTCATTCTTCTCCTCATTCTTCTTCTTCTTCTTCTTCCTCTCTCTATTCTTCTCCTCCTTCTTCTTCTCCTCCTTCTTCTCTCTTCTTCCTCATTCTTCTCCTCCTTCTTCTTCTCCTCCTTTTCCTTCTTGGTCTGAAAGTTTCTTCTCGTTCCTTCTGAGCTTCGTCCTGCTGTTCAGTCCCTCATGTTCATGTTCTCCCTGCGTTCTTTATAGGTTCCTCCTGGATTCATCACTACTTCTCCGTTGGTTCATCCTGCGTTCTTTCTTTGTTGTTTCTCATTGTTTTTTCTGTTCCATCTCTTAATAAGATGAACTTGATGTTCAGTTGTGTGCAGATCCGTGTAGGAGAACATGGAACGTTATTGGTTCTACAAGTTTTTTTAAAAAATCTATTTATGTTTACATTTCAGTGTAAAAGAGATTGGATTGGAGATCGGATTGTTGGAGTTGGGAATGTTGGAGTTGGGAATGCTGGAAATGTTGGGAGTGTAGGAGTTGGGAATGTTGTAGTTGGGATTGTTGGAGTTGGGAATGTTGGAGTTGGGAATGTTGGAGTTGGGAATGCTGGGAATGTTGCAGTTGGGAATACTGTAGATCGGATTGTTGGAGTTGGGAATGTTGGAGTTGGGAATGTTGGAGTTGGGAATGTTGGAGTTGGGATTGTTGGAGTTGGGAATGCTGGGAATGTTTGGAGTTGGGAATGATATTTGGAGTTGGGAATATTGGAGATCGGATTGTTGGAGTTGGGAATGCTGGGAATGTTGCAGTTGGGAATATTGTAGATTGGATTGTTGGAGTTGGGAATGCTGGGAATGTTGGAGTTGGGAATATTGGAGATCGGATTGTTTGAGTTGGGAGTGCTGGGAATGTTGCAGTTGGGATTATTGGAGATGTTGCAGTTGGGAATATTGGAGATCGGATTGTTGGAGTTGGGAATGCTGGGAATGTTGGAGTTGGGAATATTGGAGATCGGATTGTTGGAGTTGGGAATGCTGGGAATGTTTGGAGTTGGGAATATTGGAGATCGGATTGTTGGAGTTGGGAATGCTGGGAATGTTTGGAGTTGGGAATATTGGAGTTGGGATCAGATTGTTGGAGTTGGGAATGCTGGGAATGTTTGGAGTTGGGAATATTGGAGATCGGATTGTTGGAGTTGGGAATGCTGGGAATGTTGGAGTTGGGATTATTGGAGATTGGATGTGAGTAAAAGAGTTTGTTTGTGTTCTGATGTTATAGCAGATGTAAACACTCGTTCTCTCACCACGCACTCAGGAAAACCATGATGAAAGCTATGAATGAACCCCTGCTGACCAATCAGATCGTGGAGGAGGAACAGTGAAAGCTGGAGTTAGTACTCGGAGTTTACGTTAATAATTTTGTAGAGATCCGGTTTGAGTTCCTCGGCTGTTCCCGGCGTTCGCTCTTCCTGTCACCCATTCCCGACTTCTTTATGTGTCTTTAGATATTCTGTTTTTTTCTCCTCCTTTATCTGTCCTTGTGAGAAAGTTCGCAATTTCCTTCCTCCGCTAGTTTGGAGACACTCGGTTCCCTGGAGTTCTCCGTGATAAATGACATGTCCAGCACTGTTTATCAGGCAGATCTGTTCATCTCACACCTCCACGCTCTCCTTCTTCCCTTCTCTCACTCTTTCTTCCTCTCCTCTCTGCCCCTAAACAGACGCAAAGAAAAAGTGTGAAGCGAATATTCATCACAGGAATGTCAGAGACCGGAATGTCAGAGACCGGAATCTCTGAGACCGGAATGTCAGAGACCGGAATCTCTGAGACCGGAATGTCAGAGACCGGAATGTGCTGGAATGTCTTTAATGAGAGTGTTGAAGTTCGGAGTGTTGGGGAACGTAGAGCGGGAAAGATCAGAACGTTCAAAAACAAAACACTGGGGACTGGGAACGTCTCAGACCGGAGTGCTGGAGAACACTGGGGACTGGGAACGTCTCAGACCGGAGTGCTGGAGAACACTGGGGACTGGGGACTGGGAACGTCTCAGACCGGAGTGCTGGAGAACACTGGGGACTGGGAACGTCTCAGACCGGAGTGCTGGAGAACACTGGGGACTGGGAACGTCTCAGACCGGAGTGCTGGAGAACACTGGGGACTTGGAACGTCTCAGACCGGAGTGCTGGAGAACACTGGGGACTGGGAACGTCTCAGACCGGAGTGCTGGAGAACACTGGGGACTGGGAACGCTCAGACCGGAGTGCTGGAGAACACTGGGGACTGGGAACGTCTCAGACCGGAGTGCTGGAGAACACTGGGGACTGGGAACGTCTCAGACCGGAGTGCTGGAGAACACTGGGGACTGGGAACGTCTCAGACCGGAGTGCTGGAGAACACTGGGGACTGACTTGGAACGTCTCAGACTGGGGACGGAGTCTGGAGAACACTGGGGACCGTCTCAGACCGGAGTGCTGGAGAACACTGGGGACTGGGAACGTCTCAGACCGGAGTGCTGGAAAACAGAACACTGGAGACTGGAGTGATATAAATTGGTTTATACGAACTTTGAAAAACAGAGCATTCGAGACAGAACACTGGAGACCGGAACGTCACAGAACAGAGTGTTGCAGACTGAACACTGGAGACGGGAGAATTGGAGTCTGGAATGTTGAAAACCACTGGCGTTCGGAGCAATGAAATCTGGAGTGCTGGAGACCAAAGTGTTTAACATCTGGTGTGCTGCAGTCTGGAGTTTTTGAATTGGCGTTGGGAAAGTTGTAGTTGGGAATGTTGGGAGTGTTGGAGTTGGGAATGTTGGGAATGTTGGAGTTGGGAATGCTGGAAATGTTGGGAGTGTAGGAGTTGGGAATGTTGTAGTTGGGAGTGTAGGAGTTGGGAATGTTGTTGTTGTGGAAGGTTGGGAATGTTGGGAGTGTTGGAGTTGGGAATGTTGTAGTTGCGAGTGTTGGAGTTGGGAATGCTCAGAATGTTGGGAGTGTAGGAGTTGGGAATGTTGTAGTTGGGAGTGTAGGATTTGGGGATGTTGTAGATGGGAATGTTGGGAATGTTGGGAGTGTTGGAATTGGGAATGTTGTAGTTGGGAATGTTGTAGTAGGGAATGTTGGGAGTGTAGGAGTTGGGAATGTTGTAGTTGGGAGTGTTGGAGTTGGGAATGTTGGGAATGTTGGGAGTGTAGGAGTTGGGAATGTTGTAGTTTGGAGTGTAGGAATTGGGAATGTTGTATTTGGGAGTGTAGGAGTTGGGAATGTTGGGAATGTTGGGAGTGTTGGAGTTGGGAATGTTGTATTTGGGAGTGTAGGAGTTGGGAATGTTGGGAATGTTGGGAGTGTTGGAGTTTGGAATGTTGTAGTTGGGAGTGTTGGAGTTGGGAATGTTGGGAATGTTGGGAGTGTTGGAGTTGGGAATGTTGTAGTTGGGAATTTTGTAGTTTGGAGTGTAGGACCTGGGAATGTTGTATTTGGGAGTGTATGAGTTGGGAATGTTGGGAATGTTGGGAGTGTTGGAGTTGGGAATGTTGGGAGTGTTGGAGTTGGGAATGTTGTAGTTGGGAGTGTTGGAGTTGGGAATGTTGTACTTGGGAATGTTGGAGTTGGGAATGTTGTAGTTGGGAGTGTTGGAGTTCGGAATGCTGGTTCTTGGCTGTAATGGGATCCGCGTGGTTCCGTGTGTTTGTCCAGGATGGAACTGAGTGTTGATGCTGTAAAATAAAGGGCTTTTTCCCGTCATTAACACGGCGAGCGGAAACGGCGGAGAGACGGAAAAGTCTTTAGCGTGTGAATGTGTTTGTTTTGAGAGGAAGGAAAACAGTGTTTTGGCGTCTGACAGATAAATTGTTTTGTCTAAATGGATAAATGAAATTCCCGGTTCGGCCTTCTCGCTTCACTGATGGGATCATTGGCACTTTGTCTCGGCAGTGCGAGACGATCGCGTCTGTAACCAGGAGGTCAGATTCACTGTTTACAACAAACAAACACCAAAATACAAACATCAACAAACAAACAAATAAATAAAATGAAGTT
>JACRUU010000029.1:18502666-18505166 GCA_030449085.1 Kryptopterus vitreolus
AAGGCGTTCCTCAGCACGTTCCTCTGGAATTCTGTGGATCATTTAGAATTATTGGATAAAGAATTAGGGACACGGTGGTTTAGTGGTTAGCACGGTAGGTTGATTGGCACCTTGGAAAATTGTCCCTAGTGTGTGAATGTGTGTGTGTGTGTGTGTGTGTGTGTGTGTGATGGGTTGGCATTCCATCCAGTGTGTATCCTGCCTTAATACCCATAGACGCCTGAGATAGACACAGACTCCCCGTGACCCGAGGGAAGATCGGATAAAGCGCTAGAAGATGAATGAATGAATGAATGAATGAATGAATTACAGCAGGAAAAAAGTCTGCTTTTAACATTTTAATGGTTTTAACGGTTTTCTTTTTAATGGTTCTCCTGGTGGAACAACTGAAGAACCTTTAAGAGATGTATATCGTTTAAGAATCAATAAGATAAAAGGTGTAGAATATTCCCATTCCCAGATAGAAGGTGAAAAGTGTAGTGTAGTGTGTGTGTGTGTGTGTGTGTGTGTGTGTGTGTGTGTGTGTGTGTGTGTGTGTGTGAAAAAGACTTTAAAATCAGCAGACTATGGTGAGGGTGAAGTTGATGTCAGCGTGGGACAGGAGGAAGTGACGGATAAGCGTGGAGACTTTTCCCCTCCCTGTGATTAATGAGCGTTCACGGCGTACGCTGGAGCTCCACATCACTGATCAACAAAACCCCTCCCTCAGGGGAAAGGGGGCGGGGTTATGCAGATTTGTTCATCGTGTGGGCGTGGCTAATTTAACTAATATGTAGATGTGATACATTTGGAGAATAATTTTTAATTGAATTGTTTTCTCACAAGAGTTCAGGACTGACCAAATCCACCCCACCCTACACCCTACACCCTACACCCACACCCTACACCCTATGCCATATCCCCTACACCCTATAAAGTGCACTACATAGGGGGGATTAGATTATATCCCCTACACACTATAAAGTGCACTACATAGGGGGGATTAGATTATATCCCCTACACCCTATAAAGTGCACTACATAGGGGGGATTAGATTATATACCCCTACATAGGGGGGGGTTAGATTATATCCCCTACACCCTATAAAGTGCACTACATATGGGGGGGATTAGATTATATCCCCTAAACACTATAAAGTGCACTACATAGTGGGGGATTAGATTATATCCCCTACACCACTATAAAGTGCACTACATAGGGGGGGGATTAGATTATATCCCCTACACCCTATAAAGTGCACTACATATGGGGGGGATTAGATTATATCCCCTACACACTATAAAATGCACTACATAGGGGGATTAGATTATATCCCCTACACCCTATAAAGTGCACTACATAGGGGGGGTTAGATTATATCCCCTACACCCTATAAAGTGCACTACATATGGGGGGGATTAGATTATATCCCCTAAACACTATAAAGTGCACTACATAGTGGGGGATTAGATTATATCCCCTACACCCTATAAAGTGCACTACATAGGGGGGGGATTAGATTATATCCCCTACACACTATAAAGTGCACTACATAGGGGGGATTAGATTATATCCCCTACACACTATAAAGTGCACTACATAGGGGGGATTAGATTATATCCCCTACACCCTATAAAGTGCACTACACCCAAAGGGGGGGATTAGATTATATCCCCTACACACTATAAAGTGCACTACATAGGGGGGATTAGATTATATCCCCTACACCTATAAAATGCACTACATAGGGGGATTAGATTATATCCCCTACACCCTATAAAGTGCACTACATAGGGGGATTAGATTATATCTCCTACACCCTATAAAGTGCACTACATAGGGGGGATTAGATTATATCCCCTAAACACTATAAAGTGCACTACATAGTGGGGGATTAGATTATATCCCGTACACCCTATAAAGTGCACTACATAGGGGGATTAGATTATATCCCCTACACCCTATAAAGTGCACTACATAGGGGGGGGATTAGATTATATCCCCTACACCCTATAAAGTGCACTACATAGGGGGGGATTAGATTATATCCCCTACACCCTATAAAGTGCACTACATAGGGGGGATTAGATTATATCCCCTACACACTATAAAGTGCACTACATAGGGGGGATTAGATTATATCCCCTAAACACTATAAAGTGCACTACATAGTGGGGGATTAGATTATATCCCCTACACACTATAAAGTGCACTACATAGGGGGATTAGATTATATCCCCTACACCCTATAAAGTGCACTACATATGGGGGGGATTAGATTATATCCCCTAAACACTATAAAGTGCACTACATAGGGGGGATTAGATTATATCCCCTACACACTATAAAGTGCACTACATAGGGGGATTAGATTATATCTCCTACACTATAAAGTGCACTTCATAGGGGGGATTAGATTATATCCCCTACACCCTATAAAGTGCACTACATAGGGGGGATTAGATTATATCCCCTACACCCTATAAAGTGCACTACATAGGGGGATTAGATTATATCTCCT
>JACRUU010000029.1:18510166-18513641 GCA_030449085.1 Kryptopterus vitreolus
CAGTGTTACAGTGTACAACTATAATAACTGTACAATTCATGCAGAAATAAACACAAACACTAACAATGTAGAATTCAATGTAAAATTAACACTGATTTATAGAATTAACACAATGTAGAATTAACAATGAATTAACACTAAAATTAACACTGATTTATAGAATTAACACTAACAATGTAGAATTAACACTGATTTATAGAATTAACACTGATTTATAGAATTAACACTGATTTATAGAATTAACACTAACAATGTAGAATTAACACTGATATATATGATATATATATATTATATAATATAGATATATATTGAATTAACACTAATATGATAATATATATAATTAACCACTAACAATGTAGAATTAATACTGATATATATATATATATATATATATATATATATATATATATATATATATATATATATATAACACTAACTGATATATATAATAACACGGATTATAGAACTGTGACTAGTTAATAGATCGTAATAGAATTAACAATAAACAATGTAGAATTTAAATTAACACGATATATATATAAAATACATTAACTGAATATAATTAACAACTATGATGCAGAATTAACATAATGATATATATGAATTAAACACTAATGATGCAGAATTAACACTGATATATATATATATATATATATATTATATAACATATATATATATATATATATATATATACAATATATATATATATATATATAACACCTAACGATGCAGAATTAACAATTGATATATATATAGAAATTAACACTAACTGATATAAGAATTAACACTAATGATGCAGAATTAACACTGATATATAATATATGATATATATATATACTATATATAATATATATATATATATATATATATATATATATATACTGATATATATAATTAACACTAACGATGCAGAATTAACACTGATATATATAGAATTAACACTAACGATGCAGAATTAACACTGATATATATAGAATTAACACTAACGATGCAGAATCAACATTGATTTATAGAATTAACACTAACACAGAATTAAGACTGTAGTGTAGAATTAACACTAACGATGTAGAATTAACACTATAATATTATTATGAACGCTGCAGTGCTCATTAGATTTGTTGTTTATTAATTTAACTGTAGAAATTCATACGCGGACGCAGTTACAGTTTATTAATTACGTAATAGTGACAGACGAAGAGAGAGAGAGAGAGAGAGAGAGAGAGAGAGAAATAGAGACAAATAAAGGAGGAGTCTGTCTGTCTCTCTTTTTTCAACATCTCTCTCCTTTTTTTCTTGTCTCGGGTTCTTTCGCCCGCATATATCTCCATCTGATTCTCTCTCTCTCTCTCTATCTGGTCCACTCTGATCTCTCTATCTATCTCTCTTTCTCATCCTCTCCATTCCTTTATAAGGAAATTACTTTTGCTAACAACTTCCTGTTTTAGGTCTGAGGAAGGAATAATGACCTCGACATCCATCGTTCTTTCCCTCCTTCCATCCCTTCTTTCTTTCGCAGAACCCATAACGAGGCAATGTTTATCCCATCGTCTCAGTCTTTCCATCTCAGTTTCCCCCTCACTGTCTCTCTCTCTCTGTTCTCTATCATTAATAAACACCAAATGAAACATAAGACAGGAACTCTCCTATCTGTCTCTCCCTCTCTCCCTCTCTCTGTCCATCTGAATCTATCTCTTACTCAGAGCACAGAGAACATTTAGTTCTAGTCTCTCTCTCTCTCTCTCTCTCTCTCTCTCTCTCTCTTTCCACTCCCGCTTTCACTTTTTCTATATTTAGATAGAAAGTATTGCAGTTGGAGAAAACTGTACATACTGTTCTATCGCTTATTCTCTCTCTCTATCTTTCTCTCTTTTCATCTTTCTCTCGTTCTTCTCTCATATATGTTCTTTTTTATAGAAAAAAGAACTGGGCAAATGTAGAGATCAGACCTATAGATGATCAGACTAGGATCAGACCTGTAGAGATCAGACCTGTAGAGAGGATCAGACCTATAGATGATCAGACCTGTAGATGATCAGACCTGTAGAAGATCAGACCTGTAGAAGATCAGACCTGTAGATGATCAGACCTATAGAAGATCAGACCTGTAGGAGATCAGATGTAGGAGATCAGACCTGTAGATGATCAGACCTATAGAAGATCAGACCTGTAGATGATCAGACCTGTAGAATGATCAGACCTGTAGAATATCAGATGTACCGTGTAGAGATCAGACCTGTAGATGATCAGACCGTGTAGGAGATCAGACCTGTAGATGATCAGATGTAGGAGATCAGACCTGTAGATGATCTGTAGAGACCCTGTAGAAGATCAGACCTGTGAAGAAGTGATCAGACCTAAGAAGTAAGATCAGATCTGACTGTAGAAGATCAGACCTGAAGAAGTTCAGACCTGAAGAAGATCAGACCTGTAGAAGATCAGACCTGAAGAAGTTCAGACCTGAAGAAGATGAAGAAGAACAGACTTGTAGAAGATCACACTTGTAGGAGTCAGACCTGTAGAGATCAGACCTGTAGATGATCAGACCTGTAGATCAGACTGTAGATGATCAGACCTGTACAGTGATATTTATTACAACTACATGTGAAAATCATTACATCATATCAAAATAGGCCACGCCCCTACTTGTGTAACATTAACACACAAAATCTGCCAACACACACATCTAATGATAGAATACCAACAGTTTATCATATCATCAAAGCCTATATGTGTGTGTGTGTGTGTGGGGTGTAATTGTGGGGTGTTGTGTATATAAGTGTGGTTGTAATTGTGTGTGTGTTAATTGGTGTGTATATGTATTGTGTGTGTGTATATATAATTGTGTGTGTATGTGTATATGTGTTGGGGTGTGTGTGCTGGGTGATATTGTTGTGTGTGTGTATAATTGTGTGTGGTTATTGTGGTGTGTGTGTTATGTGTGTTTGTATATGTATTGTGTGTGTATATTATGTGGTAGTGTATAATGTGTGTGTTCTATAGTGTGTGTATATGTGTGTGTGTGTGTGTGTTTATGCTGTGTGTGTGTATATGTGTGTGTGTGTGTGTGTGTATAATTGTGTGTGTATATGTATGTGTGCGTGAATGTATGTATAATACTGTGTGGGTCATTGTGTGTGTGTGTGTGTGTGTGTGTATATATTTGTATGTATATAATTGTGTGTGTATAGTAATAATTGTATGTGTGTGTGTGTGTGTGTGTGTGTATGTGTGTGTGTGTGTGTGTGTGTGTATTGTATATGTGTTGTGTGTTAATGTGTGTGTGTATAATTGTGTGTGTGTATGTGTGTGTATATGGGTGTGTGTGTGTATAATTGTGTGTGTATATGTATATGTGTGTGTGTATATTTGTGTGTATATATGTGTGTGTGTGTGTGTATAATTGTTGTGTATATGTGTGTGTGTGTGTGTGTGGTATGTGTGTTGTGTGTGTGTGGATATGTGTGTGTGTGTGTGT
>JACRUU010000003.1:0-117500 GCA_030449085.1 Kryptopterus vitreolus
AACAAATCATAAAACAAAATAACAAATCATAAAATAAATACAACAACAGAATAACAAATCCGATAATACGTAAAAAGGTAGGTACAGTTTGGAAATGGAATACTTGCTGCTCATTGGATAAGACACCTGTCATTCAAGATATTAAGGCAGTAGGAAATCTTATAACTTCTACGTTTATTTTTCCTTGAGGTATCGGTGCACCTTTAAATATAATACATTAACAGAAGTAAACACAAATGGCAAGAGAAGGGGAAAATGGAATTCATTCAAACGCTACTTTGAGGAAGGACATTCATATGCATTTATACATGGTTTATTCACCCCAACACACCACCCCCCCCCCCCCAAACACCACACACACGTTCCGCCTTTCTCCTGCCACAGCCTGTAGTACTGGATGTATATCTTGATTGATGGGGCTGAATCCAATAAGCGCTAATTGATCCAAACTCAAACATTGCCTTCCTTTTCCGGTTTGCCTAATTGTCATTGTGTTTTCGGATTTATTAATGTGTTTCCGTATTTGTCATTTTGTTTTTAATTTGTTATTTTGTTTTCGGATTTATGAATGTTTCCGAATTTGTTATTTGTTTTTAGATTTTAGTTTTTTTTTGTTTTGGGTTTATTAATGTGTTTCCGAATGTTTTATTTTGTTTTTAGATTTTTTTGTTATTTTGTTTCTGAATTTGTTATTTTGTTTTTAGATTTTTGTTTTTAGATTTATTTTGTTTTTTTAGATGTCTTATTTTGTTTTTAGATTTGTTCTTTTATTTTCGTATTTACTAATGTGTTTTCTTTTAGGGCCAAGTGAAACATGGAAGACTGAAAGAAACGATATCGATTTTGAGATTAGACTTAATACTGACAAGTCTTTAGAGTCCAGTCCAGACGGCAGAGAGTCACAGACGTCAACAACGTGAAGTTATTAGAGTAGTTCAGAGAGCAGCACCTCCCTTAAACCACTAAACCCGAGCAATCAGCCTTTGTTGTGTTCCTGAAAGCACATTCAGTGTCAAACAGAAAAGCAACCATGAGAATGTGGAACTGACCAAGTCAAGTAAATGCTACACCTTTTTTATATTATTTCATATAAATGTTATTGGCACAGAGGGGCACAGTGGCTTAGTGGTTAGAACTTACACCTCACACCGCCAGGGTCCGGGTTCGATTCCGTCTCGGCCATGTGTGTGTGGAGTTTGCATGTTCTCCCCGTGCCTCAGGGGTTTTTCTCCGGGTTCTCCGGTTTCCTCCTCCAGTCCAAAAACATGCACGGTAGGTTGATTGGCACCTTGGAAAAATTGTCCCTAGTGTATTAATGTGTGTGTGTGTGTGTGTGTGCCCTGCGATGGGTTGGCATTCCATCCAGGGGTATCCTGCCTTAATGCCCATAGACACCTGAGATGTGCATTGTGCGAATAATTCATTCATTCATCTTCTACCGCTTTATCCGATCTTCCTCCCTTTATTCCGGGGTCACGGGGAGTCTGTGCCTATCTCAGGCTTCTATGGGCATTAAGGCAGGATACAACCTGGATGGAATGCCAACCCATCACAGGGCACACACACTCACACTCACATTCACACACACACATTCACGCACTAGGGACAATTTTCCAAGGTGCCAATCAACCTACCGTGCATGTTTTTTGGACCGGGAGGAAAGGACCGGAGAACCCGGAGAAAAAAACCCCTGAGGCACGGGGAGAACATGCAAACTCCACACACACATGGCCGAGAGGGGAATCGAACCCGGACGGTGTGGTGTGAGGCGAACATGCTAACCACTAAGCCACTGTGCCCCTATATATATATATATATATATATATATATATATATATATATATATATATATATATATATATATATAATATATATATATAATGAATGTATTGAAGTTGCAAGTTGGCAACTTCATCACGCTAGTACTTCTCAAGCTGACACAAAGAGACACAAAGCTCCAAAAGACACACAGCTTTGGAGGTTCATTGAGAGTAAGTCTATGCACCTTGCTTTTTGAAGTCACCACTTCCACAAACCGGCTGCATGTATCTGCTGGCTGAGTTCATTCTAAATTACGGCCTCAGCAATCTCCTGAGTGTCTTCTCCAGTAAATTCTGTCATATTTCTCATGAGAAATATCATTCATTTCTTGTAATTTATTTTGCTCTAATCTTACACTGCAAGTTACCATCTGTAAAGGCAGATGGTGCTTCAGAAAATGAAAAGAAAATCACACTCTCCTGCCTGTTGTGCATTATGCTTGCTCTTGTGAGTCTCAGCACATGCTGGAGGGGAATAAGAAAAAAAAAATGATCAAAATCTTCTTTCAGGTTAACCCTCAAATAGCACCCGAGTACTCTTTTCTCTCTGAGAACTGATGAATTGCAAACAAACAGAAATCAACGCACTTTTTCTTAGAGCTTATGGACACAGAAGGATTAGTGAGGTATAATTTGATTTTAAGATGGATGAATAATGAAACAATATTTAGACCCTGCGTATGAACAGTTACAGACGTGGACAAAATTGTTGGTACCCTTTGGTCAATGAAAGAAAAAGTCACAATGGTCACAGAAATAACTTTAATCTGACAAAAGTAATAATAAATAAAAATTCTATAAATGTTAACCAATGAAAGTCAGACATTGTTTTTCAACCATGCTTCAACAGAATTATGTAAAAAAATAAACTCATGAAACAGGCATGGACAAAAATGATGGTACCCCTAGAAAACACAGAAAATAATGTGACCAAAGGGACATGTTAATTGAAGGTGTGTCCACTAATTAGCATCACAGGTGTCTACAACCTTGTAATCAGCCATTGGGCCTATATATATGGCTCCAGGTAATCACTGTGTTGTTTGGTGATATGGTGTGTACCACACTCGACATGGACCAGAGGAAGCAAAGGAAAGAGCTGTCTCAAGAGATCAGAAAGAAAATTATAGACAAGCATGTTAAAGGTAAAGGCTATAAGACCATCTCCAAGCAACTAGATGTTCCTGTGAGTACAGTTGCACATATTATTCAGAAGTTTAAGATCCATGGGACTGTAGCCAACCTCCCTGGACGTGGCCGCAGGAGGAAAATTGATGACAAATCTAAGAGACGGATAATCCGAATGGTAACAAAAGAGCCTAGAAAGACTTCTAAAGAGATTCAAGGTGAACTTCATGCTCAAGGAACATCAGTGTCAGATCGCACCATCCGTCGTTGTTTGAGCCAAAGTGGACTACATGGGAGACGACCAAGGAGGACACCATTGTTGAAAACGAATCATAAAAAAGCAAGACTGGAATATGCCAAACTACATGTTGACAAGCCACAAAGCTTCTGGGAGAATGTCCTGTGGACAGATGAGACAAAAATCGTTTTTTGCCAAGGCACATCAGCTGTATGTTCACAGACGAAAAAATGAAGCATATCAAGAAAAGAACACTGTCCCTACTGTGAAACATGGAGGAGGCTCTGTTATGTTCTGGGGCTGCTTTGCTGCGTCTGGCACAGGGTGTCTTGAATCTGTGCAGGGTACAATGAAATCTCAAGACTATCAAGGAATTCTAGAGAGAAAATGTACTAGCCAGTGTCAGAAAGCTTGGTCTCAGTCGCAGGTCATGGGTCTTGCAACAGGACAATGACCCAAAACACACAGCTAAAAACACCCAAGAATGGCTAAGAGGAAAAAATTGGACTATTCTAAAGTGGCCGTCTATGAGCCCTGACCTCAATCCTATTGAGCATCTTTGGAAGGAGCTGAAACATGCAGTCTGGAAAAGGCACCCTTCAAACCGGACACAACTGGAGCAGTTTGCTCATGAGGAGTGGGCCAAAATACCTGCTGAGAGGTGCAGATGTCTCATTGACAGTTACAGGAAGCGTTTGATTGCAGTGATTGCCTCAAAAGGTTGCGCAACAAAATATTAAGTTAGGGGTACCATCATTTTTGTCCATGCCTGTTTCATGAGTTTATTTTTTTACATAATTCTGTTGAAGCATGGTTGAAAAACAATGTCTGACTTTCATTGGTTAACATTTATAGAATTTTTATTTATTATTACTTTTGTCAGATTAAAGTTATTTCTGTGACCATTGTGACTTTTTCTTTCATTGACCAAAGGGTACCAACAATTTTGTCCACGTCTGTAAACAAAAAAGACTTTGGCGTTCATATGTTTCTGGTAGGGAGCACGGTGGCTTAGTGGTTAGCACATTCGCCTCACACCGCCAGGGTCCGGGTTCAATTCCCGTCTTGGCCATGTGTGTGTGTGGGGAGTTTGCATGTTCTCCCCGTGCCTCAGGGGTTTTTTTTCTCCGGGTTCTCCAGTTTCCTCCCGGTCCAAAAACATGCACGGTAGGTTGATTGGCACCTTGGAAAATTGTCCCTAGTGTATGAATGTGTGTGTGAATGTGAGTGTGTGTGTGTGTGTGTGTGTGTGTGTGTGTGCACTGCGATGGGTTGGCATTCCATCCAGGGTGTATCCTGCCTTAATGCCCATAGACACCTGAGATAGGCACAGACTCCCCGTGACCCGAGGGAAGATCGGATAAAGCAGGTAGAAGATGAATGAATGAATGAATGTTTTATGTACACTATTAGTTAATAATGCTCTGATACCAAGGGAAAAAACTAATCTCAAACAATGGCAAAATTCCTTTTTTTTTTTTTTTAAATGTTCCTAGTACTGTTATATTCTTTAAACATTTTTAAAACATGATGTGATGTGCTTAAAATATTTAATCCCAATTCAATTATATATTTATTTTAATTGCTTAATTGCCATTAGTTAACTTGTGATTTACTGCACATTTCTCTGTTCTCAGTGCACTTTTTACACATTTCACAATATACACATTTCACTCAAAATCTCTCCCTTTAAATGTTAATTATTTAATATTTATTTCAAACTGTAAATAAATAAAAAAAATTGTTAAATATGGTACGTGGCTCCTTTAAGAATTATGTTCTAGTTTTGGTTGCTTTCCATATAAACTGGTGATACGTTTAGGATACATGGGGTAATATAAGCTAATATAGTGAAGTGTGAATTTTTGGAAGTGTGAGTAGATGTTTTTTTGTTAATAAAACACATCTATCACCTGTTTTATATTCCATCCTTAACATTACAAGCAGGTAAGAGTGGCTGAGGAAAGGTCAATGCTGAAATATCTGGGAAGGACACCGACTGAAGTTTCTTCTCAAGTGTCTTTGCTGTCCGGGTCTCATCACGCAGAGTGAAGGAAAAGATAACGCACATAGTATTGCACACTGCGTTAATAAAATGTGTGCCGGAAAAGCGAATTTGCATTAATGCACTATTAAGACGTTAACTTTCCCAATCACATATATATATATATATATATATATATATAGTCATATATATTCATTCTTCTCTTCTACCGCTATATCCGATCTTAGCCTGTGCCTATCTCAGGCGTCTATGGGCATTAAGGCAGGATACACCCTGGATGGAATGCCAACCCATCGCAGGGCACACACACACTCACATTCACACACACATTCATCACTAGGGACAATTTTCCAAGGTGCCAATCAAACCTACCGTGCATGTTTTTTTTTTGGACCGGGGGGAAACCGGAGAACCCCGGAGAAAAACCCCCTGAGGCACGGGGAGAACATGCAAAACTCCACACACACACATGGCCGAGACGGGAATTGAACCCGGGCCCTGGCGGTTGTAAGGTGATATATATATATATATATATATATATATATATATATATATATATATATATATATTCTAGCTAATCTGGCCTGAATGGAATTGTGACAATTATTAAAATTTGATGCATTTTTTAGTTCCTTATTGGTGTCTCAAAGTAGAGCAAGGCAGAAAACCATGTCTAAGACTTCATATTCACGATAGTGTCAACTTCATATTCTGTGCCCCGGGACAGAGGGTGTCTCATCTCTGTTTTCTGGTCACAACCTTCGGAATCTTGACGTCTGTTCAAACTTTCTGACACTCTCTGTTTGTGTGCATCAGTCTATAGCGCTATATAGTCTATAGGGCATGTAGCAGAAGGTTATTCAATACAAGGCATTGAATATATTTAGCTTGAAACAATTAGAGGAAGCAAATAAATCTGGCACATGTACATGTTCGTTAGCGCTGTGTTTTTCTTTATTGATATTTAGTGACGGCAGACTTTCTTTCAATGGGTATGTGAGACCTCATTTCTCCCTGCAGTCAGGAATGTATTGTATGGGCCTATATGTGCTTATGATAGACCGATTACATAATGAACTATTTAATCCAAATATAATGCTAGATGGGTCATTAGCTTTAGAAGCTGCTTTCCTTGCCTTGCTGCGATCTTTGTTTTGTATTCTGTAAAACGTGGATAAATGGTATTAATTATCTTATATAAATTACGATATTAATTACAAACCTTGGCTGGGCTCTGGCTGTATTTAATTCTTTGTCCAGCTCAGCCCTAATATTTATACACAAGTCCACTATGTCATTATGTCCTAGGTACATAGTGTAGCTTCCCTTGTATGTTTATGTGTTTTGTCAAAGAATCGGAGTGTGGCCTTGATTAAGTGTAAATGTTTATTATTATTTTCAGTAATGCAGCAGAGACTTTAGCCTTTATTATGCATGGGGAGCTTTGGATATGAGTGTAGGAAAAAACTAAATAAAAAAACAACTTTTCTTTTTTTTAATATACTATTTCATGCACTCATCTAAATTCTTGCCTTTAAACTGTCCACCACTTTTTATTTGTACAAGTTTTAGGGAGGCGATGGTCTTCCTAGTGAATTCGGATGTCATGTCCAAGCGGCTTTGCTAATTGGCCCAAGCCTATGTCCCTTAGGTTTAGAACTGTAGAAAAAGCTTTATATCCTGTCTTCATAGTTTTGTGGATATAAGTGCACAGGGATTTCGTGCACCGCAATACCTTGAGTCTGAGATTCCCTTAATGTATGTGACAACCGCTTCTTCACAACTCTTAACTCTGAGTGTAATTCAGAGTGTGCGTTTCTTTTCTACTTGAGAAGCATCAGCACATTTTCCCAACCATCATCTCATACGGACTTTGTAGTATATAAGCATGCATATTACATATTCCAGTACTTTTATTCCAGTAGTATTACATACTCCAGTACAGAGGGACCATCGAGAGCATCCTTAGCAGCTGCATCACTGCCTGGTTTGGGAACTGCACCGTCACGGATCGCAAGACCCTACAGCGGATAGTGAGAACAGCTGAAAAGATCATCGGAGTCTCTCTCCCCTCTGTCACGAACATTTACAACACACACTGCATCCGCAAAGCTACCAGCATTGTGGACGACATCACACACCCCTCACACACACTCTTTACACTATTGCCATCAGGGAAGAGGTTCCGAAGCATTCGGGCTCTCACAACCAGATTATGTAATAGTTTTTTCCCTCAAGCCATCAGATTTCTCAACACATAGAACTGCAACTGGACTCACACGTACACTCACACACACTCACACGTACACTCACACACCATACACTGCTATATTATTTATCTACCTCATCACTGGCCTTTACATGTGTATTGTATATACTGCTCTCACTGACAGTATTACTGTTTACATGCACATTTTGCACACTTACTTTTTTATCACTGCTGCTCAAATTGTTCCTTTGCACACTCGCCAAAATGGAACACTTTGGAATACTTTGCACTAGGTTGTTGTTGTTGTTTTTTTTATTTTATTATATTGTATCAGTTGTTTGTTGTGCACTGTCTTGTGTTGTGAACACAGTCTTGTTCTGTCTTTGCGCTGTTTGCACCTGTAGCGGTGGGGTGCGCTGCACAGACACACGGGGATACGGGAATTCCAAAACAAAGGATTTATTTCAATAGTCCGAACAACAAAAGAGACACCGCTCAAAGGAGCGGCCAGACAGGGTTGGGAGCCTTGCGCTCTGCGCGCCGTAGTACCGGGAGTACCGGAGATCTGGAGCGGACTTGGAAGTCCGGACTTGGAGCAGAGGAAACGGGAACTGGAACAGGAATAGACAACAGGTTAGGCATATATATATATACGTAGATCACAGTGGAACGGGTCCGCGACACTATCCAAGTCTTACGAACCCGGACCCCGAATGAAGGGAGCGCGGGCTATTTAAAGGGGAGATGGAGAGGGAGAAGATCAGGAACCCTGAGCTGATTGTGTGTGTTGTGTGTGTTGTGTGGCGAAAGAGCAGGAATAGCGAGGAAGGGCGAGAGAGGAGGAGCCCGTGACTTACCCCCCCCCTCCCAGGAGATTCCAGACGCTCCGCAACTAACTGTGAGGAGGGCTTCCAGGTAAGTCGGCCGGACAGGGGGTCAGGAGGTTCCGGCTTCCCGGGAACCAGGGTGGAGACGTAGGGACGGCGGAGAGTCCAAGGCGTAGGGACTATCGGGACTTGACAGTGGGCCTGGGCGGAGCCGGGGGACTAATGGGCGTGGGCCTGGGCGAGCCGGCGGGTGGGATGACGGGACAGTGGATAGCCGGCGGGACAGTGACTGGGACTGGGCCAGGGCGAGCCGGTGACTGGGACTGACGGGACGTGGGTGGGCGGAGCCGGCGGACTGAGGGGACAGGGCCTTGGGCGGACCGGCGGGACTAATGGGACAGTGGACCTGGGCGGAGCCGGCGGGGCTGGGACAGTGGGCTGGGCCCGGTGGGTCAGGGACTTGGGCCTGGGCGGACCGGCGGGGCAGGGACAGGCGGGAGAGTGGGCCAGCCCGCGGGACTCATGCCTCGGGTGGGCTCGGCGGAGCCGGCAACAAATGGGCACCTGCGGGTCACTGGGACATTTGGGCGGGGCGGAGTCCTGCGGAGTCGGGACATTGGGAACTGGGCTGTGCCAGCCTTGCGGGTCAACTGACGGGACTGGCGGGACAGTGACCTGGGCGGAAAGGCTTACAGGGTACCTGGGGGGAACAGTTCTGAAGGAGGGTCCTCGGGCTCGGAGGCCCTACGGGGCGTGTCCTCTCGGGCTCGGAGGCCCTACGGGGGCTCGTGTCCTCTGGGTCGGAGGCCCTAGGGGCGTGTCCTAGGGCTCGGAGGCCCCCACGGCATCTCCTCGGGCTCGGAGGCCCTACGGGGCGTTGACCTCGGGCTCGGAGGCCCTACGGGGCATGTCCTCGGGAGAGGAGGCCCTACGGGGACGTGTCCTCGGGCTCGGAGGCCCTACGGGCGTGTATCGGGCTCGGAGACCCCCACGGCATTCTTCGGGCTCGGAGGCCTACTAAGCGGGTTGCTAGGCGAACGTTGGACCATAATCTTTCGGAGGAGTTCCCACTTTTGGCTCTGGCCCTACGGGGCGTTTGGCTAGGAGCCCTTGGGGCGTGTCCTCGGGCTCCCCAACCCTAACGGGGCGTGTCCTCAGGCTCGGAGGCCCCCACGGCATCCTCCTCGGGCTCGAGGGCCCCACGGCATCCTCCTCGGGGATCGGAGCCCTTCGACGATGCGTTTCGGAGGAATTTAGGCGGGCGCAGGTTCGGCCGGCCATCTTGGGCTGGGCCGCAGGTTCGGGCGGGGTCCATCTTTGCGCGGGGCCGCGGGTTCGGCGGCCATCTTGGGCTGAGTAGCCGCCGCACTGGAACGCGGCAGGTCGCCCCCCCCCCAAAAAATTCTTGGGAGAGTTCCCCCCGAAAACCTCCCAGATCCAGTCCATAAGGCAGCCCACCGACTGTGTGAAAAGTTCTCCCTGGATCCAGACCTCACCTGCCCAACGAAGAGCGGGACCTGTCAACTGCATGACAATGTGGGCGATCTTGGCACGCTCAGTTGGAAACTGGTCTGGATGCTGGCTGAATGTTTCCATACAGCGAACCAGGAAGGCGTGGCAGTCTTCCTCCGAGCCGGCGTAGCGCGAGGGGGGGGCGACGGCGGCAACCGGATGCAAAAACATGGTGGTCCCCGTGTGTCTGTGATGAAAAAAACAGAAGAAAAAAGGAAAAAAGGGGAAAAATGGAAAAAAGGAAAAAAAAAATAACCTGGGTCGCGACGGAGCAGCTATTTCCGGGTCCGGCTTGCTCCGCTATCCGCACCGCGGCGGAGCCGCGACTTCCGGGTTCGGCAGTCGCGGTCGCGGCTTCCGTACCGCGGCGGAAGCGCGACTTCCGGGTTGCGCTGTTTGGTCCGGGCTTCTGTAACGGTGGTGGTGCGCTGCACAGACACACGGGGAAACGGAATTCCAAAACAAAGGATTTATTTCAATAGTCCGAACAACAAAAGAGACACCGCTCAAAGGAGCGGCCAGACAGGCTTGGGAGCCTTGCGCGCTGCGCGCCGTGGTCTCTGGAGGACCGGAGTTCTAGAGCGGACTTGGAAGTCCGGAATCTGGAGCAGAAGGAAACGGGAACTGGAAACAGGAACAGACAAAAGGTTAGGCAAATACATATAAACATAGATCACAGTGGAACGGGTCCGCGACACTATCCAAGTCTTACGAGCCCGGACCCCGAATGAAGGGAGCGCCGGGCTATTTAAAGGGGAGATGGAGAGGGAGAAGATCAGGAACACCTGAGCTGATTAGTGTGTGTGTGTGTGTGTGTGTGTGGCGAAAGAGCAGGGAAGAGCGAGGAGAGGAAGAGAGAGAGAGAGAGAGCGCCGTGACAGCACCAGGTTGCACACGATGCACTTTATGTAGCTAGGACAAACTTAGTCTCGTCCTCAGCATTGTGTTGTTGTGTTTGTGTTATGTCGTTTTGTGTAAGCACCAGGGTCCTGGAGAAACGTTGTCTCATTTCACTGTGTACTGCGTCAGCTATATTGGTTGTTGAAATGACAATAAAAACCTCTTGACTTGACTTGACTTGACTTGACTTCTCCTTCACTGCCAGTTTGTCCATCATTCTGGGGAAAACAATTGATTTAAATCAGGTTAATCTCCAAAATATCAAATATCTACTAATAGTGCAACATTATTTTAAGATTGAAATATGTTTAAAAGTCTGCTTTAAAAGTTTGCTACTTTTGTATTGGTGAATAAAAAATGTCTTAAATAATATAATCTTAAATTAAATAAAATTTTTGTCTTGAAGGGGCACACAACTACAGAGTTGGGGGTTCGATTGCCTCAGGGGGTTTTTCTCCGGGTTCTCCTGTTTCCCCCCCCTCCATAAACATGCAATACACATTCATACACATGTCCCTAGTGTATGAATGTGTGTGTGCCCTGTGATGGCTTTCCATATAGGGTGTGTTCCCTGTTTTTTTTTTTTATTAATTTTTTTATTAAAAATGTAAACTACATCATATTACACAAAATACAAATGTATTCAAATTGCAGTATTTAGCAGATAAGATGAATGATTCTTAAATGTTCCACTTAGGTTAGTAATTACCAATGGTTTACCTCAATTTGTAATGCAAATATATGTTTATAGAAAAAGCATATAGCATACAGAACTGTGAATAGGCAGACGGAAAAAGAAAAGGAAAAAAAAAAGAAAAGAAAAAGAAAGTACAGCATTTGAAATCCCTGCCAAAACCCAAACGGCTGTAGGGCATTACAGTTGAGGAGTTTTGGCCTTTAAGTCCTGGGCCACTTCATGCTTGAGGTATGTTCTCATCAAGGTTAAGTTGTAGCTGTTTTCGGGCAGTTAAGTGCAGAGGAGTTTAATGCAGCTATTTCACAGCTGTATGTGTGTGTGTGTGTGTGTGTGTGTGTGTGTGTGTGTGTGTGTGTGTGTGTGTGTGGTTGGGGGGGCAGATGAAAGTGGTATGTGTGGGCTGGCACTGCCCACCATCCCTTATTTATTTACTGAGGAGGGAAGTGAAATCTGCAAAAGGAACCCTGTCTTGTAGCTATGAGTCCAAATATATTCTAGACCATTTTCTCTAGAAATATTATCCTTAATATCCCATGTCGTATATAGGAAATGATTTCAGCTCTTATAGGTGGAATATTTGACGTATACTTTGGATGTGCATTGGGACAATGTGATGCTCCTTATGTGTTGGTCATTTATACTTCACCAAAAGCAAGAATCCAGATTAAAAGATGCCTTTAAGTAACATCCCCAGTCAATGGTTATATAGTTTACATTGAGACAAGTCATTTCCGTGTCCCCTAATGTCTGCTACAAGGCAGCTTTTTACTGAGGAAGTGACCTATAAACCCTCCGCAGAATACATCAACGAGTCCACAAAGCACAATCCATCACTTACTGCGACACTCGAGGACCAAGTGTGCATCCTCCACTCTCACATCAGTCCCCTCAATCTGTGATGAGTTCAACCTTTAACCACCAGTTTAGATGACTGAGATTATTGCAATTTCAGGCCTGCGGGTGATCACTGGGATCATATTGAAACCTGAGCAGAGTCTCCGGATGCTCCTTGAACTTATTATCTTTTGGCTTTTTCAGCCCACAGGCTTGCACCGGAATGATTACAATGATACACACTGCAATAAATATGAAATCAAGAGATATTAATGGAATCTTTTGCAGCTCTTATTACTAAAAATTAGGGCTGTCAAAGTTAACGTGATAACGCAAATTCACTTTAACGGCACTCATTTTATTAACGCAGCATGCATTAATGAACGAAAGCCGCACACCAAAGAACAAATGAATAAAGAAATTTCAGTGCATCCACTCACACGTCCTAAATTTCTCAGAATTACACCCACTAGCTGCGGATTCACAACAGGTATGAGCTAATCACTATATTAGTGTATATTACCGTATGGAACCTTACGCAAGCGCATCGCATTCCCAAATCCGTATTACGCAATAAATCACATTTATCTTTTGTGAATGCAATGCGCTTCCATATAACCTAAACATATCACCATTTTATATGGAAAAGCAATCGGAACACAATTCTTAAAGGAGCCATGTCCCATATTTTACACTTAAAAAAGAGGAACATTGAAATTAAGAAGAAATGAATTCATTAACAAGAAAATATTATATTGAAAGATCAATTTCTAGAGTAAAAGTAATATTAAATAATCAATTATTTTATTAAAGGGAGAGAAATCTATAGTTATAACATCTTTTACAGTTACAAAGAGTATTAATTTGCGATTAATCACAAGTTATCTCATGGCAACTGTGCGATTAATCGCGATTAAATATTTTAATCGAATTGACAGTGCTACTTAACATGTATACATTTAAATAAAAGGCCCACAGACACAGCTTATATATATATATATATATATATCATATATATATATATATATATATATATATATATATATATATATATATAATATATATATATGTATGTGTGTGTGTGTGTGTGTGTGTGTGTGTGTGTGTGTGTGTGTGTGTGTGTGTGTGTGTGTGTGTAAAACAAAGAATTTAAATAAATAAATAAATAAATAGTCATATTAATTTGACTAAGGATAAAAATAATGATTATGGATAGAAATGACTCAATTAAGTCACAAAATAACATTTTTAATTGCAGCAATCTGCAGCAAAAAATTTTTTGGTGAAGGGTACGAGTAATTCTCTAAAGACTATAATAAATCATAATTAATGGCACAACAGTGCCGCTTTCTCCCGCCATAAATAAGCTACAAGTTTAAAAGTTTATAATAAAAGTAATAATGGCATAAATGGGCGCGATAGTTAATCACAATGCATGTGTGAGCTCGTGTGGCAGCGGGTCGCGGGTGGAAGGCGGAGCCAGACGAAATGAGTAGCAAGTTGAGAGCAACTGATGAGACTAATCAGTGAACTCGGGTCTCGGTCCAGCTCCGCCCCGGCTCGCAGTTCACTCTGTTATGTGTCTTAATAGGTTCAGCTCTATTTTTTTGATAGCACGCACAACAAGAGAGCTTTCACAGAGGTGGGATTTTGCCCCTGTGCATAATTACATAGTGTATTTTTTTTTTTCATTTATACCCCACAATGATGTCTCAAAGCACAACTGATTAAATGATAGAATCAATTACAGGACATGATCAGTGATACAATCAGAGAAATATGTATTTTTTTAAGGCATTTTCAAGAGAGATTCGTGTGTTTTTCCAAGCACAGTTAATCCCGAAATACTGGCTTAGTCATGCTGAGTAAAAAAAAAAAAAAAAAAAGCGAGACAGAGACAGAGACAGAGTGCGAAGCTGAAAAATAGAAGGTGCTAGAGATGACACACAAAACAGCGGGTAAACGCAAACCTTTCTCCCTCCCTCATGGTACAGCAACCTCCGCTGGCATTTCATCAGTCCCTCATTAAATCAAAAAATAAAAAATAAAAAAATCGCAGTGGTGTATTAATAGCCCGTCAGCGGCGTTAACATTTGTTTTATGCGAATTCATTCAAACCTGGGGTTTTTAACAAATGGCACAGCTCCCAACAATCGCGCCATGAAAAATTAGCCTTGTATTTCGCTGCCCTCCACCTCATACGATGAATTTCAATAAGCAACACCCGCTGCCTGCACTTTTTTTGCACTACGGACAATGAAAAATGGCTACGTTTATGGTTTTCAGATAGATTCCTGCATAACGCAAAGTTCCTTTGCTCGAGGCCACAGGTTGCACAAGGAGATAAGACGATAACGAAGATATATAGAGAATTCTTGTCAATGCGTCGTCGCCAGTGTAATAGTAGTGTAACCTTTCAATTACTTTATAAAGGTAAAGTGACTGAGTCCTTTTTGATTGCTTTCATTTGTCCACTAGGTGGCGCTTTAAGTTAACATTTGAAGAAAAACAGTTTAAAACCCTTAAAAAAAATTGTGTATGTACAATTAAACGTATTACCAGTTTACATGGAAAAGCAACCGGAACAGACTTCTTAAAGGAGCCACGTCCCATATTTTACAATGAAAAAAGAAGAACATTGAAATTAACAAGAAATTAAATCATTAACAAGAAATGAATATTATAAGAACAATTTCCAGAGTAAAATAAATATCGAAATAATCAATTATTTTATTAAAGGGAGAGAAATCTATAGTTAGAACATCTTTTACAGTTAGATAGAGTAATAGAAACATGAAAATTTATGGTGCATTGAAAATGTGCGATTAATCACAAGTTAACTCACAGCAACTGTGCGATTAATCGCGATTAAATATTTTATTCAATTTATAAAGGTGAAGTAACTGATTACTTTTTGATTGCTTGCATTTGTCCACTAGGTGGCGCTTTAAGTTAACATTTGAAGAAAAACAGTTTAAAATCCTTAAAAAATGTGTTTATGTGCAATTATATTTTATATAACGAACCCCCCCCCCCCTTCCCGGGCATTACAACATGCCCCCCACATACACACACTAATTGAGAAGCATTTCAGTAGTCTAAATCACTGATTTTACATTAAATTCTTCAGATGTAACTCATTTAATTACACATTTCTTCTCAGTAACTGTAACAAATTACATTTAATTCGTACTTAAATTACGTAACGCCGTTACATGTGACCAGTCACTTCCCAACACTCCTCATCTGGCTAATGTTTCTTGGACACGGATCTAAAAGAAGAAATAATGTTTGCTGTGTATTTGGAGCGAGTTCTTTAGGTATGTTTATGAAGCAGTGTGTTTTCATAAACACGCAGCATTTTCTTGAATTGGTCCTTTCTGACAGGAAGTTAAAGAGAGCGAGAGAGAGAGAGAGAGAGAGAGAGAGAGAGAGAGAGAGAGAGAGAGAGGAGGAGGGGAGAGAGAGAGGAGAGGGAGGGAGAGAGAGAGAGAGAGAGAGCTGACAACGGCTTAAATTGATTTTAGAAAAGGGCCGAAAATCCATTTCCCCTTAGCTGATAGCAAAGGATGAAGGAGAGGAAGTTGGGCATTCATGGTTTGGCAGTGCCGTCCTATTTCCAAAGACAAACAAGCTCATAAAAGCACATTTTCACTAAACACACGCATTCACGGTCAGGTTAAAATTACCGCAAAGATTCGAATTCCAGATTTCAATAGGGAGGAGAAAGAGAGAAAGAAAAATCCGGGAGGAGTAATTAAAGATGTTAATTATTAAATCATAGAGCCTCTTTCCTTCAATGCTTCCAAACAAACTTGTCTTGTTAGTAATTAGAGCAGTGCATGATGGGCAGGATTCATTGGGGGTCGTTTTTGCTGTTTGCACCGATTTTTCTTTCTTTTTTTTTTTTAAGAGCCTCATCCGAGGAAGTAATATATTAATTGATTAGCACAGGAGGTCTAAGTCGTTTTCTTAAAACAGCCAATTTTGGGATTAATGGTTTAAGCAAATTGATGATCTAAAAAAAAATATATGAATGAATAAAAAACTAAAAGATTTACTTCACAGGAAGTTCATGACTGCAATATCAATAATCTTTGTTGTTTTTTTTTTTTTTTTCCTGAACAGAATACAAAGAAGAATATCATCCTATTATACGGTATAATAATCCCTAGGTATGTTTTGTTTTTTGTTTTTTTAAATATGATAGAAACCAACATTTTTTATGTCACGTATGACACACCATGGGGGCACGGTGGCTTAGTGCTTTGAACATTCGCCTCACACCGCCAATATGTTTGTGTGGAGTTTGCATGTTCTTACCGTGCCTCAGGGGGTTTTTCTCCGGGTTCTCCGGTTTCCCCCTGGTCTAAAAAACATGCACGGTAGGTTGATTGGCACCTTGGAAAATTGTCCCTAGTGTATGAATGTGTGTGTGTGTGTGTGCCCTGCGATGGGTTGGCATTCCATCCAGGGTGTATCCTGCCTTAATGCCCATAGACGCCTGAGATAGACACAGACTCCCCGTGATCGAATGGAAGATCGGATATAGCGGTAGAAGATGAATGAATGAATGAATGAATGACACACCATTCGAAAGGATTTTTTGACTTATGTTACATTTTTTGTATATATGTAAAATACCTGAATTGTATAGAGTAGTTAATATTTAATCCCCTATTTTTATGTGTAAAAAACATCTACAAGTTCCGTTGTTTCTAGTAAAAAAAAAATCTTCATTCCAGAGCAGAGTTTTCCTCATGTCACTGCTGCATTGTGATTTTATTATCACTCAGGAACAGTGAGTGAAATTGAAATGAGAACAGCTACTGATGTACCACTAGGGGCTTCCCTTTTTTTCTCATCACAAGATGAGCTACATACCCTGTTTTCAATTCCTTGCTTTTTCTAGATATCAGTATTTCTGAAATTAAAGCAGATTTGTGACAGTACACCTGTGTACCCTAGGGGTGTAATGGTACATATACAGTACAGTATACAGTATACAGTACAGTACAGGAGGAGGGGTGGAGCTCAGGGGTTAAGACGCTGAGATACTGATCGGAAAAGGTCTGGGGGCCACTCTTGGGCTCTTGAGCAAGGTCCTTAACAATTTGTGCTCTAGGGGGGTGCCGTATCATGTGACCCCAGCTTCCAAAAACAAGCTGGGATATGCGAAGAAGCAATTTCACTGTGCTGTACCGTATATGTGACAAATAAAGGCTCTTATATTCTATATTCAATTACATTTACATTTACAGCATTTGGCAGATGCCCTTATCCAGAGCGACTTACAACAGAGCAATTGAGGATTAAGGGCCTTGCTCAAGGGCCCACTAGTGGCAGCTTGGTGGTGATCTTCTGGTCCAGAGTTCACACCTCCCTTTCTACGTACAAAACAGTTCAAATCCGAGTTCCACAGGAACGTATTAAGTGCCGGAACGTACTTTGAACACACTTTTTTTTAATTAAACTTACATCCAGGGCATGATGGCTTAGTGGTTACCACGTTCGCATTACATCTAAAGGGTTTCGGGTTCAATTCCCGTCATGGCTATGTGTGTGTGTGTGTGTGTGTGTGTGTGTGTGTGGAGTTTGCATGTTCTCCCCGTACCTCAGAGGGTTTTTCTGCTGGTTCTCTGGTCTCCCGCGGTCCAAAAACATGCACGGTAGGTTGATTGGCAACTTGGAAAATTGTCCCTAGTGTATGAATGTGTGTGTGATTGTGATTGTGAGTGTGTGTGTGCCCTGTGATGGGTTGGCATTCCATCCAATGTGTATCATGCCTTAATGCCCACAGACACCTGAGAGAGGCACAGACTCCCTGTGACCCGAGGAAAGATTGGATATAGAGGTAGAAGATGAATGAATGAATGAACTTACATCCAGGGCACGATGGCTTAGTGATTAGTGCATGTGTGTGTGTGTGTGTGTGTATGTGTGTGTGTGTGTGTGTGTGTGTGTGTGTGTGTGTGTGTGTGTGTGTGTGTGGTGAGTTTGCATGTTCTTCCTGTGCCTCGGAGGGTTTTTCTCTGGGTTCTCCGGTTTCCTCCCTGTCCAAAAACATGCACGTTAGGTTGATTGGTTGAGTGTCCTGCCTTGATGCCCCGAATGTCACAGGCTCCCCGCGACCTCGAGGGACGATCGGATAAAACGGTACAAGAGGAATGAATGAATGAACTTACTTACACAACAATGACCTGTGGTATAAAAAAAGCAACCAGAGTTTCACTCTGTTTTCTCACTCCAAACCCCCACCTTTCATTTTTTCTTTTTTCTTTTGTTTTTTCTCAAATCTGTGAAAGCTCCAGAGATTGTGGTCCAATCAGCAGTGCATGAAATTCCCAAACCAAACCACCTAGAACCAATGACTACACAATGCGTCACATTTGAACCATCGATCTGCCGCCAAGTGATTAGCTCGTCCCAGGATTTGCGTGCCACGCGGGGTGTTCCTATTAAAGTGGCCATGAATGTCCAGCAGACCGTCAGGTCCGCACAAATAGCACCTCCGCTTCAGTTGTCAGTAAGTGCGGTCTTTGCCATCCTAATGAGGCATTGAGAGACAGAGATGGAGGAAGCACCGTGAAGCTGCAGAGGAAAACTGCCACGGATGATATATTGATGGAATGATGAATAACGTCGCTGTCCATTTTTTCCCGTGCTTGAGCTCCAGTCGGCGCACTAATCTCTCTCTCTTTCTCTCTCTCTCTCTCTCTCCCGGTTCTCTCCAGTCCATCCCTCGAGGAAACGCAGCACTCTGACTCAGCTTTTGGCAAAGTCCTATAAAGGCTAACCATGTCCATCACAATGATGGATAATGCCCTGTTTTGGGTCCACCAAATTTGTGTCACTCGAACAAAGAGGCTGCCTGTCCTTATTCAAAGCGACATTTCATAATCTGAGGCCGGTCTAAGGCTCCTTTTAGCGCTTCAAACTAGAGGTGGAAATTTCAGACTTCCAGCTCTTACCTACGTACGAGCGGTGAGGAGTAGATTTACCACTTGTCAAACACTTTCAAACTCTTCCCTTTTTTTTAAAATGAAAGCTTGTCATCCAACAGGTATTTTAAACCAGAGCCTCTTCTGTTCAACAAACCCCCCCCCCCCAGATATCCCTCACACTGGTACACCTCAGCCCTGCATGCCAGGGTGGTGCACTTAAAAACTAAAATAAATATTTATGGAAGAAAGCAAGAGAGAAAAAACAAAAAGAAAAAAGGAGAATGAGAGAGAGAGAGAGGGAGAGAGAGAAAAGTTGTCCTTTAGGGGATTTGTGGCCAACAGTTTTTGTCTGTTCCTGTCAATCTGAACAGGTGGACCCTGAGGACATTGTTACCCTTTGATAATGTAGCATAAGAAACAAGATCTCTAAAACCAAGCCAAAAAAAAACATGGTTACTGTTTGCATTATAGTACACACTCTGTCTTTTTGGGTTTTTTTTTAATGCTGTATTCTTCATTTACAAGAAAATCAGAATTTCACTCTGCTTTGTTTTAAAAAGAAAAAAGTATGAAACATTCATAAATTCATTCATCCCATTCAATCATTCAACCCCTCGTGTTGTGCACACACTCGCACACACTTGGGACGTGTTTTCCAAGGTGCCAATCAACCTGTGGTGCATTTCTGTGGCAAACACTTTCTGAGTCAGGGGGAGAACAGGCAAACTCCACACATACACATTGTGGAGGCGGGAATCGAACCCCCAAAGTGATACATGAGGCAGATGTGCTAACTACTAAGCCACCGTGCCCCTTAGAAGGCAAGAACGCGGATCGAACCCATGATCTTCAGTTATCAAGACCGACATGCATTCCCCATGCATTTACATTTACAGCATTTGGCAGACCCTTATCCAGAGCGAATTACAACTGAGCAATTGAGGGTTAAGGGCCTTGCTCAAGGACCCACTAGTGGCAGCTTGTTAGTGGTTTGAACCCATGATCTTCCGGTCCAGAGTCCAACACCTTAACCACTGGGCTACCACCTCCCTATGCCTGGCCCCATGTAACAAAACTTGCATGTAACAAAACATGTAACAAAACTTGCCAATTTACAGATTAGGCACTTTTAAACTCCAAACGCGCACCGTTTAATAAAGGATTTTGAGCACCATGTAATACAATGATGTTGGTTTATTTGTTGCGTACTCTTTTTTTCCATAATAATAATAATAATATAAATAATTCATTACATTTATATAGCGCTTTTCTGGACACTCAAAGCGCTTGTACATTGTGAGAGGGGGGATCTCCTCATCCACCACCGGTGTGCAGCATCCACCTGGACGATAGTGTACCATAGTCATAGTGCCCCAGAACTCCCACCACACACCAGCTTACTGATGGAGAGGAGACGGTATGATGAAGACGATCAGAAGATATGAGGATGGTTAGGAGGCCAATGGGCGAATCTGGCCGGGATGCAGCACAGAATGCAGTGGCTTTTTTTTTATAAAGCCAATTAAAATATTCAGCATTATAAACTGTATTACAAACTGTATTATACTCTCAGTAGCAAAGCCAATTTGTGCATAATGTGTGTGTGTGTGTGTGTGTGTGTGTGTGTGTGTGTGTGTGTGTGTGTGTGTGTGTGTTTGCTATTTTCACATATCCAGCTATTCATTCACATGCTTAATCATGCATAGTGGCAATCTTGTGTAGGCAATACACCTACTACCTGTATGTTTCTGGAAGGTGGGAAGAAATACTGGAGGAGACTCAAACAGATACAGAGAGGAATGTGTGAAAACTTTGCATCAACAGCAACCCAAACTCCGGGAACTGTAGGAAAAGAAATTAAAATAAAAAACGAAGTGGTTCCTGCTTGCATGCTTCATAGAAGTCATATTAATAGGAAGTGGTGGCGCAGTGGTTAAAGCTCACACACTCACAAATTTAAGCCCCAGAACCTACAAGCTGACACAGTTGGACCATTAAGCAAGCTCGTTAACCCTCTCCGCTCCACGAACACTGCACTGTAGCCAACTATGAGCTATGCTACCAAAGTCCTGTCAGAATATCTAATGAGATGTGTTACCACAAAGTCAGATGTAGATTAATCGATTGATTCGAGTTTATGATTAAAAATATATATATACTAAAATTAATTTTACGATTTGGCCCACCGAGCTTCCGTAGATCTAGGCGTTACACTTGAGAAATACGAAATTCAACATGGCGGAACTCTGACGAATCCGAAGAGCTCGTTTCCAAGAGGGGCGGGGTTTCATCAGTCGTATGGAAATGCTTCGGGTTTACAACTTCAGACGTTCAACAAGCCAAAGTAAAATGTGTCTAATGTTTGTGGCGACTAAAAGTAGCAGCACGATTAATAATTCCAGCACCTCAAACACAGCCATGTTGTTGAATGGGGATGTGTGTGTGGCACTGCGGGATAAACATGAAGGCGGCAAACCCCAAAACACCCACTAAAAACAGGTACAAATAACGTACACATTTTCCCCACTGTCTCACTGTCGATCAATAGATCGAGTTTTAAAACCTTTTAAAAGCACATACTACACACACAACCTTTTGTTCACATATAATATATATATATATATATATATATATATATATATACAGACGTGGACAAAATTGTTGGTACCCTTTGGTCAATGAAAGAAAAAGTCACAATGGTCACAGAAATAACTTTAATCTGACAAAAGTAATAATAAATAAAAATTCTATAAATGTTAACCAATGAAAGTCAGACATTGTTTTTCAACCATGCTTCAACAGAATTATGTAAAAAAATAAACTCATGAAACAGGCATGGACAAAAATGATGGTACCCCTAACTTAATATTTTGTTGCGCAACCTTTTGAGGCAATCACTGCAATCAAACGCTTCCTGTAACTGTCAATGAGACATCTGCACCTCTCAGCAGGTATTTTGGCCCACTCCTCATGAGCAAACTGCTCCAGTTGTGTCCGGTTTGAAGGGTGCCTTTTCCAGACTGCATGTTTCAGCTCCTTCCAAAGATGCTCAATAGGATTGAGGTCAGGGCTCATAGACGGCCACTTTAGAATAGTCCAATTTTTTCCTCTTAGCCATTCTTGGGTGTTTTTAGCTGTGTGTTTTGGGTCATTGTCCTGTTGCAAGACCCATGACCTGCGACTGAGACCAAGCTTTCTGACACTGGCTAGTACATTTCTCTCTAGAATTCCTTGATAGTCTTGAGATTTCATTGTACCCTGCACAGATTCAAGACACCCTGTGCCAGACGCAGCAAAGCAGCCCCAGAACATAACAGAGCCTCCTCCATGTTTCACAGTAGGGACAGTGTTCTTTTCTTGATATGCTTCATTTTTTCGTCTGTGAACATACAGCTGATGTGCCTTGGCAAAAACTTCGATTTTTGTCTCATCTGTCCACAGGACATTCTCCCAGAAGCTTTGTGGCTTGTCAACATGTAGTTTGGCATATTCCAGTCTTGCTTTTTTTATGATTCGTTTTCAACAATGGTGTCCTCCTTGGTCGTCTCCCATGTAGTCCACTTTGGCTCAAACAACGACGGATGGTGCGATCTGACACTGATTGTTCCTTGAGCATGAAGTTCACCTTGAATCTCTTTAGAAGTCTTTCTAGGCTCTTTTGTTACCATTCGGATTATCCGTCTCTTAGATTTGTCATCAATTTTCCTCCTGCGGCCACGTCCAGGGAGGTTGGCTACAGTCCCATGGATCTTAAACTTCTGAATAATATGTGCAACTGTACTCACAGGAACATCTAGTTGCTTGGAGATGGTCTTATAGCCTTTACCTTTAACATGCTTGTCTATAATTTTCTTTCTGATCTCTTGAGACAGCTCTTTCCTTTGCTTCCTCTGGTCCATGTCGAGTGTGGTACACACCATATCACCAAACAACACAGTGATTACCTGGAGCCATATATATAGGCCCAATGGCTGATTACAAGGTTGTAGACACCTGTGATGCTAATTAGTGGACACACCTTCAATTAACATGTCCCTTTGGTCACATTATTTTCTGTGTTTTCTAGGGGTACCATCATTTTTGTCCATGCCTGTTTCATGAGTTTATTTTTTTACATAATTCTGTTGAAGCATGGTTGAAAAACAATGTCTGACTTTCATTGGTTAACATTTATAGAATTTTTATTTATTATTACTTTTGTCAGATTAAAGTTATTTCTGTGACCATTGTGACCTTGATTGTGACTTTTTCTTTCATTGACCAAAGGGTACCAACAATTTTGTCCACGTCTGTATATATAATATATATATATATATATATATATATATATATATATATATATATATACTATATATCATATATATCATATAATGTTTATTGCTCAAATTGCATGCAAGTATATCAGAGGAAACGAAACCCATTTAATGTATTTAATTGCCATATTACAGCAAAATACAAATAGAGTGCATTCAAAAAGTTCCTCCGCAGTGTCCGTTTATTTAATGATTGCAGAATGAAAGACACTACAGAGAGCACGTGAATATGTTAATCAGCCAAACAACATGAGCAGAAGAACTTTAAAAATGCCTCGCGCATTATTCATAATTTATGTATGGGATCATCTCCTTATTGTAAGGTTTCTTCTTATTAATAGAAAGTAAAATATTTTGTCTCCTCCCCCTTTTTTTATGGATCCGAAAAATGAGCCAGTCCATGATTCAAAACTTCTGTGTGTGTATGTGTGCATGTGTGTATGGGCTTTTTGGTTCCGTAGCACCGCGGACAAATAAAAATATAAAATGAGCCAATACATTCCTCTACTTTATCATTCTGCAGCCTCCTCTTGCTCTCGATTCATGAGTAATAAAGTCCGCGGGAAACTCAGCGTTTAGTTAAATAGACTAAACGAATCATCGAAGCACATTCATTTGCCTCGATTAATTTTTGTAATCAAGTTCCTCTCCCTAGTACATATGCAACAAATCCAATTATAATAAATGACAGGCAAGTTGTTCAGAGTGAAGCTTTTCTTTATAACAAAGTTCATTGTTTGGCGGAGAAAGCACTCATGCTACTTTCAACGCCGATGCGTCATCTGAGCAAAGTCCCAGGCAACTGTCAGATTCCCTTCTTTTACTCCCTGAACACTAAAAGCATCCTGGAGAAAAACACACACACACACACACACACACAGACAGCAGTGTCTAAGGGGAGATTTACTGTCGTGTTTGCTTTGCCGTGATGTTTTATCTTCCTCGTTTTCTAATTACACTTGACAATTATTGATGTCTGTACACAAGAAAGGACTCTTCAGGAACTCGTTGTTTTCTTGTTTTTTTTTTTCTTGCTGTTGGTCCTTCTAGTTCGCAAGACTTTCCGATAAAGAAACAATTTATGCTCCTTCACAGAATCTCTCACACGGGGAGAAACATCAACTTACAATTAGACTTTCATTTCATTCATAAAGCACAGCAAATTGCATTCCTTGTGAACGATGCTATCTATATGCACCTTACGCTGTGCTGTGTTTAGCATAGGATTTGTTGTAGGCAGGATCAAAAACACACATGGGATTTCATTTAAATGATCAGGAATTGGAATTTTACTTGACAATTTGATCTAAAGCAACAATCAATACTATGGTGTGGAGAGGGGAAAAAAATAACACCCCTAGATTCAATTTAATGTACTTAAAGTGCACCAATAGCCAACACACAAGTCCTTCAGCGAGTGTTAGAATGTGCATCTTAACAAATGACACTCTAATTAGGAACACTGCAGTACAATAAGGCAGTTAGGCAAGAGCGCAAAATGTATTGCATCTCAAGTAAAAGATTTCAGTCTTGGCTATTTATGACCACGGGAGCTCACTCATTACTCACTGCATTATTTGCATGACGACCATCTTGTTCTCCATCGGAGCATTGCTCTGTGCGGGGCAATTAATTATGAACTGCTGTCAGTCAGCTGTAAATTATCCATTAGTGAGCATGATACTCTGCAAGGGAGAGTAATTCACATGGCTTTTTAAATGACTCTAATCGAGGGTGGATGATAGAAGACAGAGAATAGGAGAGAGAGAGAAAAAACGGTTGGAGAAATAATGACACACAGTAATGAAGGCAATATCAACATTATGCAGGGAAAAAGAAAGTTCTTTAGGGTTAAATAGGTAATACATTATTATTATTGTTATTATTATTATTAAATTAAATATTGTATATATATATAATATAATATATATATTTAATTTATATAATTAAATATTAAATAGGGTAACCCAGGGCGGGCACAGTGGTTTAGTGTTTAGCACGTTCGCCTCACACCTCCAGGTTCCGGGTTCGATTGCCGTCTCGCAGTGTGCGTGTGGAGTTTGCATGTTCTCCCCGTGCCTCGGGGGGTTTTTCTTCGGTTTCTCTGGTTTTCTCCAGGTCCAAAAACATGCATGGTAGGTTGATTGGCACCTTGGAAAATTGTCCCTAGTGTATGAATGTGTGTGTGTGGTGAATGTGTGTGTGTGAATGTGAATGTGTGTGTGGTGTGTGAATGTGTGAATGTGTGTGTGTGTGTGTGAATGTGAATGTGTGTGTGTGTGTGTGTGTGTCCTGCAATGGTTTGGCATTCCATCCAGGGTGTATCCTGCCTTAATGCCCATAGACGCCTGAGATAGGCACAGACTTCACCGACTTGACCCTAGGGAAGATTGGATAAAGCGGTAGAAGATGAATGAATGAATGAATGAAAGGTAACCCACGTTAGAGTTGGGCGATATGTCCTATAAATCGAATCGCCGATTTTTGAGACGATATTTGATTTTTGATTATTGATACAGGGGGAAATTGTTTACTGCTATGCTGTGTTTCTGTTTGAGGTGCTGGAAGAAATTAGTCATGCTGCTTCCTTTATTCTTTAACTGTCACACACTTTAACAGATGGATTTTACAGTGGTGCTTCGGGCTGGTCTGAAGTTGCAAACCCGAAGCTTTGACATACGACATGCTCCTCACGGGAAGGAGCTCTTTGGATTCGTCAGAGCTCCACCATGTTGTATTTCATATTTTCCCAAGTGTAATGCTTGGAGGGAGGCGGAGAATTACGCATTTTTTAACACTGGCATAAACCGGGGAGCACGATGGCTTAGCACGTTCGCCTCACACCTCCAGGGTCCGGGTTCGATTCCCATCTCGACCATGTCTGTGTGTGTGGAGTTTGCATGTTCTCCCCGTGCCTCAGGTGGTTTTTCTCCGGGTTCTCCAGTTTCCTCCCGGTCCAAAAACATGCACGGTAGGTTGATTGGCACCTTGGAAAATTGTCCCTAGTGTATGTGTGTGTGTATGTGTGCCCTGCAATGGGTTGGCATTCCATGAGATAAGCACAGGTTCCCCAAAGAGAACTCAGATAAAGCAGTAGAACACGAATGAATGAACACCGGCATAAACCATAGGCATGAATCAATCGTTAATAACAATTTATTGCCCAACTCTAACCCAAGTATATATTTATGCTCAGGCGATAAAGTTGAGATAAACGGTTAAAGAATGTTTGGACCGTTACATATGCATATTTTAGTGCCCTACATGTGGAGAGTGCTCTTCAAATGGAAACTCTCTGGCTGATGATGTTTCCACAAGAATAGCCGAAAATCCATGAAGTTACTCTGGAGGATTACACTCAAGAACCATGAAGATGTATTAGGACTGTAATTAATATAAACAGTTTGCTACAATGGCTTATGGCTACAGCTGTCAAAGCGTTTCGCTTCACTTGATAACCTAATTAATGATGGAACAATAATGAATGGAGTCGCCCAGATGATGACTGGATCCCTTTTGAGTCTGGTTCCACATAAATCCTACAACCACTAAGCAGTAGAGCTGCGCAGTTAATCATCATTATAGATTAATCTGACTGAAATGTTTTACGATTTCACCTCGGTTTGACACAGCGGGCTTTTGTAGTTCTACAAGTGCAAGAAATACGAAATACAACAAGGGGCGGGGTTTCATCAGCCCCGCTGTAATATTTGTTTAAAGTTTGAAGCAACTAAAGGAAGCGGCACAACTAATTTATTCCAGCACCTCAAACAGAACCAGGTTGTTGAATGGGGAGGTGTGTGTGTGTGTGTGTGTGTGTGTGTGTGTGTGTGTGTGTGTGTGTGTGTGTGTGTGTGTGTGTAGAGCTGCGGGATAAACATGACAGCGGCAAACCCCAAATCACCTACTACAAACAGGTACAAATAGCGGACACATTTCCCCCCACTGTATCCAAAATAGTAAAAATTGTAAAAAAACTAAAATAAAAATCGGAGATTCAATTTATATGACACACAGCCCAGCTCTACTACACAGTCACTGCTGGGCCCTTGAGGTAGGCCCTTAACTGCGCAGTTGTATGAATAAGATGTAAGTTACTCTGGATAAGGGGCGTGCAGCGTACCCACATACCATGTCAGTTTTACCCTGACACGGTCACACTACATTGCTCATTAGGTAAAAATAAATAAATAAATAAATAATGCAATTGAACTAATAAAATTACTTCTTCTCCAGTATTTGGCAATTACATAGATTAATTTCAATAAGGGGGCACGGTGTCTTACTGGTTAGCACATTTGCCTCACACCTCCAGTGTTGGGGGTGCGATTCCCGCCTCTGTTATGTGTGTGTGTGTGTGTGTGTGTGTGTATGTGTGGAGTTCTCTGTGTGCTTCAGAGGGTTTTTCTCCCGGTCCTCCAGGTCCTCCTGTTTCCTCCTGGTCCAAAAACATGCATGGTAGGTTGATTGGCAGCTTGGAAAATTGTCCCTAGTGTGTGAGTGTGAATGTGAGTGTGTGTATGTGAAGATGAATGAATGAATGCATTTAAACTCGTATTGACTTGCCTGAATGAGAGTCATGTTTTTTGATCCACAAATCAATGTCCCAAAAAAACAACAATAACTGACTCTTTAATACACAAATGTTTCATAACCATTCCTTACTGGTCCCTAAACGAAAATATAAAAAATAAATGAAAATGTATTATATATAAATATTATATATATAAATATATGACTAATAAGGGGCACGGTGGCTTAGTGGTTAGCATGTTCGCCTCACACCGCCAGGGTCCGGGTTCGATTCCCGTCTCAGCCATGTGTGTGTGTGGAGTTTGCATGTTCTCCCCGTGCCTCAGGGGGTTTTTCTCCGGGTTCTCCGGTTTCCTCCCCGGTCCAAAAACATGCACGGTAGGTTGATTGGCACCTTGGAAAATTGTCCCTAGTGTATGAGTGTGTGTGTGAATGTGAGTGTGTGTGTGCCCTGCGATGGGTTGGCATTCCATCCAGGGTGTATCCTGCCTTAATGCCCATAGACCCCTGAGATAGGCACAGGCTCCCCGTGACCCGAGGGAAGATCAGATATAGCGGTAGAAGATGAATAATATAATGAATGAATATGACTAATAAGGTGAGAAATTTTCATTTCAACATCTTTGAGGCAGAGCAGTGCTTTTTCACAAAGCTATATTTTTTTGGTTTTGTTACCATAAAAATAAAAATAGAGGGAAAATCTGATTATATGTGCTATATCTAATATAACTAACATCCGATGTAGCTATAAATGGAGTACAGCATATTGCATTTTGTATTGAATTGCTGTGGTACGAGTTAGTTTTTTTTTTTTTTTGGAATACTTGCATGGTGAAAGAGTGCATTGTTTGTTTTTGTCTGTGTTTTGAATATTGTTTTGAGTATAGGAAAAGTAAAACACTATATAGACATTTTGTTTTAATAAGAGCACTTGTCTCGTGTCAAAGCGTCAATTGCTACAATAGTCAATAGAATAGAAACCCATTAAAGTGCACTATATGGTGTTTTCCATTCAAGCCATTGCCAAGAATCCCATGACAAAGAAATGTACAGAATATAATTTTATGCCAAGAATGTATGTTATACAAGGATTGGTATATACTAAGTAGCCTGCTATAGAGCTCTGAACTTATGCCTATTGAACCCCTATGGGATGAACTGCTGCATCCCAGGTCTCCTCGCTCTACATCAGTACCTGGCTTGATCTCCAAAATCTAGTGCACAAGTGTCAAACTCAAGGCCCCCCGATCTGAATGTGGCACTTCATTTTATGTATTTTGTATGATTGTCTTAAAATAAGGCTTTAAAGCATGCATAACCTGCATAGTGGCATCCCGCCACTAGACGGCAGTGTATCCCAAATCAGCATTTACAGAGGGAGATTTTTCCAACTAGAGGAATGATCCCAAGAAGTTTGCACGAAGTGTGTGGAGTTTGCATGTTCTCCCCGTGCCTCAGGCGTTTTTTCTCCGGGTTCTCCGGTTTCCTCCCGGTCCAAAAACATGCACGGTAGGTTGATTGGCACCTTGGAAAATTGTCCCTAGTGTATGAATGTGTGTGTGTGTGTGTGTGCTTTGTGATGGGTTGGCATTCCATTCAGGGTGTATCCTGTCTTAATGCCTATAAACGCCTGAGACAGGCACAGGCTCCCCGTGACCCGAGGGAAGATCGGATAAAGCGGTAGAAGATGAATGAATGAATGAATGATTATAAAACATTGAAACTTCACGGTTCGATGTCCACAAACTTTTGACCATTTAGGGATTTTCAAAAAACAATGAAACAATGCTGCTTGAACGGAACGCGCATGGAGGATAACGGAGAGGCTTTTCCTGACACAAATCTAAACCCGAATAAAGCAACACGGCAATGACGCCTTAAAACGACATTCGCTTTTAACATTTAGTACAGATAATAAATAAATAAATACCTATCAAAACCTATCAAAAAGCAGAAGTGCGAGTTTACGTCCGGGAAAAAAAGAAATCTCGCCCCTTTCCTCCCTCTCGTCGGTGCCAAGCCGCGATTCCCTCCCAGAGATTGAGAGAAAGGGGGGGGATGGAAAGGAAAGGTAAACCACAACACAAGAGAGATGAGTGTTGCTGTATTGGTTTTTATCCCGCTTCATCAAGACGAGTGTTTGAGCTTAACAGGATAGAACATGCGGTTGGGAGGATGGGATGGGGGCGGGGTTGGTGTGGAAAGGTCACAGAGACAAAAAGAAAAAAGCACATAAATATAGAAAGAAAAAAGAAGAATAAGAAATAAGAGAAATAAAGCAACTGTGTCGGCTTTTACACTAAGAAAAGCCTTATGAGAGAAATAATGGACGTGCACAAAAATATCGAGATACTTCAATGAAGCTTAACAAAGGAAGAAACATACAAACAATATTTCATAAACAATATATATCTCCACTATGCATTAAGTATACACCCCCCCCCAAAAAAAAATAAAACATACCATTTATTTCGTTTTATTTAACCAATTAAATTCGTGTTCATTTTTCTCAATTACTGGATTTGCACAATATAATAGTGTATTGTATTTATTTGATTTATTCTATTTTAGATTTGCATCTTTTATTATTTTATTCTAAGATATCTATTTATATATTGTTTAGCCCGGCGGGTATTGTGTGAAAAATGAAAAGTGCAAACGTTCACAAACGTTAATGATAATTAACTGCATTAATAAAGTGCAAAAATCTCCAGTTCAAGGGGCAAATGGATTTGGCAAATGAATCAACGGCATCTGCATTGTATGTGTGTGTGTATGTGTGTGTGTGTTTGTGTGTGTGTGTGTGTGTGTGTGTTTTAAATGCACATGCTCATGTAAAATTCATTAGTCGGCCCATCCCTTTGGGCAGTGGCAGAGAAGTCATTGCAAAAAGTAAACTGTCTCCAGTTGAATACAGACTAGCACGCTCATGCATTCTTATTTATAAGAGTCCGATGAACTGCAATTCATTGATTAGAGTTTTGATTACCACAGGCTGCTGACTCACTGCTCTTAAAGGACCTTGTCCTTGCTTCGCCTCTATACTCCGACTTAAGAATCCTAAATCACAGATCATGAACTATGAGCTGGCCGCTGCCGCCAACAACCGATAACTCCAACCCGTCAATCACCTCTAACGCAATTCTCAGTCGGCGTGTCCTTGAAGCAACACGGCTAGAAGTAGCACGAGCAGAGATCGGACGTAGTGGCAGACAGTTCAATGTCGACATAATAATGATGCATGTCCTAAATTAATTAGGTCTTAAAATGTAAGTGCGACGTGTAGATTGTAGGGCTGCAACAATTCCTCCTGTAAATTAATATGCCTCGATGATTTGTTTAATCTATTTAACTAAACCAGTGGTTCTTAAATACTTGGCCAATGTGACGGCGGGGCACATGTGACCAGGAGGGAATGTTTTTTTGCCGTACTAAAATAAATAGAATAAATAAACTAGAATAAATATATATTATAATTGCACATCTACTATAGTAGGTGGCAGTGGCGCTCTCATTGTCGGGAGCAATAAGCAGGGAGCAATAAGTTGATGATGCGGACGTAGAGCTTGGATTCACCCCCCGAAGATAGATAGATAGATAGATAGATAGATAGATAGATAGATAGATAGATAGATAGATAGATATTTACAGTGTACCTTGGTGTACATCGCTCGCTCTCAGTGTACGTCGCCTTCAGCGTCGGATTTGGCATCGGTTAACGCCGTTTCCTTCAGTTTCCTTCGCGTTAGCCTGGTGCGCCATCTAGAGGAACACGCTAATTGCTTCCCCGATCAGGACCTGAGACAAGTTCAGTTCAGTTAAAGACGGATTCAGTCAATGTCGCTTTCTGAGGTACAAATTAACGATGTACACTGAGGTACCACTATATATATATATATATATATATATATATATATATCTAGAGATAGAGAGAGAGAGAGAGAGAGAGATAGATAGATAGATAGATAGATAGATAGATAGATAGATAGATAGATAGATAGATAGATAGATAGATAGATAGATAGATAGATAGATAGATAGATAGATAGATAGATAGATAGATAGATAGATATAAAACAAGAAAAAATTATTAAAAAAAAGAAGTATATAACAGTATGCATCAGCATATATACAGATACAGATACAGTTAATGTCTATGACCTGGAGAAGATTAACAGCAATGTAATGCTTCTAAACGAGTAGATTCCACAATATATTCCTTTAAGATCTGCCCTGTTTATCCAGATCTACGTGGCATTTTATGCCATGCTATCTAAAAATGAAATATTTTAAACGAGCTCTGACTCCCCGGAATTGTGCTGGTTATATTGACATGTACGCAATGCAGCCAAGGAGGGCGCTGACATTAATTTTGAAATTTCGTGTTGTGTGATTGCAATGAGAATGTACAGCGTCCCCATTAATAATTCATAGCATTGAATGTCACTGTGCGTAGCTGTAGCCTAGTAATAGTAGTGCGCATAACGGTAGCCGCACCATTTCTAACCAAGGCCCGAGGAATCAGAAAGCTCTCAAGCCTCCTAAATACAGCAGAATATCACCATTGAAGCAACCTTGTAAATCCAAACCCGCGTGAATCCCCCAAGAATCAGAGGTGCAGCAGGTCTACATCATGTTGCTTTCAGACTGTCAAGCAACCCTAGTGATCATAACCCTGTGGAAGAAACTTATTTCCACCTCCTGTACTTTCGACTTTATTCTTTCAGTCACTACTCACAGCTCATGACCTGCAGTAAGTGCAGAGAGGAAGACTGACCAAGTAAAAAAGAGAGTTTCATCTATAAAAAATAAAAAAAATAAAATAAAAAGGTGCTCCTGGTGCAGCTCGGAACTCCGCCAATGTAAAGCTGCTCTGTCGAAGCAAATTCAGTTTTCTTTTTTGACAGGATTTTATTTAAATCACATCAATCAGAGCACAATACTTAAACCCTTATTGCAGTAAGTACAGTCTTACAACTGAGCAATTGAGGGTTAAGGGCCTTTCTCAAGGGCCCACTAGTGGCACCCCAGGTGGTGGGGTTTGAAACCATGATCTTCCGGTCCAGAGTCCAACACCTTAACCACTGGGTTACACCACCTCCCTGGTCTTCTCACCTCTGAGGAGGATTAGGAACTTTTCCTAGGTGGCGAATTTTCATACCAGACTAAGTGAAATGCTTGAACTGATTACCCTCTAAAGCCACAGTTTGCGTCCCTGCGTCATTTGCAAATAGATAATTAAAAAATAGTATGGACGAATAGGATCAAATAAAATCATTTTTACACACCAAGTTGAAGCTCGAGCAATTTTATGTGATCATAGAAGTCCCAGATTCTCATGGCAGAAGGCTGTTGTCCCTGCTCACCAAGACACAGCTAAAACAATCCAGTTTAACATGGATTTCAAGAATATCGAACACCTGTTTCAAAAGGTAGCATCCGTCATTTTTCTTTAATTATGGGGCGCTCATGAATTTCCGAAATGTTCTTTTAACCAAATGCCAACGAAATCGTAAATTCGTTTTATGAGCCGTGGTATTATGATACAGGAACTATAGACGTCGATTATGAACCAGTATAGCTCTGATTTTACATCTTTTGATGAACAAAAAAAAAACGTTTTATATATATATATATATATATAGTAATCTATATATAGATATATATATATATATATATATATATCATATATATATATATATCAATTGATATAACGGTTGACGGGTTTGCGTTTGCGTCCAAGAGATGAGAAAAAAGAGATGCGATATATGCAAAAAATGGAATTAAATTGATGTAAAAAATCTACGTTACTACTTCACTTTATAAACGTAGTCCAGTATATCTAATGTACAGTACTTCACCGAATTCACACAGACAATCAACAAATAAGGTATTAACAGCACACTTAAAACAGGAGTGGTTAACTAGAGAATTATTCTTATATGTACCGTACATAAACACTTTATTTATTACTTAATATGAATAATACAATAATAAAATCATTTATTTTTTAAATATTTTTAAATAAAATGTATTAGTGCAAACAGTTTATAATGTAACTCCCAATGAATTCACTTTTTATGAATTTGAGACGTTTCTATATATATATATATATATATATAGAAAATATATATATATATATATATATATATATATATATATAGTATATCGTAATGTGCAAAGGTTTTATGGCAGGTATGAAAAAATGCTGTAAACAGAGAATGATTTCAGAAATATAAATGATTGTTTGTTTATTTTTGTCAATTTACAAAATGCAAAGTGAGAAATCATAATCAATATTTGGTGTTACTACCTTTTGAAGAAGTAGAAGTAGTGGAAGTGATGTCCCCCCCACCCCCCCCACCCCCCCCCCCCCCCCCCCCCCCCACAGAGTCCTGATCTCAACATCATGGAGTGTGTGTGGGATTCCATGAAGAGACAGAAGGATGTGAGAACGTCGACATCCACAGAAGATCTGTGTTTACTTCTCCAAGATGGAACAACCAACCAGCCGAGTTCCTTCATAAACACTGTGTGTAAGTGTACCTACAAGTATTACTGCTGTTTTGAAGGTGAAATATGTATATGCAGTATATATATATATACTATATATATATATATATATATATATATATATATATATATATATATATATATATATATATATCCAGAGCAAAATATATATATATCCAGTAGCAAATTGAATGCTACTGCACCCAAACGCATCCTCCAATTGTGCATATAGTGTATTTCAATCTGATAAAAATGTAATGTTTTTCATAATGGACCTTCAGAGCACTTGAGATGCTTTGTTGGAAGCGCACTGACTAACAGTGTCTGTAAATTCAGGACCATGTTGGGTCACCAATCTAGGAAGCAGGGTGTAAATAGTAAGACATCGCATGTGAAAGCGTTTGTTTTACTGCCCTGTCAAATAAAAAGGCGTCGGGTTTCCACTTATTTTTTTTTTTTGCAATCCGAGGAAAATTGTACAGAATTGCATCATCTAACTTAAGCCTTTTATTTGATTCTTAGGCTTTTCTCCGAGGTCAATTAAAACCGAACGCTTACATGACTTTATTCCAGATACGATTTCAACTTAAATCACAAATCTAAATTGAAAGTGCAATTCACTGTTATGGAATTCATTTATTCCCTCAATACTGCTCACTCATATTCTGTCTTAAAAGAGAACACCACCCCATTTTATTCACAGGGTACCAACAATTACTGTCATGCATCTGGTCAAAAAACAAGCCAAATATGTTGAGAAAAAAACGATGCAGAAGCTGCCGGCTTTAACAGGAATACAACAACAACAAAAACAATAAAGGGAAAAGCAGATCAATTCATTTGCATGTCTTTATCAGTCAGTGGAGACGAGCGCACAGTTTGACACTTTGGTTTCAAACTTTTACGAAAGTACTTTTCGAACTCTCTGAAGGCACCAGAAGTGAGAATCGGTTTGCATGCTAAGTCAGGTGTACATTCACAAACAATATCTCATTAAAAGTGGGCAAAACAATACGAATACGCATTTTACGTGGGGAAAAAAAAATAGTGAAAAAAGTCAGTTCAAGAATGTCTAAATAGTCCCACCAACGGTATGTCCATTGTCTAATTATTATTATTATTATTATTATTATTATTATTATTATTATTAGCATGGTGGATTAGTGGCTAGCAAGTTCACCTCACATGGATGTCACCTCGTGGACTCTGGGAAAGAACACTTGTGCCTAGGTTGAGAGATACCGGCTAGGATTGTGAGAGATCCGTCTGGGCTCTGGAACCAGAGTGGACTCTCCATTATTCTGGGGCCGGCGGTGAGAGACGACGGGCTCGATCCCCCCATCGACCATGTTTCCCTGTGTTGGGGAAAAGGCTTGGAGTTTGCATGTTTGGAGATTCTCCCCGTGCCTCAGGGGCGTTGATACAGGGGGCAAAGACAGTTTTTTGGACCTTGCTGGTGCTCAGTTTTCTCCGGGTTCTCCGGTCAGGACACCCTAGGACGGAGATCCCTTGTGGTTGTCCCCCTCCGGTGTGTTTTGGACCAAAAACATGCACGGTGGTGAGGTTGATGGCGGGGGAGGAAGCTTGGGGGTGAGCACGTTGGAAAAATTGTCCCGAGGGAGGTAGTGTGAGTGAATGTTCTCCACCTCCATTGAGTTCATGTGTGTGTGTGCCCCTGCTGATGGGTTGGCATTCCATACATGGTGTGTCCTGCCTTGATGTGAGAGAAGCACACTCGGGAAGAACGGATAAAGCGAAAGAAGATTAATGAATCTTACTTAAGATATGCTTGTGGGAAATGTTTGACTTACTGTCTTGGCTGAAGGGCATATTATTTCCTCTTATTGTGTTTGGTAAGGGTGGAGAGGAGAATGAGTATACAGGAGGAACAATTGCCTGGCCGTGGAAGGTGTAATTTCTATAACTATTGATAATGGGGTCCGAGAAATAGCAGTCTGCCCTAAAATTTGTATTTGTGGTCTTTTCCTTGGGCTGGCATGACCTCCAGCCAGGGGCAGCTGGCTGGTTGGTCCTTGGTCCTCTTTTTAGCCGGCAGTGTTGGCTTAGAAGAAGTAGAAGCAGAAGTTTGTTAACCTGTGTTTATCACATGTGAAATGCCTGATTGCCATTCGTTTGAAAAGTATTCATGGTCCATGAATGAAGGAGGAATGAAGGAATTGTCTTCCAGTATAGACTTATATAGACCTTTATAGACAAACTTACTCAATCAAACAAAAGATGCACATATTTTACACTGGACCTGATTTGGGACCTTTGCTTTTTAGATGAGAGTGGACCGACTATTCAGTAACACTAATTTCATTTTGTGATCATACTCAAGTGTTTAATGAATTAATTATATTTGTTGTGAATTATTTTAATATATTTTTCAATTTAATTGGAATCTACAATACTGTGCAAAAGTTTTAGACAGGTGTGAAAAAAATGCTGTAAACAAAGAATGCTTTCAAAAAATGGAAGTGTTAATTATTTACTTTCATCAATGAATGAATGAAATGCAGTGAATAAAGAAAAGAGAAATGGAAATCAATATTTGTTGTGAACACACTTTACCTTCAAAACAGCAGTAATACTTGTATGTACACTTACACACAGTGTTTATGAAGGAACTCAGGCTGGTTGTTTGTTCCATCTGGAGAAGTAAACACAGATCTTCTGTGGATGGAGACGTTCTCACATCCTTCTGTCTCTTCATGTAAATCCCACACACACTCCATGATGTTGAGATCAGGGCTCTGTGGGGGGGTGCCGTGACCATCACTTCCACTACTTCTACTTCTTCTAAAGGTACTCACAACAAATATTGATCATGAAAAATAAAGAATCATTATTTATATTTCTCTTTGTTTACAGCATTTTTTCACACCTGCCTAAAACTTTTGCACAGTACTGTATATATGTTGAACTTTCGCTGTTTTAATTTATTTATTTTTGTCAGTGATTTTGTCATAATATTTTGAAACCATAAATAGTATCTGAACAAAAAAATATATATCATATATATATATTTATATATCTATATATATATATATATATATATATATATATCTATATCATATATATATTCTATATATATATACCACTACCACTATATATGTATAGTGGGGCACGGTGGCTTAGTGGTTAGCACGTTCGCCTCACACCGCCAGGGTCCGGGTTCGATTCCCGTCTCGACAATGTGTGTGTGGAGTTTGCATGTTCTCCCCGTGTCTCAGGGGGTTTTTCTCCGGGTTCGCCGGTTTCTATCATCAGACGCCTGAGATAGGCACAGGCTCCCCCCCGTGACCCGAGGGAAGATCGGATAAAGCGGTAGAAGATGAATGAATGAATGATATATATATAAATATATATATATATATATATATATATATATATATATATATATAAATATATATATATATATAATATGCTATATATATATATATATATATGTTCTGGGGTTTTTTATTGTTTTTTTTTGCCAACACTGATCAAGGATGTAAACTTTTGCACAGAACTACAACAGCCCTTTGAAATTGCGTGAAACGTAAAAAGAATCTTCGCCGGCGAGGCAAGCGGGATAACTTCAAAGTGACGAGAATACGGAAGTCACTTGCAGGTTCAGGTGACTACAAACAAGCTGCGACAGATTAAAGAAGAAAACAGCACACGTTTATTAACCATGAAGCAGGGCTCTGTGATGGTGACAGATGGGGAGAGCAGCGAGGACTCGAGGGTAAGCTTTGCCGCCGGTGGGCTTCTTCTGGGTCTTTGCATGCCACGTTCACGGCTTATCGCTTTCCTTTCAACTCCATACGCATCGTTTCAAAGAGAAGTGCTGATTCCCTTTTAACTTTGACAAGGCCTATTACACAGATGGATGGCTCTGTTTCAGAGGACCTCCTTCACTGAGCTTCTGTGGGTTTATATTAAAAAAAAAAAAAAAAAAAAAAGCTAGCACAATTGCAGGCGGCTATGATCAGATAAAATGCTGAATAAATCAGCGTTGTCAATCAACTCATTCCAAATTAATCATCACACCACTACTGGCATCGTTTCAGTTATATACAGCGGATAAAACTTCTTAGAGGAATGTAATAAAAATAAAATTGTTTTTAAAAAAAGCCTATGAATAAATTAATGTGTGTGTGTGGAGTTTGCATGTTCTCCCCGTGCTTCAGGGGGTTTTTCTCCAGGTTCTCTGGTTTCCTCCGGTCCAAAAACATGCATTATAGTTTGATTGGCACCTTGGAAAATTGTCCCTAGTGTATGAATGTGTGTGTGTGTGTGTGTGTGTGTGTGTGTGGTGTCCTGCGATGGGTTGGCATTCCATCCAGGGTGTATCCTGCCTTTAATGCCCATAGATGCCTGAGATAGGCACAGGCTCCCTGTGACCCGAGGGAAGATCGGATAAAGCGGTAGAAGATGAATGAATGAATGAAAAGTCTATGGTCAAAAATCAGAAAAAAAATGACAAAAAAAGTTGCATCCTTTGTCTGATATAAAATGGACATAAAATGGATATAAAAAAGGGTTGTTATTAATACAATTAAATATTCTTTAACAGGACTTGAATCTCCAGAGATAACACTGGATAACACGTTCTTTTATGTGAGAGATTAAAAGGTATATGATTGTCTTAGAATAATTCTATTCTGCTTTAAAGTGTGAACTGACAATTAACATTATCTCAGCAATGTTAGGAAGCTGATGTCACAGGACAGGATTCGCCATGATTCACCGGGCCCCTAAAAAATAGATGGTTTTAGGGCCCAACTCTGGCAGGGCAGCTTGGCGATACTGGGATTTGAACCCTCAACCTTCTGGTGAGTAACCCAGAGCTTTAACCACTGATCTTCCACATGCATTTATGCAGATTTAATAAGCCTTCATTTTGGATTCAAAGATTTAAACATGATTTAGACGTGAGGAATTTTTCCTTTTTATTGTTAATTTCATCACCATGCAATATATTATTTTGCTGGTCTGGTCTCCGGACAAAACGTGCACTGCTTTTTGTCCCCCTTTATATGTTTTTTACCAAAAATGACATTTTCGGTGCAGTTGTGTTTTGCTCTGATCGTTCCTAGCTTAGGTGTTCAGAACGCTGCAGGAGTCAGACAGCGATGGCAGTGACTTCCTGTAAACTACACAGTCCATACTGCCATCCTTCTTTCTATATTGTCAGTATGGATACAAATTTGCTGTCTTGCACGTCTCCCTGTGAAACAGCAAATTTGTATTCATGCACGATATAGAAAGAAGGATGGCAGTATGGACAGTGTAGTGTACAGGAAGTCACTTCCTGCGTCAGGTGTCACCTTTACAGATTTAGATCGTGTGTCTGAACGTCTTCCAAACACAGGCTACATTTGAGACCCCATAAGTTTTTGTCTATAAAGGACATCTTTTTTCGGATCAATGTACAGCTAAAAGACGGCAAAAGACATCTCAAAGACATATTTACGGCATTTGGCAGACGCCTGTACCCATTATCTCATTCAAGGGCCTTAGTTAGGGGCCCATGACCATCTGATATAGTGATGCACCAATCATGATTTTTCATGGTGGATTCCGATACCGTTTTTTTTACAAGCAAACTGGCCGATTCCGATACCGATTTTATTTATATTATCAAGCTACAGACAAGAAAGAATGAAAGTATGCATGAAAAAGATGTTTATTTTGAGGTTTTTATATTTGATGTAAATAAAAGAAATGGTCTTTACCAATGAAACTAAATAAAACCAAAGGAGGCTATATGAATAAATGATTCCAAAATGCCCCACAAATGTTTAGTGCAATGAGTAAAACAGCAGGTGCTTTTAAATCATATGAATATAATGTAATTTTGAAGTGCAATAAAAAAAAAATATATATATATATATATATATATATATATAGATAATATGTATATATATATATATATATATATATATATATATATATATATATAACTATCCAATAGCCTACAGAACTGACGTTAAATTCTGGCTTTGCCAATTAGGTCGGTTTTGTTTCTCATCCGGCGTGCGAGAAGCTGTGTGAAGAAATGTTCATTGTTTACGCTTGTGCAGGGCGTGAACAGGTATACTCACGCAACTTCATCGAGCGCCGGAAAGCTGCTCTTATTTCTGCGCCAGTACACCAACGGCTGTTCGATTCTTGGCATCAGACAGGCAGCTCTGCATTTCCAGTGCTGTACGGCCTGCCGGATGTCTTCGCTGTAGTTCCCCCACCCATTAATTTGCCATTTGGAGATTGCAATCTTCACGTTCTGCGCACAGATTTCGGCACCCATATCCACACAAATGACATATTCGTTGAATGATTGGGTCTACAAATGTGGTCTTACGGCTGAAAAAAGACAAAAACAAGACGAATGCAAAAGACAATGCTTTAACAAAAAAAGGGTTGTCATTAATACAATTAAATACTCTTTAACAGGACTTGAATCTCTACACACTAATTCATCTATAGCTCATGTGTTAAACTCGTGTGTTATGCGGCCCACAAAAGCTTAAAATGTTTATGACTGACTTCAAATAAGGATATGCTGCTTTAAAGCATGCATTGACAATAAACTACATCTCCCCCACAATGACGGCATCCCGCCACTAGAGTGCGGTGTATCCCACATCAGCGTTTCCAGAGGGCGATTCTTCCAACAGATTCAGATTCAGATTTATTTGCCACATACACATACATACATAGTACGTGCCTTGAAATGCTTATTAACGGAAAGAAAAGAAGGAAAATAGTGCAGACATTATAAATAAATGTAAATAAAAGAAGATAAAGAAAAAGAAATAGAATAGTGTAAAGTATCGAGTGTAAAGTGACCGTTGTAAAGTGTCAACAATTACAATTGAGAAATTTCTGCCAAAATGTCCAGGAAGCGAAACATTGATGCAGATGGAAGGCACTTCCAGGAAAGATGGGAAAGAGAATACATGTTTGTGCTTCAAGGAGAAAAAAATGCTATATCTTTTGTGTTATGAGGCGGAGTCACTCATCAAACAATGTACACTGTGTTATAGTTACCATAATGCCGATATGACCCATGGTGACAATAAGTTTCCAACTCTTGTTCTAGAGGGAACCGCCTAAACTCCCCCGGAGATCAGACATCCTGACTGTTTAGTTTATCCAACCCCGTGTGTAGATTTAATTATTTATGGATCCGACCTCTCTGGCTTGTCTGGAAAAAGCACAATACCACCATGTTTCCATTGCTTGGTCTATAAAAAAAAGCCCTGAAGTGCTTATTTGTATAAAGTATAAATCTGCTAAATGTCAAAGATCTGACTTGGTTTGATATAGCTCTTACTCTCAGACTTTATTCTGAGACTCTGTGTATAAATATATACTCGTATGAAAAACTGTCCATCTAGCAAAAGTAAGTCAAAATCTATTACATTTCCTAATTTGCACTGCTTTAGGCACACATTCACAACAGTTCCCCAACACATAACACCACAGTGCTGTAATGGGCTAAATTACTAAGACATGAACTTGTGCAGCGAAGCATCTCGGAACAGCTGAAGCCACTCACTTAAACTCTGAGCATTATCTAACGCTTTCATTTAATGCCTCTCACTTAGGGAGCCACTCCACTTCTTCCGTCCAGCTTATTGCCACAAGGTAACCCACAAAAATAAAGAAATAAAGAAATAAATCAAATGGAGAAAAGGCACATAGTGGAAAATTACACTGGGGACAGTCTTGTCTCTTCGAAAAAGTTATTAAAAAGAAAACCTCGCGCTAATATTTTCCGCTTCCAGTATTTTCATTTCATAAACGCTCCGGTGGGCCTTTTCAGCACAGACGAATAAACGAGTCTCAAGAGTTCCTTGGCTCAACCTCCCAGCACTATCTGAATCCAAACAAGCTTCTCTGCACTGTTCAGCATCAACATAATCAATTCGGTCTAGCTCCTTTTTGGCATCTATACGGTTTTGGCTTTGGTCTCAGATGCTTCTTCGTTCCCCATCTTTCTTCTGTCTATTTATGGAAGTCCATTGGTAAAAAGCCAGCGTCAAACATGCCAAACTTCTTTATGAAATAAGACGCAATTGATTGTGATTCCTGGAGGTCTCACAAACAATCTTGAGCAATTGTACTTGAACGCTGGTAAAAGCGAGAAGGCGGACATAGAGAGGTTGTCCAAGGCAAAAGAATGAGAGAGGGGGGGGGTGGATCAATACTGACCTCTTTCTGCTTTCAAGAACGGCACATCATGCGGCGAGAAAGGTCCGGCAGCGTCCTCTTTTCTCTGTTACATTTTACAGAAGGAGAGACAGACGATAAAAATGTGAAGGAATCGGACGACGATGAAGAAGGGTGCAAATAAAGGAGTTTACATTGCGTATGACTATGACGACTGTAATCCTGAGATAGCACTGGCTATTACACAGAAGAAACAGCAGGGCTGGACTCTAATATCTAATATCTGAACTTGCTGGTTCAAGACTCGTACAAAAAATTCTTTAATCTCTTTCCCGAAACCAAAAATGTGCTCTCGTCTAAGTGAGAAGTGGGGGCTCAGGGGTTTTGGGAAGGTGACTTTGGAAATGTGATAGATTACAGATTACCAATCACCCTATTCATAATGTAATAAATAGTGTCACTTTTCAATTACTTTATAAAAGTAAAGTAACTGATTACATTTGATTACTTTTTGGTTACTTTCATTTGTCCACTAGGTGGCACTTTAAGTTAACATTCTAAGGGAAAAAAATTCAAACGCTCTGTAAAAACTGAGCTGGGGGGACTTTTGGATTTGTAATCATTAACATTTTCATAAGTAGCTGCAATTTAAATACATGTTTTTTTCTCAGTAAATGTAACAAATCACTGTTACTTTTATTTTGTAACTAGTTACTCCTCAACACTGGTCATTGGCCTCTGGACTGAAAGGTCGCAAGTTCAGATCCCACCACCCACCAACCCTTGAGCACCCTCAGTTGCTCAGTTGCAAGTCACTCTGGATAAATGCCAAACGTCTGCCAAACTGGCGTAAATGTAAATATAGAATATGGTAGATACGTCATCATGTTCAACTTACGATACATACATTTACAGCATTTGGCAGACGCCCTTAACCAGAGCGACTTACAAGTGAGCAATTGAGGGTTAAGGGCCTTGCTCAAGGGCCCACTAGTGGTAGCTTGGTGGTTGTGGGGTTTGAACCTGTGATCTTCTGGTCCAGAGGCCAACACCTTAACCACTAAGCCACCACCTTCCTCTGGTGTGCTGCAACTTTGGTGTGGCCACACACTGAGATGGATCATCCACTGCGCTAATAACCACTCGAACTGCCTCTCCTGGTGCTCAGAGATACTGCGATAGGCTTCCACTTCCCTTATGGCTTGTCCAGGTTTGAATGATATAATACGTCTTTCTGATTAGAATGCAGCACTTTGTTGTGCTTCCCTAGACTGGAGATAATATACAGCTTATAATCACCTTATGTCACACCTGTGTCAAGCAGTTCAATTCAACTGATCGACGGCAAAAAGATAGAGGGAACGGGCCGATTGAAAAGAGTCGCTCCAGTCAAGTCGCATTGGAGCAAATTATGCAATAAACAGAGGCTTTATTGAAAACATCAAAAGCACACTTGTGCAATATAAATCTCGTTAAGAAGGAAACACTGGCAGTCAAAGGTCAAAATCCAGCTGATTAGGAAATTACGAACCCAGACATGCTGGAGTAACCGTGCCAGCACGCGCCGTTCACATTTGAAAACAAAAATTCTACAGGGCTTGCGTTGGCCTTTTAATTAACAGCGAGCGAGCCCGACTAAATCTCGTTGCAATTAGCAACGTGTAAAACCTGTCACGTCATTTCTCTGCCATGCTACTGAGCTCACAGGCCTGTCAGTCACTAGCCTGGCTTCATCTATTACAGAATGTGCAAGTGTTACTATCCAATTAAGACAGCTGTAGCTGCAAGGAAACGCTGATATCTGGGGCAAATATGGATTTATGGCTTCAAATATGACTGTCAAGCTGGCTGTCTGACTAACACCATATGCTGTAACAGGAAAGGAAACTGAAATTCACTGTTGCCTGTGTCAGTCTCCCAGCAGCTAACGTGCAACGACGATTTCGGTTCGGAAGAAAAAAGTGCCTGCCCTGTTGCTTACAAATGAACTAAACAGATAAATGCAATCATGATCCGATATCTTTACCAGGAATAATTATCATAGTGTTGTTATTAGGTCCAGAGTAGATCTTCTGTGCAGAGAATTTGAGCTTCTAAGAAAAGTGAGCTTCCTTCCAGAACGCCTTCACTCTGAAAAACAAGGATTACACACACACACACACACACACACACACTGGTGTCATAAGTATGCACATTCATTCCCCAGGTAGAAGTATAGATACTAGGGTTTAAAAAGACGTCTGTAGAAGTCGAAGTTCAAGCTTTTTACTTGAGTAAAAGTGTAAAAGTACTGGTTTCAAAACTACTTAATGTATAAAAGTAAAAGTAATTTAAGGAAAAAATGTCATTAAGGACGAAAGCTTCTCTTTCAGGCAATCACTAGTTTGTTCAAACGTCTGTCTACCGAACTCCTCTATTGTAGCTTCATTTGCGGAGGACGAAGAGAAAGCACCTGTTTGATAAATGAGCCAGTAGTGGAGAAATAATCACTTTTGAGAAATAATCCTTTTTTTGAGTAACGACCCCAACACTGGTTATACAAACCAATAGAGTGTCGGAATGGTATATGTTTATATCTCATCCAACCACAATCACATTCAATGGAGAGACTTATCCGGATAGGTTTTTTTTTTTTGACGATGACAAGCCGGAAATAAAAAGGAGTAACGAGGCTATTTTTGAAATGCCCGGAATAGACAGTACAAATAATTGAGTGAAAAATAACCACTCCAGTAAAAGTATAGATACCCAGAATTTCTACTTATGTAAGGTAAGGAAGTATTTGTACTGGGTTACTTGACACCTTTGTATAAATGCAATTCCATCTGGACTGAGGTAAATTGGAAACAACTTCACCATCCAAAACCAAAAACAAAAGTTTTATTTAGAGAGTAAACAATCAGCTCATGTGTTATCCATCACGGAACGTCCTGCTCACTCACTCAGTCACCAAAATCCTACTGAACTGCTCTGGGAAGAGATGGATCTCCAACTTGTGAAGAAAAAACTTTTTTACAAAAGTTTTCACAGAAAGAAAAGGCCCGGCAAATGAACTGTGCAGATGCCAAGGTTGTGGGAAAATGATTTTTCAGGAAAAATAATGTTTTGTAAAAAAAAAAAAACATTTTGTAGTTTGTTTCACAGGAAGAAAAGGACATTAAACATTAAAAGACAAGGTATTTCCAAACACATCAGTTTACTAGATATAGGAAAATGTGTTGTCTAATACACTTGTAATAGACATGATGCTAAAATAATAATAATAATAATAATAAATTGTTACACCCTCAGTGTCAAAACTTTGTACCAATTCTTCATTTCACTGTTCTTGAATTTTTTTAAGGATTTTTTTATTTTTTTTATTTTGGACTGCAAACTGGGCACAGTTTGACTGCAGTCTGTTTTCAATATAAAATTCATTAACGTTCCCTCATTCTAATTGATATTCTTATTTGTGTTTCTCCATCCGGGAGATGTTTTTCTTTTTTCTGAATAAAATCCCTCAGTGGGAACGTAGTCAGGTGGAAAAATAACATGCAATCAAACAAAACGTGAAGGAATTGGTCGGAGGGAAATTTCTTTTTCTAGCATCGCTAACAGAGACTAATGACACGACAACAATGACAAAACCAAAAGCACACTGTTATATGCCCCCCTCCTAGCTCTGAGCGTAAACAAATAACCTTGAGGCTCGTACAGGGATCTGAAGGGTTTAAGCCCTATAGCACGCATTAACATTTTATCAGGGATTTTCTGTACGCTCGCCATTAAAAACCAATGCTCCAGGGTGCCTTCATTTTTCGGTATGATTTATTGTCTGACAAAAACTATCTGACACGCGGTGAATAAAACTCAGTTAAACACACGGAGTACGCTGCCAACAACCGAGTTCTCATTATGGTTACAGAAACAAAGGAGAATACACAAATTCTGAGAGCCAGGAGCATTTTGTCTTTAAATACTCATTCACATTTTCTCTTTAGAAGGGGTAAGTTGTAATGGCAAGGGGAGAAAGTAAGGCAACAGCGCCCCAAAGTGGTGTCAGTGCAGAACTCCTGAGCTTTACACCTGTACGGTATACAGTACACAATATATACAATATACTTAAAAGTTATGTGTGACTATACAGTACATTTGACTTTTCCAGTCATAGGTAGCTCTTCTCCAAACAGCTGGCACAAAGGTGGGACAAAATTCCTCCCTGAAGTGGGAAATTGGGGCACAGTGGCGTAGTGGTTAGAACGTTCGCCTCACACCACCAGGATCCGGGTTCGATTCCCGTCTCGCCCGTGTGTGTGGAGTTTGCATGTTCTCCTTCTGCCTCAGGGGGTTTTTCTCCGGGTTCTACGGTTTCCCCCCGGTCCAAAAACATGCACAGTAGGTTGATTGGCACCTTGGAAAAATTGTCCCGTGTGTGTGTGTGTGTGTGTGCCCTGCGATGGGTTGGCATTCCATCCAGGGTGTATCCTGCGTTAATGCCCATAGACGCCTGAGATAGGCACAGACTCCCCGTGACCTGAGGGAAGATCGGATAAAGCGATAGAAGATGAAGATGAAGAAGTGGGAAATTTATTACCTCAGAAAATAAAGATAAATGTAGGATGAACCAAGGTAAGGAGTCCAGTTTTGTATGTGCTGCTTGAACCTTTATAACCTACAAAACAAACATTTCAAGACAGTAGTGTCTAACTTATTTAATTATTTAATTATTTTTTTTACTAGAAATGTACTGTGCATATACATTTTTTATATTTTTACCTATTATTTCCTAGCAAAACATTTTAAAACTACTGCCACACAACAATATATATTTTACAATATTTATTTAATAAAATATGTGTATTAGCAATAAACAACGAAGTTTAATAATATAATACAAACTTCTTTAATACAGGATAAAAAGTGTATAAACGGTTAATTGTTTTTCGCACCATAGCGAGACTCACCTGAGGGGGGTAGAGCAAACGCCTTCATTTACCGCGCATGCGCAATGAACCTTTTCATTTTCCCGCCCTTAGCATCTGTAGGTGAGGTCTGTCTCTGTCTCCATTCAATTACACAAGTTGAATACACGTTCATGGGGTGTTTATTTTATTATTTGAATGCTTGGATTATTTTCATAAAGTTCATAAATGGCGTTTTTCCCTTCACTTCACCTGTTCCAGGCTGATAATGCCTCAACCAAACTCCATTAAGTTATTGCTTTGCATAGGTTTGGTGTAGAAGATCTCCTGCTCCGAGGAGCTCTGACCCTAACCCTTTTAAACACCTTTGGGATGAATTGGAATGCAGAGAACGCCCCATGCATCCTCACTTTACATGACAACCATGTGTCTGACCATTTCCCCAAGCAAAGTATAAAATCTAGTAAAACATCTGCCCAGTAGATTGGAGCGAATTGGGCACATTGGGACTAGATGTGGAACGTGGTGCTCAAAAAGCCCATACCATTCTTTTGGCAATAGATATTCATTGATGTGTTGGTCTCAAAAATCCCAAAAGACCTCAATGAGTTGAGTAATAAACAATAAATACTGACATTTTCCTGGTTAATCACAAAGTAAGGTCAACACCTCTCCGTGGCAAGCACAGATGTAAGTTGTTCACAAGCAGAAAAGCATGACTGACAAATGTACAGCAAAATAAATAACAGTGAAAATCATGTCTAAACATGTCTTTACTGAGTGAAAGTCCTGACATGGGACTTGGCACTTACCTTCTCGTCTTTGTTTCCAATGCAGACAGCTTGGAGCGAGGGAATCCGGTGCTTAAACTTGGAACCCAGAATGCATCGGAGGCCTGGGGAGGGCCCCGTGGTGTTTCATGTAGAACAGGATTGTAGAGATCCCACAGGATATGCCTGTGGCCATGCCGGTGGGAAGTGGAAGCGCAGTGCACAAGGCATTGGACTTCTGATTATTGAGTTCAAAAATCCCAGAACTGCCAGGCTGTCACTTTCAGGGCCCCTGAGCAAGACTCTTAATCCTTAACTACTCAGATAATTGTTTGTCGCTTCAGATAGGGGCTTCTGCCAAATTGGGGGGAAATGGTGTGTAGCATCCGTAATGACAGAAGGAGAGAGTTTTCGCATTCTCATGCACACCTACTGTAAATGCAGGTGAAATTGGCACAAAGGAAAAAAAAAAACGAATGGATTTAAAGGTAAAGAGCCGGGTGTCACACTATTTCCTGTTATACACTGATATATACACTGTTATATATCCAGTAACATCCAGTGTTATATAGCAGTGAAATAAGTTCATTCAAGGACAACAATTTTCAATCATTTCAGAGTTTACTAGTCTGCAAACAAATAAACCCTATTCGTTCTCTAAAGGCAAGAAGTGATGACAAATTATTTCTGAATGACAATTATATAACTAATGGAATATGAAACTCATTAGTCGAGGTGGTGGTTCTCTGATCTTTTCATGGTACAGTGTTGCTGTAGACTCGTGGTAGAGGTAATAATTAAAATGAAAATGTTATTTCATATGAAGTCAGAGGCATTCCAGTTGTATTGTTACACTATTTAATCAGATGACCTCGATGAAAGGGACAGCAGTGTCTTTGCAACAAACAAAGCGTAAAAATGTATGTTTACAGCTCAATAGGAAAAATAAACAATGGTGTGGGAGTCTGGTCTTTCTCTTCCAGTATTAAAGAAATACCTACAATAATGAATTATTTGGACATTTTAAAACTCGGGTCAGAAATGTTTATATACAGCCTTTTAGACAGTGTTTAAATCCTGAGCTCTCTATCATCGCTGGAATGTGTGAAGAAAGGATTTCACTGTGCTGTAGATGCGACAAATAAATGTATCTATTATTATATATAATTATATATCCATCCATCCATCCATCCATCCATCCATCCATCTTCCTCCGCTTATCCGGGACCGGGTCGCGGGGGCAGCAGTCTAAGCAGAGATGCCCAGACTTCCCTCTCTCCAGCCACTTCCTCTAGCTCCCCCGGGGGGACACCGAGGCGTTCCCAGGACAGTCGAGAGACATAGTCCCTCCAACGTGTTCTGGGTCTTCCTCGAGGCCTTTTCCCGGTGGGACATGCCCGAAACACCTCCCCTGGAAGGCGCCCAGGAGGCATCCGAAATAGATGCCCGAGCCACGCCAGCTGGCCCCTCTCGATGTGGAGGAGCAGCGGATCTACTCTGAGCTCCTCCCGAGTGACTGAACTTCTCACCCTATCTCTAAGGGAGCGCCCAGACACCCTGCGAAGGAAGCTCATTTCGGCCGCCTGTATCCGGGATCTCGTCCTTTCGGTCATGACCCAAAGCTCATGGCCATAGGTGAGAATAGGAACGTAGATCGACCAGTAAGTATAATTATATATGCATATATAATTATAACAATCCGTACTTTTGTTCTTTTATATGAAATTAATAAAATTGGCGCTAAACGTGTTACATGAACTGGGCTTACAGAAGGTGTCCACTTAAACGGAAAATTAAAATCAGGTATGCTTTGGAAAATATCAATCATTTTAACATAATGATATTTCCGGTTTGAAATTAATATTGTGTTGAAATAATAAATAGTGAGACCAGGTGATTTTTGCTGTGCTACTATAGCACAATGTTACTGTAGAACAGGGAGGTGGGTGCTCAGTGGTTAAAGCATTGGGCTTCGGACCGGAAGGTCACGGGTTCAAATCCCATCACCACCAAGCTGCCACTAGTGGGCCCTTGAGCAAGGCCCTTAGCCCTCAACTTCTTAGTTGTAACTCACTCTGGACAAGGGCGTTGTCCAAATGCTGCAAACGTAAACAAGCTAGAGCATATTGCACTGGAATCATTTTTCAAAATGGGAGTGGCTAAAAAAAAAAAAACATCTCTTTTCCCCTTATGTAAGGTCAGTATCAGGAGAAAGTGATTTTCACTACTGCTACATAGTGTAAGTCCATTACAGTCCTTTAAAGACCAAAGTTATAAGGTAGGATTTGCAGTAAAATCTTTTATTTATTGTAATAAGTTCAGAAATGTAGATAGATAAACTGTAAAATGTAAAAAATGTCAAAAGTTTGTTTTGACATTTGTTATTTCGTTTGTATGCTATGCTTTTTATTCTGTTTTGTTTTCTCTTGACAGTTTCAAAGATGATAAGCACAAGTCTGCTGAACAAGTCACTGGTGTGTCTAAATCTTTTGATGACCCTCTTGACAAGTCAGACTCTGTGTTTTATGTCTGCATGGTTTCAATCCAAGACACACCAGGATATAAGTCGGGATGCAATTTTACTGACAGTGGCCGATGTTTGCAGATCACAAGCGAGTCAGAGAGGACGGAATTTCATTCCGGTAAACAAAAGCTGTTTATATACACTATATGGACAAAAAGATTGTTTTATTTCAACATCCCATTCCACATTTGCTTTTATAATAACCTCTCATGGAAAGATGCCTGACTGGTGGGTTGGAGTGTGGTAGCTGGGAGGTGGTAGCTCATGAGAGTTTTTCTGTAGTGGTTAAGGAATTGGCCTCTGGACCAGAAGGTCGCAGGTTCAAATCCCACCACCAAGGCCCTTAACGCTCAATTGCTCAGTTGCTCTGGATAAGGGTGTCTGCCAAATGTTAAATGTGTGCGATTCATCTGGATGGGCTTTTTTTGTTGAAAGTTGAAATGAAGTAGGAGTAATGAAGGCTATTTATAAAATGTAAGGAGTAGAAAGTACAGATAATTGTAGAAGTAAAAAGTTGTCTGAAAAATGTAAAAATGAAAAATAATGAAGTAAAGTATACACACCCAATATTTCTAAGGTAGCAAAGTATTTGTACTGCGTTACTTGACACCTCTGTGTTTTCTGTCTCTATTTTACTATATATATATATATATATATATATATATATATATATATATATATATATATTATATATCTATATATTATATATTTTTTTTTTTTTTTTTTTTTTTTTTTTAAATTTCCAATCTGTGGGAGGAATAAAGTTGTATCTTATCGTTTCTTAGATTGAAAACTGGCTTGAAAGTGAAAGAATTAGAATACAGGTATAAAAAAGTAAAATGTCGTCCAAAAAATAAATAATGAAGTGAAATCACTGATAGTAAATAAATAAATACATAGATACATGAATAAATAAATAAATAAGTACCGTAAGGATGTCATGGTACTCTGTCTTGTATTTGTTCTCTGTTATAGCATCAGTAATCTGCAGGTATCCAATTGGCCTTTTTTGGGATTTTTTTTCCAACATATAAATTTTGAGAACTGATTGTTTTCTTGCTGTTTGTTATTTTCTATTATTGTCCACCCCATGATCTTAAACAATACAGCGAAAATACTTAATGTTATTTAATTCACCTGTCACTGGTTTTAATATTATGAATGATGGAAAGATGCTTCACAGTTGAGTTGGAATGTGATAGCTGGGAGGTGGTAGCGCAGTGGTTAAGAAGGTTGTAGGTTCAAATCCCTACCACCACCCAGCTGCCCTTAACCCTCAATTACTCATTTGTAAGTTGCTCTGGATAAGGGCGTCTGCCAGCCAAATGCTGTAAATGTTAAATGTGTGCTTGTAAAGGTTTGTGCTCACTGAGCTACAAGAGTGTTAGTTTAAGTCAGGTACTGATGCAGAGTGAAGAGCCCTGGGTTGCAATCCGACTCGCCACTTAAAATCTTCCACTGTCAAGCATAATGTCATGTCGGGAATTTATGGGAACAGTTTGGAGAAAAATTATACATGTTCCCATATTCCAACACTTTCGTTCATATATTATAATTTGACATATGCAGCTTTTTTCATGAAAAAATTAATACATTTTTTTTTTCTTTTTTTTTTTTTGCAGCCACAACCATTGACAGTAAACTCGGTAGCAAAAGCGTGTTCCTCTTCTGCCAAAGAGCTTCAAAGCAGCATCAATGAGATAAATCATCACAATGCCTGGGTCGACTTTTGGCATTTTTTCAGCGCCCGTTACCATTTTGACAATGAGGAGTTCTTGTCTGGACGACAAATTATTACCGAAGGAGTATTCACTGTCAAACACAGCATCAAGCAGAAGAACTATCACGCTGCCAGAGAGACTCTTGGTAAAGTCCTACACACTTTGCAGGTACAAAACCATTGTATTGTAATATAATATAACTAATAATTGAGATCAATAAGATTAATAAGAGAATAGAGATCCAGATATTTTTAAGTATTTGATGATAAATTAAACGTTACGTTGCGTCGCAGAGTATCATTGGTTAATTGGGACACAGATAAGCCATACAATTAAAACCAACAGCTTAATGCTGCATAGGACATGTTATAACACCACATCATCTCATTTGGACTCCACAAGACCTATGAAATGTGCTGTGTGGATCAGGCATCAAGATTTAAATATTCAGAAGCATATTCTTTAAGTTTTGTCATTTTTAAGATTGGGCGTGTTTGTCCAGTATATCTTATAGATGCTTGATCAGAATCGGAATTTGGAGGCCAATCAATACCTTCCACATTTTGTCATGTCTCTCAAAGCATTCCTAAAAAGGTCTAATGAGGGCTATGAGTAATGAGGGCTATTTTTAAACTGTAAGGGGTAGAAAGTACAGATCATTGTGTGAAAATGTAAAAGTCGGTTGAAAGATAATAAGACAATGACTACAGTAAACGTATAGATTCCCAAAATTTCTACTTAAGTAAGTTGTCACTATTTAAAAAATAATAATATTTTGTATGATCCATATATATATATATATATATATATATATATATATATATATATATGTAGGACGTATAAAGTTGTATCTTATCATTTCTTATCTTAGATTGAAAACTGGCTTGAAAATGATAGAATTAGAATACAGATATAAAAAAGTAAAACGTTGTCCAAAAAATAAATACTGAAGTGAAATCACTGATGAATAAAGAAATAAATAGATAAATAAGTACCATAAGGACGTCTTGTATTTGCTCTGTTATAGCATCAGTAAACTGCAGGTATCCAATTGGCCTTTTTAGGAGGTTTGTGGAGTTTATATATATATATATATATATATATATATATATATATATATATATATATATATATAATTTATTTATAATTATCCCACCCCATGATTGCAACCAATACAATGAGAATATTTAATATTATTTCCTTCACCAGTCACTGGTTTTAGATTGCATGCGTCAAAATGTGGGGTCTAATAAAAAGCTAAACACCTAATTTATGTTAGAAATCTGACCCTAGTTTGTGTCGTTCTTTAAGGATTTCTACAGTCACAGTAACTGGATTGAACTGGGAAAGACACAACCTTATTCCAACCTGATTAAACCAGACACCCCAATCAGCAACATAGCAGGTAAATGTGTGTATGTGGGTGCTTCTGTGCTGGCGTGTGTTTACCTGTTTTTGTCTCTGAATTTTTAGTTTTTAGTCTTCTGAAAGAAAATAACACTGCTCTAAAGAAAGTACACCCTACTCAAAAAAAAATTGCCAGCAACTTGGAGCAGAGTGGATGAAATACAGGGTGGTCCGAAAAATGATACCACTCATATAGTACTACATAATTTTACAAAAAAAAAGACTTTGCACATGCATTGAGACATGCATTGTATGTGTTCTATTGGTTATATCGGCTTTTGCCCGGATATCCTTCGGGATGGGTAGCTAGCATGTAGCTATCGAATGGAAAAACCATATATAAGATCGCCACTATAGCATCTGTTTACATAGACATAAAACTTTCCATCTGACAACAAGGATCTTCGACCAGCTCGGCTTTTGTTGTGGAAGCTGATAATTTGTCAGACCAAGCTGGATTTTTCAGCAGAGCATATCCAAATAAACACTACTCTGTCAAACCTTCTTAGTAACACTGTTTGTTTATAAATCTAGAGACATGTGGCAAATGGAAAAAAAAAAAAAAAACGAAGATAGTTTGTCTAAGGTTCATTGCATCACTGTACCTTGGCACCAATATTTTAACCCGAGGACAAGCCAAGCAAGAAATTCCTATTCTTGAGGAATATGCAGTAATGGTATATATTGTATCGTGATACTCTCATTAACCATTAACCAGTCATTAAAGCTCATTCTAGTGTTTTATTCCAATGAATGGAAAACATACCGGCCGGTTAATATGAACATTTACACCACAGAATACATAAGAGACCATAAAGGTGAAACAAAGAAGCTTGATTGTATTCATTATATATTTCTTATCCTGACAGATTCCGAAACCTGCAGGAGTTGTTATAGTGACGTCTGCGGAGGAGACATCCTGGAGGAGATCATTGCAAAGCGGAAGCTCACATCTGGATACGTCGACTGGTCCAAACCAAAAGGTAAATCATTTCTAACTCCAATGTGAATTAAGAAATTGAATTTTCTTTTTATGCTCCCTGACAAGACAAATCCATTTCTTCACATCATAAGGAAAGTGCAGTCATGGAGGATTACTTAAATGGGATCAAAGTGGTATCAATAAAGATTCCGTCACCTCCAGTCACGGTTACCTACATTATACAGCGGCATCGGTAGCCACTAAAGCGAGCAGAGAGCTTCTGCAGGACATTCGAGCGGCGGTTGGAGATTCCGAGTTTCTTAGGTATTCATTCATTCATTCATTCATTCATCTTCTACCGCTTTATCCGATCTTCCCTTGGGTCACGGGGAGCCTGTGCCTATCTCAGGCGTCTATGGGCATTAAGGCAGGATACACCCTGGATGGAATGCCAACCCATCACAGGTCACACACACACACACACACACATTCATACACTAGGGACAATTTTCCAAGGTGCCAATCAACCTACAGTGCATGTTTTTGGACCCAAGGGAAACTGGAGAACCCGGAGAAAAAAACCCTGAGACACGGGGAGAACATGCAAACTCCACACACACATGGCCGAGACGGGAATAGAACCCGGATCCTGGTGGTGTGAGGCGCGCTAACCATGCCCCCTAACTAAGCCACCATGCCCCCTAGGTATTCATTTAGTTTATTTCAATTCATTTTGTATGGTCACACTGTGACTTATTACTGTGCAAGTTCAGATGGTGAAATACTACTGTGCACCATATGTGCTACATATGTGCTAAAAACACTACTGTGTTTTTGTATTATAATTTATTACTATGCAACTTCCTATAGTGTTCCTACAGAAATATTACCGTACAATTTCATTGTGCACTCTATATGGCAAGGCATATAGCCAGAGTTAGTTGTGCAGATATTAGTAAATATTTTCCTCCATATTCTTTATATTTCGTATAGCGTACTTTCCTTGGGGTGCATCCACTGTTTCTTGTACCTTGTTGTACAATGACAGCAAAGTTCTATTCTAATCTATTCTGTGCTAATTGACATAATAAATTGACCTTCAATCATTATACATTAGTCCCCATACGTTTATTCCTAATGAGAAAGTCAGAGGTGTCAAGTAACGAAGTACAAATATGTCATTACCTTACTTCAGTAAATGTATCTGTACTTTACTGGAGTGATTATTTTTCAGACGACTTTTTACTTCTACTTCTCCTTCCACTTTTATTTTAAAATTAGCCCTCGTTACTCCTATTTCATTTTGGCTCGTTTTCAATCTGTCAAAAAAATGAGTAGTATTAAGCAATACCATTCCGACAGCCTGTTGGTTTGTATGCGATCCATAGTTAGTAGGTATTTCGGTACAGAGATGTTTGAATAGATTAGCGATTGGCACGGCCTAAGCTTTTTGTCCTTAATGGCATTTTCTCCCCCATACATTATCTTTATTCTTTAATTAGTTTTGAAACCAGTACTTTTATACTTTTACTTGAGTAAAAAGCAGGAGTTAATACTTCAACTTCTACAGAAGTCTTTGTAAACCCTAGTATCTTTATTTCGACCTGAGGAATGAATGTGAATAATTTTGACACCAGTAGAGAAATCCAGTAATATAGAAAAAGACCCTGATATGCGATAAGAAAGAAACTTGGATGCAAAGGTATTATATATTATTATTATTATTATTATTATCATTGTTATTATTATTCATTCATTCATTCATTCATATTCTACTGCTATATCTTCCCTTAGTGGTTAATGACTTAGTGGTTAGCATGTTCGCCTCACACCGCCAGGGTCCGGGTTTGATTCTCGTCTCGGCCATGTTTGTGTGGAGTTTGCATGTTCTCCCCGTGCCTCAGGGTTTTTTTCTCCAGTTTCCTCCCGGTCCAAAAACATGAACAGTAGGTTGATTGGCACCTTGGAAAATTGTCCCTAGTGTGTGATTGTATTTGTGTGTGTATGTGTCCTGTGATGGGTTGGCATTCCATTCCGTGTGTATCCTGCCTTAATGCCCATAGACACCTGAGATAGACACAGGCTCCCCGTGACCCAAGGGAAGATCGGATATAGCAGTAGAAGATGAATGAATGAATGAATAAAAGTAACAGTAATTCCTTACAGTTACTGAGAAAACGTGTAATTAATTTGTATTTTGTATCACACCTCTTGCTTTTTCATCCATTAGACTGATGGGACTCATCCGGTCTTCAGTGCTGTGTTTTGTTATTGACACCACCGACACCATGTTTTATGAGGTCCGAAGAGTTACTTCATCCATCATTGACAGTAAAGCAGGCACAGGACTTCAGTCTTCAGAATACATCCTTGTGCCATTTAATGATATCAGTAAGTGTTTTAGAACATATTCACTCTGTATAAGTACAGTATTCTGTATAGCAACTGATGAAAGAGGAAAATAATTGAGAGAGAAGGGAGGAAATAGCTATAGAATAGCCTATATCTGTCGCATATGCATTACAGCACAGTGAAATTGTTTCTTCGCATATCCCAGCTTGTTTAGAAGCTGGGGTCAGAGTGCAGGGTCTGCCATGATACAGTGCCCCTAGAGCACAGAGGAGTTAAGGGCCTTGCTCAAGGTGCCAAGAGTGGTAGCTTGGCGATACCGGGGTTAAAACCCCCGACCTTTAGTAGTCTAGTGCATTAAACCACTGAGGTACACCCCTCCCCCTTTTTTAGGTTTTATTAAGATGATTAGAAGACTTTAGATGTGAAGTTTTTAAACAAGATTGTTTAACAGGACTTGAGGAATGGAGAAGTAACTATAGGGAATGCAGGTGGGATTGCATCAAGGATGGGATCTGGGCCATTTCCTGTTTGCAGTGGTTATGGACTGGTTGAGAGACGAGGTCTCCAGGACGATGATGTTTGCGGATGATGTGTGTGAATGAGAGCGAAGGCAGTGGAGTGGTGAGGTTGCAAGAAGAGGTGGTGAAAGTGGATAAGTACCTGGTAGAAGGATATCTTTAGGGAGGTGGTTGGCTTAGTGGTACGATGTTGGCCTCTGGACCAGAAGATCGCAGGTTCAAACCCCACAACTACCAAACTACCACTAGTGGTCCCTTGAGCAAGGCCCTTAACCCTCAAGTCGCTCTGGATAAGGGCGTCTGCCAAATGCCATAAATGTAAATGTAAATATCTGCAAGATTGAAAGGGAAACTTTATAAGACTCTGGTGAGACCGTGCCATATTGTACGGTTTAGAGACAGTTGTGTTCTCTAAAAGACAGGAGGCGGAGCTGGAGGTGGAGGAGGTGAAGATGTTGAGAAGTTCATCAGGAGTGACGAGAATGGACAGGATTAGAAAGGAGGTTATTAGAGGGACATGTAGGATGTTTTGGAGATGAGGTGAGGAAGGATAGATTGGGATGGTTTGGACATTTGCAGAGGAGGGACATGGAGTACAGAGGGAGAAGAATGCTGAGGCTGGAGGTACCAGGCAGGAGAGGAATGATGCGAAGGAGGTTTATGGATGTGATGACAGTTGGTGTGAAAGAGGCAGATGTGAAAGAGGCAGATGTATAGGACAGGGTGGTTTGGAAAAGGATGAGCCAATACAGTGCTGACAGTGTTACTGTGACTTCTGAAATGTGACTTCAAAGCGTGTCAAGCACCTTCTGCGATTTGGACTGATCTCAAAACAGCAACCTTTGAGCTGGAATTAAATTTTTGGAAGGAAGGCGACGTCTGCAGGAGCCAACCCTGGCGTGTAGGATGGGTGAGAGCCTGTGGATCGTTCTCCGACGATCATCATTCACAAGTTGCCAAATGGTTACGAATCCTTCAGGTTGGGCTTCCTGATTGGTGTCTTACAGTGATGTTCTTCAACTCTTGAAGCGTGCATGAGACTCAAAATACCTCAGACGACTCGTTACTGTGTCACCGGATGTCATATTCATGTCTTGCCATATGACTCTGTGTCAGATTTGTCCGGTTTCAAGTGGAATTTCATGATTGCTCTTGATCGAATCGCAGATGTGATCAGAATAACACCATTAGCCCCGAAAACTATTTGATACCACCTGATAGCTTTAAATTGCAAACCAGGAATGAGTAGTTTTTGTAACCATGGCATATAGAAAATACCTGATGTGATCGATCAAACAAACAACCAAATAAATAAATAAATACACACTTAATTAATATATTTTTCCTTTTTTTTCAGATTATGGTCCACTTACAAGAACAACTGATCCTAAAGTGTTTAAACAGAAACTCAATGCACTTACAGCTGATGGTGGAGGAGATTCTCCTAAAATGTCTCTTTCAGCCCTCCAGGTTTGAATTATAAGTTCAATAATGATTCCTTGATTTATGTGTTATGTTTTTCTACATGTGATTCGAAAAAATATTTTGAAAAAGATTTGTTGTAGAAGAACATGATCTTATTCCACAGCAATATCACTATTAGTGTTGCATGATACACCGGTACTAGAAAGGTATCGCGATACCCTGCTACCCGGCTGCACTTCTGAGTATTGGACTATAGGGAGCAGTATGTATGTATGTATGTATGTTTGTGCATTCCTTTTCCGGTGCCTTTCATGCTGATGAAATTTGAGGCATTATACTTTGCAAATAATAAAACAATACAATTTATTTTTTATTTTAATAATACATAATTTAATAACATAATTTGTTTGCCATAGTATCGATTCAGTATTGGTACGGTGATATTTAATCTCCTTATCGCATCAAAGTCAAAATTTTGGCAATGTGACACTAGACACTGTTTTCCTCTTTATTGATATTAATAACAATATAATATATATATATATATATATATATATATATATATATTATATATATTGCCTTTGCTTAATATTACAAAGAGATGAAACATTACAACACTTACATAACTGTAAAATGAACATATATTCACTGAAAAAACGATGATATTAATGACGTTTAATACATTTTTAAGTTGTTTTAGCTTATTGCTGATTCTTTGTTTGAATCTCTTTTTTTTGTTTACGATGACCTTTGGAAAAACCATGGATGCCGTTCATTTTCTCTAAGCACAGGAGTATAAGTGACATTGTGTTTACTTACTTTGTGTTTGAGTTATACTGGGTGTGTAAAGGGCTCTACCTTTATTAGCATTAGGGTATAAATGACATTAGGAAACGTTGTCTGTATTGCTATGTTATTGCATATATGGGTGGGTAACTGGTGGCATTATTTAGGATATTAGCATTGTGGTACTTATTGGTTGCAGCGTGAATTAATATAAGTAGTAGGGATGTGAATTATTTATAATAATTAAATTCTGTAAACTCTGTAAAATTTTTTAAACTGTAAATTATTCTTTTAATAATAATTTTGTGTTAATTAGTTTCCTTTTAATTTCAATGTTACTTTGTTTAGTGGTGGTTAAATATGGAACGTGGCTCCTTTAAGAATTGTGTTCCGGTTGCTTTTCTATATAAAATGGTGATACGTGTTTAGGTTATACGGAAGCGCATTGCATTCACAAATGTAAAATTAGCTTTATTGCAAAATACGTATTTGGGAATGCGATGCGCTTGCGTAAGGTTCCATACGGTAATATACGCTAATAGAGTGAAGAGCTCATACCTGTTGTGAATGCGCAGCTAGTAGGCGTAATTCAGGGAAATTTTGGAAGAGTGAGTGAATGCAATTGTCAGCCTGTGTGAGCACTTCCGGCGCCAAGGAGGAACCCCTCACCGGCAACCCGGTACCCGGAAATGGCGTCCGCCTGTCTGGCGTATATAAGGACCCCGAAGACCCTCTGTCAGTGCCAGATTGTTTTCAAGGTTCGTCCTGATCACTCTCCAGGTATTGTTTTCCCCCGACCAGCTATCGCTTTTGTTACCGACCTGTTTCCGTCCTTCGTTCTTCGTTCTTCCGACCTCCGGCTTCCCGACCTCGCCTGTCTCCTGATTCTCTCTGCTCGACGCGCTCATCGTGCTTCAAGCTCCGGCTCCTCGGCTGTTCAACGCGCTCATCGTGCTTCAAGCTCCGGCTCCGCGTTCAACGCGCTCATCGTGCTTCAAGCTCCGGCTCCGCGTTCAACGCGCTCATCGTGCTTCAAGCTCCGGCTCTGCGTTCAACGCGCTCATCGTGCTTCAAGCTCCGGCTCCGTGTTCAACGCGCTCATCGTGCTTCAAGCTCCGGCTCCGCGTTCAACGCGCTCATCGTGCTTCAAGCTCCGGCTCTGCGTTCAACGCGCTCATCGTGCTTCAAGCTCCGGCTCTGCATTCAACGCGCTCATCGTGCTTCAAGCTCCGGCTCTGTGTTCAACGCGCTCATCGTGCTTCAAGCTCCGGCTCTGCAGTCAACGCGCTCTACGCGCTCTACGCGCTCTACGCGCTCTACGCGCTCAACGCGCTCTACGCGCTCTACGCGCTCTAACGCGCTCAACGCGCTCAACGCGCTCTAACGCGCTCAACGCGCTTCAAACGCGCTTCACCGGCGCCATACGGCTGCACTTCCGGGTGTGTCGTCCGACTCGAATCACTGAACCGGCTCACTCGACTCCAAGGAATCGGCTCTCTCGGCTCTGGGAATCGGCTCACCGGATCTATCTCTGGTTCTCCATTCCTCTGGCTTGTAGTTGGCCCTGAGCTCTCACCTGGCTCCGCCCTCTTCTCTCCCTGCTGTGCTTCCGCCTTGGATCCTCCTTACTAGGTACTGACAGAACAATCTGGCCAAAGATGGATCCCGCGGAGACCCCAGCCTCCCTCGCTGCCTTAACCGCAGTTTCCCGCCGGCAAGCGGACCAGGAACAAGTGATTAATGACTTGGGGGAGAAGATCCAACAGATCCTGGCACACCTACAGTCACCCCGCGGAGGTGCTACCGCCCTACCGCCCCCCCCCCCCGCCGGCTCCTCGAGAACCCCAACTTGCGAACCCCGCTCGGTACTCTGGAGACCCGGACACCTGTCGTTCCTTCCTAATTCAGTGTGATCTGGTCTTCAGTCTGCAGCCACTATCTTTCAGCACGGAACGGGCTAAAGTGGCTTATACCATCTCGCTCCTAGCCGGGCGAGCTCTGAGATGGGCTTCCGCTGAATGGGAGGCCCAATCCTCCCAACTTGTGCGTCCTTCGCCGCCTTCTCATCTGAGTTGCGGAAGGTGTTCGGAACATCGACCCCCCGACGCGATGCGGCTCACTCTCTGCTATCCGCTGCTCAAGGTCAGCGCTCGGTGGCTGAATTTGCTGCCGACTTCCGCACCCATGCTACGGACAGCGGTTGGGATCGCACGGCCCTCTACGACACCTTCCTCCAAGGGTTGTCTCCTGTCGTGAAGGATGAGCTTGCAGCCCGAGATCTACCCCAGGACCTGGATGAACTCATCACTCTTGCCACCCGCATTGACCGGCGGATCAGGGAGCGGCGCCAGGAACGGCAAGTACGCCCGCTCCGACCTGTCTCACCACCTCAATCCTCTCCTCGCAGCCCTCCTCTCCAACCACGGTTCCGGGACCGACCCCCCTCCCCCCCACAGCCAATGGAGATAGGCCGTCACCACCTGACTTCCAAGGAGAAGGAGAGGCGCCGCTCGCTGGGACTCTGCCTTTACTGTGGTGGGAGAGGGTCATATGGCAGGGCTCCTGCCCAGCAAAAGGCAGGGCTCGTCGGTGAAGGGAAGGTCACCCACGAGCCCCAACCCATCCATCCTTTCCAAACCCACCATTCAAGTTCACCTGCATACCGCCCCCGGGGGTATTGACCTTGGCTGCCTTCGTCGACTCTGGAGCAGACGCGGAATTCATTGACGTAGAGCTAGCCAGACAACTCCACCTGCCCATTGAACCCCTACCTGAGGCTCTACAAGTCAGATCGTTGGATGGGAGCCTTCTGGATAAAGCCACGCACCGGACCAAGCCGTTACTCATGTCGGTCGGGGAACAACACCAGGAGTGGCTCACCTTGTTGGTGATTTCCTCCCCCCCAGGTCCCCATCTTGCTCGGTTTTCCATGGCTTCGGAAGCATAACCCTCGTCTGGACTGGCCCACTGGTCGTGTTCTGGAATGGGGAACCCACTGCCTTGGCCATTGCCTCTCCTGTCCCACCGCCCAGAACCTCCCTCCGCCACCATTCCCGAACCCCAGGACCTGCTGACCATTCCTGAAGGTTTACCATGACCTGGCCCAGTCTTCAGTAAAGCCCTCGCTACCACCCTGCCTCCCCACCGGCACTACGACTGTGCCATAGACCTGCTTCCAGGAACCAGCCCCCTCCTCGGGGCCGCCTCTACCAACTTTCAGCACCTGAGAGGGGCGCCATGAACAAGTACATTCAGGAGTCCTTGGCTGCGGGCATCATCCGGCCCTCCTCGTCCCCTGCTGGCGCAGGATTTTTCTTTGTGGAGAAAAAGGATAAGTCCCTCCGCCCCTGCATTGACTACCGTGGCCTTAATGCCATCACCGTCCGCAATCGCTATCCGCTTCCCCCTCATGGCCTCTGCCTTTGAACTCCTGCATGGCGCCACCATCTTCACTAAACGGACCTGCGCAATGCCTACCATCTAGTGCGCATCCGGGAGGGAGATGAGTGGAAGACGGCATTTAACACCCCTATTGGCCACTACGAGTACCTGGTCATGCCGTTTGGCCTCACACCCAATGCTCCGGCAGTGTTCCAGGCCCTGGTTAATGACGTGCTCAGAGACATGTTGAATGTGTTTGTGTTTGTATACCTGGATGACATCCTGATATTTTCACCCTCAGTGGAGGAGCACGTTCACCATGTTCGGGCAGTCCTGAAACGGCTCCTGAGGAATGGGCTATACATCAAGCCTGAGAAGTGTGCGAGTTCCATGTTTCCCGGACCTCCTTCCTGGGGTTCTATCTGTCTGCAGGCAACATCCAAATGGACCCCGCCAGGATCCGGGCTATCAATGAGTGGCCAACCCCCACCACCCCGCCGGCAGCTCCAGAGGTTCCTTGGATTCGCCAATTTCTATCGGCGGTTCATTAAGGGCTATAGCTCACTGGCCTTCCCCCTCCACCAGCTTACCTCAACCCTCCGTTCGTTCTTATGGAACTCTGAAGCTGATGCCGCCTTCTCTGAACTAAAGCGGAGGTTCACCGAGGCTCCTATCCTAGTTTTTAACCCGATCCCGCCGGGCAATTTGTGGTTGAGGTCGATGCCTCCAATGTTGGGGTTGGTGCCATCCTGTCCCAGGTCTGCCCCAAAGACAATCGTCTGCACCCTTGTGCCTTCTACTCTCGCGACTTAGCCCCCCCTGAACGCAACTTACCCAGTGGGGGAGAGGGAGCTTCCTCGCCGTCAAATTGGCTCTGGAGGAGTGGCGTCACTGGCTGGAGGGCACGGAAATCCCCCTTCCTAGTCTGGACTGACCACCGAAACTTGGAGTACCTCCAGTCGGCCAAACGGCTTAACCCTCGCCAGGCCAGATGGGGCCCTTTTCTTTGGCCATTTTCGTTTTCAGTTCACCCTGTCCTACCGCCCTGGGAATCGTAACACCAAGCCCGATGCTCTGTCCAGGGTTCATGCCCCTGAAGAGGAGGAGGAGCAGCCAAATCCCGAAACCATCCTTCCCAAGTCTGTCTCCGTGTGCGCTCTGGGTCCTTGGACCTAGAGGAAAGGGTCAGGAAGGCCCATGAGGGAAACCCTGAGCCAAAAGGCTTTCCGGCTGGGAAGGGGCCTGCTTTTCGTCCCTGCCGCTCTGCGCTCTGAAGTCCTCCAGTGGTGTCCACAACTCTCCCTTCTTCTGCCACCCTGGCTTCCCTCGAACCCTGTCTCTGATCCGGACACGCTTCTGGTGGCCCTCGATCCGTAAGGACACCCAGGATTATGTGGCTGCCTGCCCGGATTGCGCCCAACACAAGACCTCTCATGGGCAACCGGAAGGTCTGCTACGCCCGCTCCCCATACCCAGACGCCCGTGGTCCCATATTGCCATGGATTTTGTTACTGGCTTGCCTCCCTCTAATGGAAACACCACCATCATGACTGTGGTTGATCGATTTTCTAAGATGGGTTCACTTCATTGCCCTACCCAAGCTGCCGTCCGCCAAGGAGACGGCCAAGCTGGTCCTCCACCACATCTTCCGGCTCCATGGATTCCCCAGGGATATTGTCTCGGATCGCGGACCCCAATTCTCAGCTCGGTTTTGGAGGGAGTTTTGCCACCTACTGGGCATTTCTACAGACCAGTCTCTCGTCTGGGTTTTCCACCCCCAGACCAACGGCCAAACCGAAAGACTCAACCAGGATCTGGAGACTGGGCTCCGCCTCCTCTGTAGTCGAGAACCAGCCTCCTGGTCTGAGAGGCTAATATGGATTGAATATGCCCATAACACCCTCCCCACAGCCTCCACCGGGCTCTCACCTTTCCAGGTGGTTCATGGTTACCTGCCGCCCATTTTCTCTAGCCAGGAACCCCAGTCCTCCAGTCCCTTCAGCCACCCACTTCTTCCGCCGCTGCCGCCAACGAGGCTGGAGGATCGCCCGGGCTGCCCTGCTCAAGAATGCCCGGAGGCTTTGCCTGGGAGCCAATCGAAGGCGACGCCTAGCCCCTCGTTACCGCATTGGTCAGCGCGTGTGGCTCTCCACCCGAGATCTCCCCCTGAAGGCCGCCTGTCGGAAGTTGGCCCCACGCTTCATTGGCCCGTTTCCCATTTCCAAGGTTATAAACCACCGTGGCCATCCGGCTTAGGCTCCCCAGGGCACTCCGGGTCCACCCGACATTTCATGTCTCCAGAGTTCGACCTGCCCGGGCCTGCTCCCTGGTGCCCCCCACCAGGCCCCCTCCACCCGCCCAGATAGTCGAGGGGGGTCCCGCCTACACTGTCCGCCGCCTGCTTCGCTCACGCCGCCGCGGCAGGGGTCCTGCAGTACTTGGTGGATTGGGAGGGCTATGGCCCTGAAGAACGCACCTGGATCCCATCCCGCTTCATCCTGGACCCGACCCTGATTAGGGATTTTCATAGGGACCATCCCGAACAGCCTGTTGGGTCGTCTGGAGCCGCCCTAGAGGGGAGGGTACTGTCAGCCTGTGTGAGCACTTCCGGCGCCACAGGGAGGAACCCCTCACCGGCAACCCGCTACCCGGAAATGGCGTCCGTCCTGTCTGGCGTATATAAGGACCCCGAAGACCCTCTGTCAGTGCCAGATTGTTTTCAAGGTTCGTCCTGATCACTCTCCAGGTATTGTTTTCCCGACCAGCTATCGCTTTTGTTACCGACCTGTTTCCGTCCCTTCGTTCTTCCGACCTCCGGCTTCCCGACCTCGCCTGTCTCCTGGATTCTCTCTGCTCGACGCGCTCATCGTGCTTCAAGCTCCGGCTCCGTTTTTCAACGCGCTCATCGTGCTTCAAGCTCCGCGCTCACGCGCTCATCGCGCTCAAGCTCCGGCTCCAAGCTGTTCAACGCGCTCCCGTGCTTCAAGCTCAGCGCTTCCGGCTCCGCGTTCAACGCGCTCATCGTGCTTCAAGCTCCGGCTCTGCGTTCAACGCGCTCATCGTGCTTTCAAGCTCCGGCTCTGCGTTCAACGCGCTCATCGTGCTTCAAGCTCCGGCTCTGTTTCAACGCGCTCATCGTGCTTCAAGCTCCGGCTCTGCGTTCAACGCGCTCATCGTGCTTCAAGCTCCGGCTCTGCGTTCAACGCGCTCATCGTGCTTCAAGCTCCGGCTCTGCAGTCAACTCCGCGCTCAAGCTCACCGCTCTCCGGCTCTCTGTTCAACGCGCTCATCGTCACGCGCTCTGCAACGCGCTCTAACGCGCTCTAACGCGCTCAAAACGCGCTCAACGCGCTCAACGCGCTCAACGCGCTCTACGCGCTCAACGCGCTTCAAACACCGGCGCCATACTGCTGCACTTCCGGGTGGGTCGTCCGACTCGAATCACTGAACCGGCTCACTCGACTCCAAGGAATCGGCTCTCTCGGCTCTGGGAATCGGCTCACCGGATCTATCTCTGGTTCTCCATTCCTCTGGCTTGTAGTTGGCCCTGAGCTCTCACCTGGCTCCGCCCTCTTCTCTCCCTGCTGTGCTTCCGCCGCCTTGGATCCTCCTTACTAGGTGCTGACAGCAATAAAGTTTCCATATTCCTTTATTCTTTTTTTGTTCCTTGCTGTTCGGGTTTTGTTCATTCGCCAACACGACACAGAGTGAAGAAGCAGCTCACTGCATTAATCACACGTTAATAAAATGAGTGCGGTTAAAGCGAATAACGCATTAATAAGGCATTAACTTTTACAGCCCTAATAAGTTGCATTGTGTCGGTTTTTATTACTTTCTACTGCATACAAGGAAATTATGCAATACTTTTTTCCCAATTTTATTCCCAAGAGACATCCATGCATGCAGCTTGTACATACAACAATTCGTATTTTCCCAGCTCGCACTCACTGGATCTCCGCCGCAGACTGACATTTTTGTTTTCACCAATGCTGATGCAAAAGATAAAGCGTTGACAAAAGCTGTGCAAACACTGATTGAAAGAACCAAGTCTAAAGTGAGTGCATTTCCATTTTGCTATTTAGAATTTTTTCAATTTAATAACTATAGACAAACAATCATTAACTCTTCTTTCTCTTCAATCTGTAGGTAACCTTTATGCTAAGTACTTCTCAGCATTGGCGACATGGAGGCGGCGCTGTAGCTGGCCAGCATTATAACTCTACTCTACTTTTAACTCCACTCTATCACAAACTGGCTCAGGTCTCTGGGGGCCAGGCTATTGAGGTCACCAAAAGAACACTGGCCCGAGTTACTGACATTATATCGGTTTCTACCGGATCTAAACTGGTAAATGATATATGCGAGATATGTTAGTAGCATCGTGTTAAAGCATCCTGCTAAAATTCAGTTGTTTTGTAATGATCTCTAGGACTGGGATACCTTGAGATTGATGGTATATCCCAGCCTTATATCAAGTGCTTTAGAGATGGACGTCAGGTCCAATGCATCCATTAAAAGGAGAAATTAAAACAAATCCATTTTAGTTTTGTTGGCCTTTATTTGTTTTAGCCAAAGGAACTGCCTGGTGCTTGTTCATCCTGTCCTAGCGCCTAAACTCAGTCTGGGGAAAGTGATGTAACTGGGGGTTTCTGTTGTAATGTGACTAAAGGGACACGGGATCATTCATATAATGCAACGATCGGTTGATCAAACTGCTGGTTTAGTCAGGGGGGAAATAAAATTGTTTATCGATATTTATATAGACATTTTGAAATAATTTTTGAGCAGAAATGAAAGGAGCACTCTTCCCTTTCTACCAAAGCTCAAGTTCTCATTTCTGTATATTTAGCATCGGAAGAACCCCGGCAGTGCTATGCTTTTGATGATTTTCTGCTTCGCCAGGTAACTTTATTCCAGGCTGCAAGAAAGCCAGGAAAAGCTGAAAACTTCTCAGTCTTTGTGGATTCTTCTGTGCAAAACCTGACAATTTACATCACGGGCAACTCTCCAGTTTTCTCCATCACAAGTCCCTCAGGTGTGTAGATCAAGATATATATAAGCAAATAAGTGCTTGTTTATTTCAAAATCTTACATATGTTTCCTTAATGGCTAGGCCTAGATGGAGTGCAGGTAAAATAACAGTTTAATTGTTGGCGTTATATTGAATCAAAATTATGGTACATAATTTAAAGAAAGAGGCCCACAAGGAGGTCCAGGAGCAGAAGGAGGCCTCAAAGAAGGAGGTCTCCAAGAAGAAGGAGGCCCACAAGAAGGCGAACCACAAGAAGGAGGAGGAGAAGAAGGAGAAGAAGGAGGAGGTTTACAAGAAGGAGGCCCAAATGCAAAATTGATCAAATTGATCAAAATTGATCAAACTGAATGAAAGTCAGTTGAAGACAAAACTTCAAAGGTGGCAGAGAAACATGAAGGAGAACATGGACAAAGAAATTAGCATGAGGAAAAGGTACAATTTTAGGCCCAGTTTTCACAAGCAAGCTAACTAAAATGAAATAATCTGCAATTGGGTTGCCCCTGCCCTCTAACTTGACATATGAGATATGGATTGTAGGTGCCTGCATCTTGCTGTTCTCAAAACAAACATGCTAGTATATGGAGGAGGCCCACAAGAAGGTGCCCAGCGAGAAGGAGAACCGCAAGAAGGAGGTCCGCAAGAAGGAGGGGGCCCACAAGAAAGAGGCCCACAAGAAGGATGCCCAAACGGAGGAGGCCGCCCACAAGGAGGAGGCTCGCAAGAAGGAGGTCTGCTAGAAGGAGGAGGCCAAAAAAAAAGAGGCCTACAAGGAGGAGGCTCCAAAGAAGGAGGAGGCCCCCAAGAAGGAGGAGGCCCAAAAGAATGAGGCTCACAAGAAGGAGGCCCAAATGGATGAGAAGGCCCACAACAAGGGGGCCCACAAGAATGAGGACCAAATGGAGGAGGCTGCCCACATGGAGGAGGCTCACAAGAAGGAGGAGGCCCATAAGAAGGAGGCCCAAATGGAGGAGGAGGCCCACAACAAGGAGGCCCACAAGAATGAGGCCCAAATGAAGGAGTCCCACAAGAAAGAGGCCCACAAGGAAGAGGCTTCAAAGAAGAAGGAGGCCCCCAAGAAGGAGGAGACCCACATGAAGGAGGCACACAAGAGGAGGCCCACAAGAGGAGGCCCACAAGAAAGAGGCCCACAATGAGGAGGCGCGTTAAAAAGAGGCCCAAATGAAGGAGGAGACCCACAAGAAGGAGGTCTGCAAGAAGGAGGAGGCCCAAAAAGAATGAGGCAGACAAGGAGGAGGACCAAAAGCAGAAGGAGGACCACAAGAAGGTGGACCACAAGGAGGAGGAATGAAAGAAGGAGGAGGCCCACAAGAAGAAGGACACCCACAAGAAGGCTTGTGACAACTGCTTCAGAGCGCTGCATCTAAACTCTATGCTTCATCTCTTCTATTTGGGTTCTTGGTCTTGATTGGTCCTTTTCCATCCACCATTTAAATATGATTGGCAGAGAGATCTACCTATAGTATAATAGCAGAGAGCCAATGCCATCAGGGCAAAGTACATTTGGAAATCAAGAGGGCAAACATTTACAAAACACTGAGACATGAGAACATGAAATGTATGATAAAATGTTTTATTTTCTATCCCAGGAGTCTCACAGAAGAGCAATGAACTCCGTGGCATTTTGGGCTTCATTCAGAAATTCGGTAACCTTCATACAGTGAAACCCAATATTGCAGAGCAGAGTGGACTGTGGATCTTCCGAATTAGCTCCACACAGCACTACACCATCAGAGTTGTTGGTAAAATTCTCCTTTTAAGTCTTTTATGATTTGCTGTAAATTGTTAATAAAATTTTCAAAATTGTAAATGTTTTGTTGTTATGTTCAGATGTTGACAGCCATTAATTTAATTGTATTTTATTTTATTTTAGGTCAAAGTGAGGTTGATTTTCTGCTTGACTTTGTAGTCAAACAGAAAAATCCAGGCTATGCTGTATTAAACAGCCGACCTGCGACTAGTAAGTGAACTTACATACCATGATAAAAATGATGAAGATAATAATAATAATGATAAAATATTTCTGATTTGTTTTTATATTCCTACTCTATTTCTTCCCTTCATTCAGATAGCAATGTCACGTTATTGATGACCACGGTCGGATCAAACGTTGCGAAGCCGACTGAGGTGTCTCTTGTTCCATCTTCGAGTTTGAAATCTTTATATGGGTCAGTAGAATATGTAGCTAATGGACAGTACCTGGTGACCTTCAACAGCATACCAGCGGGAGAGTTTACTGTGCATGTTGTTGGAGAGCTCAGTTCTAATAGATCTTTAGGCAGTATCTTACAGAGACAGACACCAACTCAGTTCCGAACATCGACTGTGACCATTACGGTACGTTTGAATCGAAATCAATGAAGGAAATACGCTAATTAAAAGTAGTGAACATATTATTATTATTATTCATTCATTCATTCATTCATTCATTCATCTTCTACTGCCTTTATCCGATCTTCCCTCGGGTCAAGGGGAGTCTGTGCCTATCTCAGGCGTCTATGGGCATTAAGGCAGGATACACCCCGGATGGAATGCCAACCCATCACAGGACACACACACACACACACACACACATTCATACACTAGGGACAATTTTCCAAGGTGCCAATCAACCTACCGTGCATGTTTTTTGGACCGGGGGAGGAAACCTGAGAAAAACCCGGAGGCACGGGGAGAAACATGCAAACTCCACACACACATGGCCGAGACAGAAACCTGGACATGTGAGGCGAACGTGCTAACCACTAAGCCACCGTGCCACTATTATTATTATTATTATTATTATTATTATTATTATTATTATTATTATTATTATTATTATTAATAATAATTATTAATAATAATAATAATACAATTAATATAATATATATTATATATATTATATATATATATATATATATATATATATATATATATATATATATATATATACTTATATAATTTTATAATATATATAAAGCACAAAGATAGTTGTGGCCTGCATTTATTTCTGATTCACTTTTTTTTCATGGTAACTAATTCCTGTGTAATCAAATGTTTTAACAAAAAACAATAATAATACTAATTATAATAATCCATTCAATAGCGATGTTTCCTTTCTTTCTCATCCCTCTAGACCCAGCCTGTTGGAACAATGCAGCCTGGAACACCATTCACGTTGCCTTACACAGTCTCAACCAGAGGCTCTGGAGGAAGATTCAATATCAGAGTCAGCACCAGTCGCAGTTATGTGACTCTTTATAAGACATCTATTAATCTAGTCATTGGGCGCAGTGCGGACGACGTTGTAACTCTGTTCGCTCCCGAAAGCACTTCCTCTGGAACTGATGTCACCGTGACGATCCAGGCTGAAGCAGAGGATGGAAGCGACTACAACTACATTGCGCTGCGTCTTGTTGTCATAGCGCCGGTAATTATCACCGGTGTCAGAAGTATTCGTATTCATTACACAGGTAGAGGTATAGATACTAGGGTTTAAAAAGACTTCTGTAGAAGTTGAAGTATCAACTCATGTAGAAGTGAAAAAATACTGGTTTCAAAATGACTTAAAGTATAAAAGTAAAAGTAATGTAAGAGAAAAAAAGCAATTAAGGACAAAAGCTGTGCCATCGCTAATTTATTCAATCGCTAATTTATTATTCTATCGTACTACCTACTGTAGCTTCATTCGAAATCACCCGTTCGATAAAGGAGCCAGTAATGGAGAAATTATAACTTATAAATAAGTAGAAATAATATTTTTTATGTCCTTGCTGGAGTGTGATGTGTCATGTGCAAATGTCAACGCTTCAGTTTACTACTTCATTTGCATGTCAGTGCTGACTGGTCATTGCATCATGACTCCTTATGACACATTTGGCACATTTATTTACGCTGGATATCCTTCCCTTTGCAACCCACTCCATTTATTCTGGCTTGGGACAGATTGGGACTCACTTGTCCAACCCTTAGGCGTTTAGGCAAACTGAGCAGTCGAGCGTTACGAGCCTTGCTCAAGGCCACTACTGCCCACTAGTGGCAACTCAGTGGTGCTTGGATTTGAACCTGCGACCTTCTGGTCTAGAGTCCAATGCTTTAACCACTGAGCTACCACCTTATATATTGTATATGCCAGGAACAATTTTACAGATTCAAATATTAGTAATAATAATAACATTTTGGCTGTTAAATAGTTAATTTTGTACTTTTTTTTACAGGCCATTAAAGATAATAATACAGGCATAGACGATGAACTGTTTTTTTCTGCTTTCTCAAAGGTAACAGATTTTACTCCACCACTATGTGAGGTGGTTCGTTTGAATGCTAACTGTTCAGGCAACTGTAGCTCCTCCGCATGGTACCTCACTGCCAATGTGACTGATGGAAGTGGATCAGGTGTTCAGAGTGTGAGAGTCCTCAATGGAAACGGCAACCTCAGCACCAGAACTGTTCTCAATGAGACGGGGGTGAACATCACTATGGTTGTCTACAGCTCCTCCTGCTGTACCTCAGATCTGGAACTGATTGCTGTGGATGTAGTCGGAAATGTTGCTACCTGCTTTAAGTTTGTAAGAGATGCAACGTTGAGCTCCAGCACTGGATCGCCTGGGACAGCAACCAACACCACAATGATCACCATAACTACAGCATCCAAGACTGCTGCTACTGACACTACAGGCCATCCCATCAGACAAACATATGCAGACCAGCCTATCTTATCCACCAACACAGCATCCACAGTTCATCCAACCACCAAGACTAACACAACATCCACAGTTCATCCAACCAACAAGAGCAAGAGAACATCCACAGTTCATCCAACCACCAAGAGCAAAACAGCATCCACAGATAATTCAACAACCAAGACCAACACAACATCCACAAAGAATCCGACCACCAAGACCAACACAACCTCCTTAAATAATACAACCACCAAGAACAACACAACCTCCACAGTTCATCCCACAACCAAGACCAAAACAACATCCACAGATAATCCAACCACGAAGAACAAAACAACATCCACAGACAATCCAACAACTAATAGCAACACAACATCCACAGTTCACCCAACCACCAAGACCAACACAACATCTACAGATAATCCAACAACCAAGACGAACACAACCTACGCAGTTCATCCAACAGCCAAGACCAAAACACCATCCACATTTCACCCAACCACCAAGACCAACACAACCTACTTAAATAATACAACCACCAAGACTAACACAACCTACACAGTTCATCCCACAACCAAGACCAACACATCCACAAATAATAACACAACCAAGACCAAAACAGCATCCACAGATAATCCAACCACCAATACCAACACAACCTCCACAGTTAATCCAACCATCAAGACCAACACAACATCTACAGACAATTCAACAACCAAAACCAACACAACATCCACGGTTCATCCAACCACCATGACCAACACTACATCTAGAGATAATACAACCACCAAGACAAACACAACTTCTACAGCTCATACAACCACCAAGACCAACACAACATCCACATATAATCCACCCACCAAAACCAACACCTCTACAGATAATCCAACCACCAAGAAAAACACAATTTCTATAGCTCATCCAACCACAAAGACGAACACAACATCCACATATAATCCGCCCACCAAAACCAACACCTCTACAGATAATCCAACCACCAAGACCAAAACAACCTCCACAGATAATCCAACCACCAAGAGCCACACAACATCCACAGCTCATCCAACCACCAAGAGCAAAACAGCATCCACAGATCATCCAACCACCAAGAGCAAAAAAACATCCACAGTCCATCTAACCACCAAGACCAACACAACCATAAATAATACAACCACCAAGACTAACACAACCAACACAACATCCACATATAATCCACCCACCAAAACCAACACCTCTACAGATAATCCAACCACCAAGACCAAAACAACCTCCACAGATAATCCAACCACCAAGACCAACACAACATCCACAGCTCATCCAAGTGAACAAACCAGCACTGATGGTGCAGAATGTTGCATGTTTTTGCCTTTCCTTTGGTTTAACATCGGAATCTCACTTTACCAATTCCTTCATGTCTAAAACATTTATCTAAACTACCTGCTTTCATCCAGAGTGATTGGTGAATGTAAACAACTAATAATCAACCAATGATCATCTTAATTTTTCTCTTCTTTTAATAAAGGGAATACTGGTGATATGTTTGACTTGAGAATCTCCGATTCATCCGATTCATGGTATTAACAAACTATAAAGTTTATAAACCACATCTTAATGTTGAGCAGTTTTTAAGGTAATGAAACAGTCGTTCTTTTTCACCGTTTTAATAAATAAAAGAGAACAGAAAGGCTGGTGAGTGAATGAATGACATTTCCTAGCACAACAGAGATGGCACCAGTTTGGATCATAGGGTCAATACAGTTCCAGTACCAGCATGTGGAGGTCATTTTGCTAACTGAACCACTCGATTTTTTCGTGTCGCTCAGCACGACTGCCTGTGCTCGCTCTCCATAGCAATGAAGGGTGAGGATTACAGGTAATGCAAAATTGAATCTTTTTCCAAAATATAGGGTCATGTGATAAACGTCTCTAACGTAAGCAGTCTCTCTTTAGGTTGTGGGGTTTGGTTTATTGGTTATAGTGCTGGGTTACTGATTGGCAGTGTTGGGGAGAAACTAGTTACATGTAACGGCGTTACATAATTTAATTATAATACTTACTTATGTTACTTACATAGTTGCTTATTTTTGCACATTCGCCTCACACCACCAGGATCCGGGTTCGAGTTCCCGTCTCGGCCATGTGTGTGTGGAGTTTCCACGTTCTCCCCGTGCCTCAGGGGGTTTTTCTCCGGGTTCTCCCGGTCCAAAAACATGCACGGTAGGTTGATTGGCACCTTGGAAAATTGTCCCTAGTCTGTTAATGTGAATGTGTGTCCTGTGATGGGTCGGCATTCCATCCAGGGTGTATCCTGCCTTAATGCCCATAGACGCCTGAGATAGGCACAGGCTCCCCGTGACCCGAGGGAAGACCGGATATAGCGGTAGAAGATGAATAAATATATCAAATTATAATATTATACAGTTACTTTAGAAAATGTTAAAAATTACAAAAAAAAATAACAGACTCCAGAGGAAACCCATCCTCATCACAATGCATGTGATAGTTACAGACATGGTGAAGGAAGACTGAGTGGTATGGAGAGGGATTATCTGCACCCGCGCCCCCTAAAGGAAGCATCTGAAAATACAGGTGCAATACAAAGAAAGACAAAAACTGCAGATTTACAAAACAAAAGGAAATTTATTTAACGTGTACAGATTTTTTTTCCAAAGGATGTTCCAGGGCAGATTATGCATGTAATACAATACTGGTGAAGAAGGGAGGGGGAGAAAAAAAGAAAGAAAAAAAAAAGGAAAAGTGGAATGTAGTATGTAACCAACATACATAAATACATTTATTTCAAGAGCTCACAAATAACAAACAAGAGAGGGTAAAAGAAAACAAAAACAGCACAGCCGTAATTTATTACATAACTAAAAAGAACAATCTATTTTACAATCCTACGCCTTTTTAAAAAGCACGAGCTACTGTGAGGCATGATGATACAGTACGTAAGTGGGACCCGTAACACAAATGCTCTACTAAAGCGCCGTCAGTGGTTCATACGCCGTCTACAACTTCAGCTTCTTCTTCCGACCGCGGCCGTCTGGAGTCCCGTCCTGCTTACGTTTCTGTGCCTGAAACAGCAACGCGCATCGTTTTTACTATCCCGTATAAGCGATAAACGTTCGGAAAAATACATTTAAATGCGGTAAACTCACGGAGGAATTGCGAGGCCCTCGTTTCTTCTTCTCCGCCTTCTCCCGCTCTTCCAGTTCCATGTTCTCACGCTCGATTAGAGTGATCAGCGTGTTGCATCTCCTCTGCAATTCCTGGAATCGCATATGTATGTGTCAGTTCTGAGATACAACCCTGAGAATGCAGTGATGTAAGGTTGTAAGGAAGGGGGGGGGGGGGGGGGGGGGGGGGGGGGTGAAGGGGCTCACCATTGCTGTGCGCGACTTCAGGAACCAGTCAAAGCGGAATTGGGGCGAGTTGCGAATACACTGGCGCAGCTCGTCGTAGACGCTCTCCTTGTCGAAGCCCAGCTTGTGAAGCATGCAGATGAGGAATCGGTCCTCCTCCTCGGTGTAGTTTTTCCCCTTGTTGGTGCCGTAAGAAATCCGTAGCTGGTGGAAGGGTGCCTTATATCGGCCAATCTGACGGGGGAAAAAAAAGCATTAAACCGAATGCTTTCACTAGGGTGCGTGTTTGTGGTCATTATCATGTTGGAATATTGCACTGCAGTCTTTACACAGGAAGGGGATTATGATCTGCTTCAATGTCACAATTCATATTGGTATTTATGGTTCGTTCAATGAATTGTAGCTCCCAGTCAACACATGTGCAACCCCAGACCATGACACTACCACCACCATGTTTGTCAGTAGCCAAGACAAACTTGTACACCTCAGTGTTGTCAAGTGTAAATGTATATTTATGTATATGTGTGTGTATATATATTCATTAATTGCACACACACACACACACTTATTGTTAGTAAAACTATCAATCTACAGCTACTTGTTACTAATGGTAAAAAGAACACACTCATTTGATGGACAGAAAAAGAATCTTTGAACCAAAATCCAAAAAGTGAAGCACATCATCTCACGTCCTCACCTTCGAGTCGAGTGCTTTCTTGATGCTGATCCTCCTCTGAATCCTGGCTTCACCCCTCTCTATCTGTGCCATGATCTTTTCGATATCCTGCAGCTCATTGCAGCGCTCCCAAAATACGGCTACACACACACACACACACACACACACACACACACACACTTCATTTCAACTCAGCGGTCACACATACGATGGGTACCCATTTGAACGGCATGAAGGGTTACTCTACCGGAATATTCCATGACTTCCTCGGGTGTTTTGCCTTCCACTTCACGAGCGATGTTCTCAATATCGTCCCGTCCCCATTTCTCATTAGCCTTAATGAACTGGTTGAAATCGCGCTTGTTCCAAATCGTGAAGCCCTATTTAATCGTAAAAAAATAAACAGATTATTGCATAATAGAGGAAAATATTACAGCACTGCAAACCTGGTGAAATCAATCTCTCTCTCTATCTCTCTCTCATATGTGTGTATGTCTCTTTCACCCCCATATACATATGCTGTAGGGAGGTGGTAGCTGAGTTTACTATACTAATCTTGGTCTGATTCACATTATGAAATCCATTAGCAACTGCGGGAGGTTACCTGTGACAAGAGGTTCTCCTTCTCCTCCAACTCCTCTTCATTTAGAGGTTCTGCTTCATCAATCTTAGCCTGCTCTTCCTTCTGCACCTGAGCGGAGTTGGGCAGATCAGGATTCCTCGGTACCTGGAATAGAGAGGGGAGGGGGGAGACCCAGGAGCTTTATAAAAAGATGATTGCCTCTATAAAAGTCTATTCTATAACCTTAACCTGCGAACCGCAGCATAACACTATTATATTAAAAAAAAAAAAAAGACACCTTGTAGCCGATAGTTTTCCTGTAGTACAAGATCTCCTTCTCGAGCAGCTCAAACAGCCGTGGTGGGAAGAACTGGAAGTCTTGCACGTTGGGCTGTTTTGGAGGCCGTGGAGCCTGAAGAACGACACAGGGAATGATTTATAATTTAGGACATGCCTTTTTTTTTTTAATCCCACACTCTACGGGTCATAACCCGAATGCTGAGTTAGTACCTTTGGTGCTTTAGGTTCACTAACACGCAGGGCCTCTCTGAAGTAGGCGTCCACAGCGTAGTTCGCTTTGCGCTCTCTTTTGGGTGGTTCGATCCAGTTGGTGATGACCTGAGAAATAAAATCCATTTCATTGATGTGAAATAGGGCTATCCATTTTATTAAACGAGTATTCTAAACCCATTTAATGTGTTTAATTGCCATATTACATCAAAATACAAACTAGAAAATACTACAAAATAGAAATTGGTGTATTTATAGTCAGTTTCAAAAATGTGCCTGCTCTATGGGCCACTGCGGAGGGACTTTTTGAACGCACTGTATACAAATAATATCAGTATAACGGCTCACGGTTGATCCCTGAACCGTACGGATCCTGACTCTGTTACACACGTGACCCCACTAATTACGATCCTTGACCGCTTGTGATCCGTTGCACCACTAAAACTTACCCAGCAAATGGTAACCGCACTGTACGCCATTCTCTTTTCCCCATTTAGTTTGAACTGATATCAAACGTTCGGGCGTTTTCTTTGGTTTGAATTTTCTACTCGCCCCTTGCCGCTTTCCCTCCCACCATTTTGCAGTGTCTTGTAATTACCGCAACACTCCAGAGTTAAGCAGGTGGTGCGTAAGTAATAGTGGTCCGTGAGAAACATAGTGCTCTGTGTTTTGTGCACTTCAAATTATTATTATTATTTCTATTATATAGAATGAAATAAAAAAACAAGTACCTTTTTCTTCTCTCGGTAATCTTCGCCTTCAAAATTGTACACACTGTTTTCGGTGTCCATGGTGAAATTCCTCAGCGAGCCTTCGCCAAGCGTCGACAACCTCTCTTTCATTTCCATGGTCTTGAATTAAAGGAACATGGTTTCAATTCAAAAGATTAAAAAAAAAAAAAAAAAACATGTCCCAAAATTATATATTTAATGCAAAAAAAACAAAACAAAAAAAAAGCAGGCGCGACAGATTCGGTTTTGTGTGTACCTTCTTTTCGCCTCTCTCTAGGATGACATCGATGTCTTCGTCTGTGATTTCGCTCTCCTTAGAAGCAAAGACGTGAGTGGCGCCGTGTCGGATGATTGACAGCATCTCGTCTTTACCCAGTTTGTTCATGCTGGGATCGACCAAACGACCTAAAAGTTGGAAAAACAGCCAGAAAGAGGGTTCAAATGCTTGTGATAAACTGTGACTCGAAAGCAAGAGAGACACACAGAGGGGGAGGGGGGGCTCTACTTGTCCTCTCTCGGGGCTTCACCTTGCTGGATGACGATGGAGTCTAGGCGTAGTTTCATTTCGGCGCGTTCCACGATCCTCTCCTCTATGGTGTTCTCTGTAATGAAACGGAACACGCGCACTTGCTTCTTTTGACCGATCCTGTGAGCGCGGTCCTGGGGGGGGAATAACAGGTTCTCATTTAGCAAAAACGCAAGCAGTAATTTTATTATATAATGATTAATGATGGGCACTAACCATAGCCTGCAGGTCCACTTGAGGATTCCAGTCGGAATCATAAATAATCACCACGTCCGCTGTAGCCAGGTTAATCCCCAGACCACCGGCTCGAGTGCTCAACATGAAGAGAAACTTGCTGCTGTTGGGCTCGTTAAAAGCGTTGATGGAGATCTGAAGGCACAAAAATAAATAAATAAAGATTGCTCATTCAAGAATCATCGATGCATCTTCACTTCCATTTTCGAAAGCCTTAAACACTTAAGGAGCGAGCGGTGAACTCGAAATGAACCGTGTGGATCCGGCAGTGGGTTTCGGCTTCTCTCGTACCTGTCTCTCCTCGTGAGGCGTTTGTCCATCCAGGCGGCAGTAACCGTAGTTACGCCACATGCAGTAGTCTTCCAGAATGTCCAGCATCCTGGTCATCTGGCTGAAGATCAGCACACGAGAGCCTTCAAGTGTGGAAAGAGTCAAAAGTCGAGCGGGATGAGGAACAATAAAAATTTGCAGTATACCAATAACCTAATTTCAAAGGTGCATTGTGAAATACAGTTAAAGCTGAAACAACAACAACTCAATTAACCTGAGTAGTTCAAATGGGAAAAGGGGGATTAAATGAAAAATAAATAAATAAACAAATAAATAAAGTCTGTTTAATTAAAAGTAGATAAAACATTTTTTTACATTCATATTTTGATGCAATATGGCATTTAACTGCACTAAATAGGTTTTGTTTTGGCAAATATTCTTCAAATATTTCAGAAAGAAACACTTATTTTAAGGAAACAAATGATTTTAAGAAACCAGTCTTATTTTCTTTTATACATTTAGTATTGCTCTTTAATAGAGCAAAGTACTTCTCATGCGAACACTTGATAGAATAATCGGTAGGATATTTGATTACTAAAATAATTGATAGCTGACAACCTAATTACAGCTTATAAAATTACTCTAAAAAAAAAAAAAAAACAGATTCTATATTATTTTGCAGTATGGAAGTGCTTAAAATAACAGATTGGAATTTTAATATAGAATCTGTAATTTTATAAGATGGAATTAGGTCGTCAGCTATCGATTATTTTAGTTTGGTTTTAAATTAATTTTAATTTAGTTTTGTAATGTGGAAGTGTTTAACTAAAGAAAGAAAGGGGGTGGGTTATGCACTTTGTTGTCCAAAAGACATCTGATCATGGTCATGGTCTGATCTGTTCTCACTTTACCTTGTTCCTTCAACTTGGGCAGCAGTTTATCGAGGACGGCCATCTTTCCGCTGTTGACGACAAGGTGGAGGTCGGTGGTGTAAGGTGGCCCGGGTTCTGCGCCGTCGAACAGGTACGGGTGATTACAGCACTTCCTAAGCTGCATCAGGACGTTCAGAAGACGCATCTTGTCCATCTTTCCTGCAGAGTTCAGGATATCGATGTCCTTCATTAGGATTTTGGTGTACCTGTCGGGAAAGAGAACGGTATCCCGGGTAAAGTCGCGTCTGGAAGTTTATCCAACATTTTAAGATCTTGGCGGCTTTTGTAACGATGCCTGCGTACCATTCTCTCTGCATCTTGCTGAGCCCGACATACATCTTGACTTCTTTTTTAGGAAGCAGAGATTTCTCCACATCAGCTTTAATACGCCTCAACAGGAAAGGACGTAATACCTGTATAGGGGGGGGGCAGTTACAGTAATGTCTGCAGTGGTTTCTATTACATTTACACCCTCATGCAGGAAAATACTTACGGTGTGTAAACGCTCAACCAGTTTTTGGTCTCCAAGACAGTTATTTGTGTCAAACCAGGAATCAAAGTCCTACAGGGAGGAAATAGGAAACAAAAGGTAAACAGAAATCCCAAACATTAAATAAGAGATCTGGATTAGCGACCAGATGTTTTTGACAGTTGTCAAAAATGTTCTGTGAGGAATGGCCCATCACATCACAACAGTTGAAACATATTATATATATATATATATATAAATACAGTACTGTGCAAAAGTTTTACGCAGGGGTGTAAACAGAGAATGCTTTCAGAAATATAAATAAAGATTGTTCATTTTTGTCTATGGCCATCTATGGTTGCTTCGGCTTGCTCAACAAGAAACAATCTAAGGCCAAACTGATTTTCACTTTTCACACGTAAGAATTATGTGTAAAGATGCTTTGAGACGATGACAAATTGTAAAAAGCGCTCTATAAATAACATTTAATTGAGTTGAAACTAATATGTAAACACTAAAAAATATATAATAAATATATTTCAAACAGTCTACATCTTTGCCCAACTCTACCACTGATGACACACAAAAAACCAGGTTCCCGTTGTACCAATTATGTAGAGAAGGAACAAATGACACACTGAGGACATTAAAAAAACAGTCACAGTCAAAAGCTCTCTCTCCAGATTTAAAGAAAATATATTTTTTTTCCCCCTAATAGGAACCAATTAATTAATTAATAATTGATTGGTTTTATTTGTATCAAGCCTTGAAAATACACGTTTGTACATAAAGGAGCCAGGATAATGGGAAGATAGATATATATATATATACACACAAACACCACACACACACATATATATAAAAATCCATCTCTCATTTAAACATGTATGTATGTATGTGTATATGTGTGTGTGTGTGTGTGTATATGTTATATGTATGTATGTTAGATATCTTGATAGTATATATATATATATATATATATATACGATATATATATATATATATCATATATCTATATATATATATATATTATATATATATATCTATATATATATATATACACATACACACATATATGCGAGTGTGTGTGTGTATGTGTATATGTATATATGTGTGTGTGTGTGTGAAATATTTTGGCTGTGGCTAGTGACGAGGCTACCTCGGAGGAATTGAAGACATCAGGCAGGAGGAAGTTAAGAAGAGCCCACAGTTCGTGCAGGTTGTTCTGCAATGGGGTTCCTGTGAGCAGCAGCCGGTTGGTGGTCTTAAACTCTCGCACGATTTCTGACAGCTGATTAGATTACACAGACACAGATTAAGGGTGTTGATCTTGAGTAATGCATTTAAAAGTAAATTCGGTTTGCTAAGACAACAAAGATCAACACTTACCAGTAAAAAAAATAAAATCCTTTTTTGTTTACAATACACACAACAATTTGCACACAATAAACAATTATAATTAATTATATTATAAACTCGGACCTTTGATTTTTCATTCTTGATACGGTGGGCCTCGTCGATCACCAGGTACCTCCAGTTAAACTTCTTAAAGACTGCCCTCTCTATGATGAGCATTTCGTAGGAAGTGACGCACACGTCCCACTCCCCCGGCAACAGTGTGTCGCGGATGAACGCCGTCTGATTGGGACACACAAAAGAAAATTAGCGTTTTTCATGAATACGGTCCCAACGAATCGGACTGCAGGGATGTGACGCGTGGCTCACCCTCTCGTCCCGGTCACCTATGAGGCAAACGGCTCTGAGCGAAGGAACCCAGCGCTTAAATTCGTTCATCCAGTTATAGAGCGTGGACTTGGGAACCAGAACCATATGAGGCCCAGGGATGTTCCTGTAGTGTTTCATGTAGCCCAGGAGTGAGATGGTCTGAAGGGTCTTTCCGAGACCCTGAGGACAAAAGAGGCGGGATGTGAGGTTTAGATTCTTTTTATACTCGCGTATAAAAGTTAGTAATGAAAGAGGGTTTTGGCAGGACGTACCATTTCGTCGGCCAGGATGCCGTTGATTCCGTTCTCATACAGCGAAATCAGCCAGTTCAATCCACGCGTCTGATAATCTCGGAGTTTGCCCGTTTTCACATCTGTGTAAAAAAAAACAATTATATTAGAGACCGGAAAGTTCTTATTCTTATTATTATGGTAGCGGAAATCTCATCAACATTCATTCATCTTCTATATCCGATCTTCCCTTGGGTCATGGGGAGCCTTTGCCTCTCTCAGGCATCTATGGGCATTAAGGCAGGATACACCCTGGATGGAATGCCAACCCATCGCAGGGCGCACACACACACATTCATACACTAGGGACAATTGTTCAAGGTGCCAATCAACCTACCGTACATGTTTTTGGACCGGGAGGAAACCGGAGAAGCCGGAGAAAAACCCCGAGGCACGGGGAGAACATGCAAACAGAAGAAAGAGGGGCCCTATACAAATTCCCACACACACATGGCCGAGACGGGAATCGAACCCAGGACCCTGGAGGTGTGAGGCGAACGTGCTAACCACTAAATACTTTGCCACCGTGCCCCTCTCATCAAACATAATGCGGCAAAATAAACTCACAGGACGGAGAGTCGTCAAAGCGCGTGCACACGTTGGCAGCTTTACTGCTCTCGCTGAGCAGCTCCTCGTCCTCCTCCTGCTCAGTGCGACGGTGACGGTTACTGTGGAAATCAAAGTGTGTGAGCTAAAGTTTCGAGCATCATAATTCTAATATAAACCTGTTGAATCAAATTACTGAAGGAGACGTCCGTTTTTGACGTGCTTCAGTACATCGAATCACCGATCTAAAATCACGGTAACGATTAAAAGGAAGATATACAATCATCTGAAACGTTTTGGAGACTGAACAGAATATACTGAGCGTACAACCTAAAAGCACTGATCAACACATTGTGTGGTGTTCTTAATTGAATAAGAGTAAGTCGATGCACAAAATAGCCATCACATAAAATTTGGTGATGCAATATCAGCGTTCTTTCCGCTCTGGTTTATTACTGTTTAGGACCAAGAGAACATTCACAACATTACATTTATGCCATTGGCATCCATCCACCTATGGCATAAATAAGCTCCTTGAGTAGGGTTCTTAATCTCTTTAATTTTATCTATAGATAGATATATAGATGTGTATATGTATGTATTAGTTATATACTATATATAATATAATATATATATATATATAGAGATAGATAGAGAGAGAGAGAATAGAGAGTATATAGATATATAGAGAGAGAGAGAATAGAGAGAGACTAGAGCGTAGAGAGAGAGATAGATAGCTAGACTGCTGATATAGATAGATAGATAGATAGATAGATAGATAGATAGATAGATAGATAGACAGATAGACAGTGGGATACGCAAGTTTGGGCAGCCTTGTTCATTTTCATTATTTTTCTATATAAATCAGTTGTTACGGTAAAAAAATTCAGTTAAATAGACAACATATAGAAGACACACACAGTGATATTTGAGAAGTGAAAAGTTTATAAGATTTACAGAAAGTGTGCAATAACTGTTAACTGTGGATAAATGTGCACAGTATTTAAGGGGGGCAATTGTAAGTTTCCCTCCTCATTGAATATTCTCTGAAGAGTATTAACATCTGGAAAAAAAACTCTCGAATGAGCTGAAAACAAAGATTGTTCACCATGATGGTTAACGGGAAGGATACAGAAAATTGTCTCAGCTATTTCAGCTGTCTGTTTCCACAGTTAGAAACATATTGAGGAAATGGAAGACCACAGGCACCTTTCAAGTTAAGGCTCGAAGTGGCCGACCAAGAAAAATCTCAGATAAACAGAAGCGACGACTAGTAAGAACAGTCAGTCAACCCACAGACCTCTACCAAAGACCTCCACATTATCATTTTGCTGCAGACGGAGTGACTGCGCATTGTTCAACTATTTGGCGCACTTTACACGAGGAGATGCTGTATGCGAGAGTGATGCAGAAGAAACAGAGCTGCTTGAGGTATGCTAAAGCACATTTGGACAATCTAGCTGCATTTTGGAATAAGGTGCGAGATGCCACTTCCTTCAGAATCACACAGAAATGCAACATGAAGCAATTCATGGAACGCTGTACAATACAGGGAAAGTAAAGCTAATTTGTTGTTCAAACTACAAGCATGTTGTTCAGGTTCAAATCCCAGCATCCACCAAGCTGTCACTAGTGGGTCCTTGAGCAAGGCTCTTAACCCCCAATTACTCAGGCATCAATCTCCAGCCATTAGGCTGGCACAAGCCAGTGTATCCATAGTGCGGTCCCAAGCCTGGATAAATAGGAATGGTGGCGTTAAGCGTATACCGTATGCCAAGCTGTGAAAGGCTGGAATGATAAGCAGGCTTTGGATAATGTTAAAGATGCGACACTTGAGGTCACGATATCTGTGGAGCCCCAGCATAAATCCTATAGCAAGGAAATGAGCAGCAGAACTGCTTATTCCGGTATAATCACTAATCATGATTCAGTGAAGAATGCCAAGGGGGAGAAGAAAAAGGAGTGAGGGACGTACTCGCCGGCAGACAAGAGGTTCTGTTTCTCGTCCTTTTTAATGCGAGGGCGACCGGGCTTCATCTTCAGCGGAGAGGTAGGGGTCTTCTGGGCAGCCGGCTGAATGAAGTGAGCGAACACCTCCGTCTGCTTCAACAAGTACTCGAATCTGTTGGTCCTGTCTGTTTTCTAGAGTGAAAACAGACAGGCGGGAAACATTTGGAGGGTTTAGAGTTATATTCCCCCCTTTTCCTTCTCCCCACCGCTTCTCCAAAAATGAATGACAATTACCACTTTCTCTTCATATCCCGCTGACTGCTCCACCATCGCCTTTTCAGCCGGAGGAGAAGACGACTGCTCACCTCCATCCTGTTTGGCTTGTTCGGCACCTGAAGCAGCCTCCTGAAAGACATAAACATTTCATATAATTGCACCACGGCCCAAGATAAAAAATAAATAAATAATCTTGTCTTTTCCTATGGTATTATAAATGACATACTGCACTTTAGAGGTGAGCAGTACAAAGCAGTTCAATGTCACTATGTTTTAACCTCTCACATGATGCATTATGCACACATCGCCTCGATGTTTGTGTTCCAGCATATTAATTCATTTTAAAGACATAAGCAAAAATAAATAAATAAATAAATAAATAAATAATATGGCCCTCAGGATGAACTGTTTAACAGTGATAAGTGTGTTTACGTTCTCATAAAAACAATAAATAGAAATTCACAGATAAAAGCAGCAGCAGGCAGAAGGTGTAAGTACGTAAGCAGGTTCAAATAGCTAAAGTCTTTGACCCATAGCCAAAATAAAACTGTACATAGACTTGATCTTATTTACTACAGATACTTTTGAGTAAACATTCCAGGTTTGTTTGTTGCGAACCAAAATCCGTTTCCGGGTTACATTTACTTTGGGATTATCCAGAGCGAGCCATTGAGGATTAAGGGCCTATCAGCGTCACCCCGACCTTCCTATCAGCGTCACTGAAAGTTGACGTCTCTGGATGTGGACACATTACATGTTTTTCCACACCTTAACTGAATGTATTCCAGCATGACAATTCCCTAGTGCACAAATCCAGGTCGATGAAGATCTTCAATTCATTTCTAATTTATAATTATCAGTCTTAAGAATGGACATTGTATGACTGTGGCGAGGAAAATCTTCCCGGGATGACTTAAGAGCTTCCTTATGATCATCACCTGGGTAACACATAACGTTAACATTGTTGAGGTGATAAATATAATCTGAGATGGGTTGGAATTGAATTGGATATGCTGATTGAACCCTAGGCCTTATCACCATTATATTCTAACACGAAAAGAGGAATTGAAACACTTCATAAACCACTCAGGAGGGCGTAGCTCAGTGGTTAAGGCCCTGGGTTACTGATGGGAAGGTGAGGGGTTCGAGCCCCACTACCACCAAGCTGCATTCTTGTGGCCTTGAGGAAGGCCCTTAACCTTCTATGCTTCATGGGGGTGCTTCCAAACAATTCGGGATATGCAAACAACAAATTTTACTGTGCTGCAATGTGTATGTGACAAAGATTCTTCTATACATACAAATCTTGGTCAGGTCCCCACAAAAACTTCCAGGCATGTAAAGAGGAGTGTATGCATGTGTGGGTGTATGTATGTGTGGATGGATAAATAGACAGGCAGATGGAGAGACAGAGACAGAGTTTGTGGGGACCTGACCAAGATTTGGAAAGAAGAATAGAATAGTCTGTTTATGCACACACACACACACACACACACATACACACACACACTGTTTTGCCATGTGGATCGAAAGCTGTGTTTGTGTGTGTGTGTCACACACTGAACTCCCTCAAAGGATGAACACATGTTCCTTTCCACCACCAGATTTAACACAAATAAAAGCCAAACTCTCATCCTCATCCTTTCTTTCCTCCTTTGAGATACATGCACATCTCCCTCAATCGTTCATCAGGGTTCCGTAAAAACATACGGGAGCTCTGTAGATTCAACATGGGCTAGCTCCTTAGCATCAACAGATACACCGCTATTCCGATACAAGATGTATACAAATAATCGCCATTTTTTAATTATCATTATGGAGGGAAACGATTAATCGAATGCACCCAAATACATGTACCGGAAATAGAAGAACATACGCCCGGTTTCGTTTTTTAGTCTTTCCTATTTAAAAAAAACTAATTTACAAAAAAAAAAAAAAAACATGTTAACCGCCCATATTGTTCTACTAGAGAATATAATTAAAATATATAGAATCATAAATAAAGTGAACAAGTGAACGCGGTTATCGATGCTAGCGGAGAGCTAAGCTGGAGGAACAATACCTGGTAAACCCGTCGAGCTAACATGCTAACGCGCTAGCTGATTCATTTCGCGGAAAGTTACTACGTCGTGCTGCCGTCACAGAGCTCCGCATATCGGCGTTATAGCGCATTATATCGTAACGGAAATGTAAATTAACGTGTAATTTTAATGTATATATATATATTTATAGGCTGATATAGGCTGAATGGTGTCTCACCTGTACCGTCCCGGGCTGCTCAACTTCAGCCTCTTCTTCCCGCTGTTTGTCCGCGCTTCCCTCCGTCTCAGACATCCTTCGCTCTTTTAATCTCCGTTAAACCAAAATCGGATATAAAACACGGTTTTGTTTTCTTTTATCCGATTTCTAAATCCAACAAGCCGAACTGAACACAATAAACAACGATATAAACAACAAAGCCACGCGCTCCCTCTCTCACTTCCCACCGGCTTTTCTTGTCGTCGTTTCCCGCACAAGCGGCCCAAAATATCGCGAGACTACAACCACCACGCGCGAGATGCCTCGCGCGGATCAGTCAAATCGACTCATTTGAATCGGTCCACAAGAGTCGGTTCTTAATCCCAAAGGTGGTCTTCTCGGGTTGTGTCCAGGCATAAGATTATGACCACTGAGGAATAAAGTAAAGGAATAACACTGGATTTTCTCTTACCTTATGGAACATGTTAGTGGGTGGGGGATATATTAGACATGAACTGGACATTTTGGTCCTTTCGAAGTAGGACAAATGAGCAAGCCTAAGCATTTGAGGGATTTTGATAAGGGACGACTGGTTCAGAGGATCTCATCTCAAAAAGTGCAACTCTTTAAGGTTGTTTTGCAGTCATTATTATCTCTTGAAAGGAAAGGAACGGCAACGGTTCATGGAATAAGGCGTTATTTATAATATTATTTAGAATAATGTAAAATAAACAAATAATGCATTTGTTGGGAAATAATATTTCTACTTCAATACCAAGACTTAAATTAGTTTATTTTTTTTTGTTTGTTTGATTGATTGTTTGTGAATTAATATAACACCGCCCTTTTTTGTCCCACCTGCCTTTGTACCTAAGGAAAGACCTACTGACAAAAGGCTTAAGTGAATACACTTGTAAAACACTGTGAAGTAGTAATTTATTGCCACTTCAGGTCCCTTTATACCTGCCAATCCTTTAACTCTTGGCCAACTCTTTATTGATGCAGTTATTAGTCTTGAACAAAATGTGTTAAAAGTTTTTAAGTATAATATTAGTTTTTCAATTCCATATATATATATATATTATATATATATATATATATATATATATAATATATATATTATATATAGATATATAGGGTATATAGGGTATATATATCTAGGGTATTTAAAATTAATATTAATCTATATTATTTTATATTATTATATTAATATTATTATTTTTAGTAGTGTTTCCATATATATATATATATATATATATATCTATATATATATATATATATATATATCTATCTATATATATATATATATATATATATATATATATATGAATATAATTTGGTGCTATTTGTAACAAGCCCTACAGGGGTCCTGGTTTAACAACCGAGCGCAGGATGATGACGTAACAGTTCATCAGCTGATTGTCGCGCTGCAGTCTAATCAAAACACTGCTTAAGGTAAAACCGGATCAAATGTATTGATGAAGCGCATCTCTAGAGTGTGTTTAGGATTTGTCTAAAATGACTGTCGGTGAGTCTCATTTTGGTGTTTATTCGGTTTGTATTTACGAAAGGAAAGAAAGATTGAAACGGCCAAAAATTCTGTTAAGTCAGTGTAGTCTCTTGGCCTGCCTGTAGCATTACTTAGTTCCCACCTGTTTTCCGGGGATAAAAACCCGCCTTCTGCTTTGTGATTGGCTAGTTGTAGCACACTACAGGCTTTTTGATTGGTGGATCGAAACGATGGCCAATCCGAGCGCTGGATACTTGTTTGTCTGAAAACGGGTAGTAAACTATTCATGTATGTTTAAAAAGACAGTGGAGAGGGTTTTGCTTTGTTGGTATATTTGTAAATAATCATATCGGGTTATTTGATTTCTAGTATTTATCTACGCAAGGGGTAAATATATACTTATAATTGTAAATACAATATATTAAACATTCGCCCTGTTTAATCGTTTTAAGCGAATAGATCAGTTTTCGCCATTGATGGCTCTGTAATCTGCTAAGCTAAATTGCTAATAATTGTAGCTTTGCTGCAGTATCAACATCAACACAAATATATGTGTAGAGATTTTATTTTATATTGGACTCTAAATAAAATATATTTCACCATGATTTTATCTATTGTAACAAATAATGTCATTTCTATAACGATAATATATTTCTAAATATTATCTATTTATATAATTATCTATATCTATCTGTGTGTGTATGTATATGTGTATATGTGTGTGTGTGTATATATATATATATATATATATATATAGTATGTGTGTGTGTGTGTATATATGGTATATTTTGTTTTGGTATTTATTGCCATTTATTTATTTCATAATGCTCAGTCATTTGAAGTAGAAAATGCCTGGTTAAAACAAATGAGTCTCTCTTTTATTTTTATTTATTTTATATATATATATATATATATATATATATATATATATATATATATATATATAGATATATATATATATATATATATATATATATATATATATATATATATATATATATAAAAAAATTTTTTTAAACTACACCACTTAAAATATCAGAAGCACCATGGGCTTCATAACAACATATTTTATAACATTTTTCTGAAATGGAAATATGTATAGTCTGATAAGAAACCCAAAACCAGAATTGTGGCTCTGTTCTTGAACTCATCATTTTTTATTTAGGATTAAACTTGAATCTTGAATGACTGTCTTAGATGATGTCACATATTGTTAGATAATGATCTCCGTTTTCTCAGTTTTCCACATCTTGATTGATCTCATTTTCTCAGATGATCGTGCCACATCTCGATTGATGATCTCAGTTATTTTGAGATATCTCAGATGATCTTTCAAGATCTCAGTATGATTAAAGTTATTCTGATTGAAGTGGCAGCACAGTGGTTAAAACGTTGGTCATTATTTTACCTTCAGCCTGCCAGGGCCGTTTTGTTGCTCTCGGGATGGTGATATAAATGTTATATGGTGTCTATATCTTATGTACTATATTTCTTCTGGCAACTCAGATGCTGGATTTTTGGTCAGAATAATATATATATATATATATATATATATATATATATATATATATATATATATATATATATCTATATATTATATATATATATATATATATATATATATATATATTTACACATATACACACACACATGATCATTGTATATCCTGGATAAAGGTGTAAACGTGGTGACATGGATGATCTAATTTAACTCTGTGGTGTTAACTCCTGTGGTGTATTAACACAACGCAACACAATGCGTTGCACATCGCATATTTCATTTGTGAATTGTTATCCCTTTTGTTGGACTTTGGATCGGAATGTTGTGAGTTCAAATCCCACTACTGCTCCCTTTAAATCCAAGGCCCTTAACCCTCTCTTGTTTAGTTATATAAACGAGATAAAGGGCCTTTTATCGAATTCTGTAAAAGTAAATATTTTTTGTCCTCCATCTACTCTTGTTAACACAAACTAAAAACCTTATGGTGTATGTTTTATTATATATCTAGCAGCTTCTCTGCTTTCTGCCCTACAGCAGTTTCTGTCGTCTCCAGCCTCCCTATGGTGCAGTAGAACTCCATAATGGATAAGATACTGGAAGGTCTGGTGAGCTCGTCTCACCCGGTCCCCGTTAAGCGAGCCATAGTAAAGATGGTGGTAGAGGCGGCTGAGAAAGAGGTGACCCCGGAGCAGTGTCAGGCCCTGTACCGACTCACCGCGCGCCTCATCCTTCTGGGCGAGGATTCCTTCCAGCGGCAAGTGGGTCTCCAGGTGCAGGAAGCCTACGCGCGCTACCACCGTGACGAGTTTGCCCGCTTTCTCAGCAAGGACCATGTCCTGGAGCTGCTGCGTCAGGGCTACGGCCCACTGGACCCCCGTGATCCGTCCGTCCTGGACTTCCTACACGGCTGCCTGAGACTTCTCATCAGCTGCCCGGCTGTGCTCGAAGCTCGCCCCGACGCTTCAGACCGAGGTGCTGCGCATGGTGTGCGAGCGCCCGGGCGCGGCGTTGTGCAGCAAGCTCGCCACTCTGCTCGGCGACTTCCCCCAGTGCGTCCCGCGGAACAAAGCCGCAGTGCCCTTCTGCCAGCAGTTGGTGCGCACGTTCGCGCATTTCCACTGCGCGGCGGCCGAGGAGCCGGAGCTGAAGCGGTACGTTGGGCAGGTAGGCTGCGTGGCCGCGTTGCTGCAGGGCATCTGGAAGGCGGAGCCAGGCCACGCTTCTTCCCTCGCTGCAGGAAGTGTTCGCTGTTATCTCTTCAACAGGTCAGGGGCTACCACAACATTTCCATATTGTTTACTAGCAACTGATTGGTTGCTATCCATCCAACCTTAGTCTGTCTGTGTAAATGAGATTTAGATAGATAGATGGATGAATGGATGCATTCGATGGATGGATGGATAGATAGATAGATAGATATAGATGGATGGATGGATGGATGGATGGATGGATGGATGGATGGATGGATGGATGGATGGATGGATGTATGGATAGATAGATAGATAGATAGATAGATAGATAGATAGATAGATATAGATAGATAGATAGATAGATAGATAGATAGATAGATAGATGTAGGTGTGTATTTATGTACTTTATGTTTGTGTGTGGGTTTATATGTTTGTTGTTGTTGTTGTTGTTATTTTTAATCTGCTCCTTTCCACTTTAGGCAACAACAATTCAATAACTATAATATTAATGATAGTTCAATAATTAAACTATTTAAGGTGTGTGAATTAGTAATAAACAGACAAAAATGTTTTGGGGTGATGGAATAGAATAGTCTTTATTTGTCACATATACATTACAGCACAGTGAAATTCTTTCTTCGCACATCCCAGCTTGTTTTGGAAACTGGGGTCAGAGCGCAGGGTCAGCCATGATACGGCGCCCCCTGGAGCACAGAGGGTTAAGGCTTAAGGACCCCAGGGCGGCAGCTTGGCGATACTGGGGCTCGAAACCCCAGCCTTCCGATCAGCAGCCCAGCGACCTTAGACCACTGAGCTACACCCCTCCTGATGCAGATCGAAAATGTGTTTGAAAATTTCGCTTTGTAAAAATAATGAGTATCTGAGAAAACCAAAAATGTAAACAGCAACAATAAAATGTTGTAAAGATTAGAAAGTAAGAAGTGTGTGTGTGTGTGTGTGTGTGTGTGTGTGTGTGTGTGTGTGTGTGTGTGTGTTGGTTGCAGATCCATCCTTTGAGCCATCCATCGCTTTGGCCAGTCTGGTGCAGCACATCCCTCTGCAGATGATCACAGTCCTCATCAAGAGCCTCACCACTGACCAAAATGTCAAAGACGCCAGCATGACCCAGGCCCTCAGCAGGTCAGTCTGCTTAGGAAACTTTTTAGCGCTGTGTGTCTTTGTTCTCCCGTTAGCTGACCTTTTAAACGACCTTGCTGACATTCACAACGATTGTCCTGCTCGTTCATTGGGTTTTGTTTAGTTTGGTTTAGTCAGCATTACCATTCAACACTGTTCTGCCCCTGACACACTTTCTCTCTCTCTCTCTCTCTCTCTCTCTCTCTCTCTCTCTCTCTCTCTCTCCTCTCTCTCGCTCTCTCTCTCTCTCTCTCTCTCTCTCTCTCTCTCTCTCTTCTGGTTTTCTCTATCTGTTCTCTCAGGATGATCGATTGGCTCTCATGGCCACTGGCTAATCACATAGACACCTGGGTTATTAATCTTCTGCAGGGGCTGGCTGCTGTGCAGAAGTTCACCATCCTCATCGATGTCACTTTGTTGAAAATCGAACTGGTAAACTCGTGCTCATATCAACAGGCTTTTGTGTAAAACCCTGCTCCCGGTGCATATACCCAATAATATTCCAAAATGTACAGGAGATTTATGTAACGGAGGGATGGGGATTAGTGATTAATGGAAGAGATGGATGGTGATTGGTGATTAATGGAAGGGAGGGATGGGAATAAGTGATTATGTAAGGGAGGGATGGTGAGTAGTGACTAATAGAAGGGAGGGATGGGGATTAGTGAGTATGTAAGGGAGGGTAAGGGAGGGATGCTGAGTAGTGACTAATGGAAGGGAGGTATGGTAATTAGTGATTTAATGTAAGTGAGTGTTTGGGATTAGTGATTAATTGAAGGGATGGATAGAGATTAGTGACTAATGTAAAGGAGGGATGATGATTAGTGATTGATGGAAGGGAGGGATGGTGATTAGTGACTAATGTAAAGGAGGGATGGTGATTAGTGATTAACTTAAGGGACGGATGATGATTAGTGGTTGATCGAAGGGAGGGATGGTGATTAGAGACTAATGAAAGGGAGGGATGGTGATTAGTGACTAATATAAGGGAGTGAGGGAGGGGTGGTGATTAGTGATTAGTATAAGGGAGGGATGGGGATTAGTGATTAATATAACGGAGGGAGGGTGGTGATTAGTTATTAATATAAGGGAGGGATTTTGATTAGTGATTACTGGAAAGGGTGGATAGGGATTACTGATTAATGGAAGGGATGGATGGATGGTGATTAGTGATTAATGGAAGGTAACAGGTTCAAATCCCATCACCGCCAAGCTGCCACCAGTGGACCCTTGAGCAAGGCCCTTAACCCTCAACTAGCGTAAGTCGCTCTGGATACGGGCCTCTGGCAAATGTTTCCGTTTTACATGTGGTCTACAAAATTGCTCTCTGGCACCAAAAAGACTCTTAAATTTCTGAATTTGATCTATATCAAAGGACCGAAGAGACAAAGGACCTGCGTGGATGCAGTTTTTTTATTCTAAACGAGCAAATCCACACCGGTTGCAATCTCATGATTTTCCGTTTCACCGATCAGGTGTGGCCCTTGATTGGTTGCATTGAAAAACCCAGTGAATAAATAAATGCCATTTAGGTGGCAGTGATTTGACCAGGTTACACTTTTGGGAGGTTGGTTTGCATCATGTTGGCTTTATAAATGTAATATTTGACTCGTGTTAACCCAATACGACTCGTATTCTGCAGTCGTTTGACTTGTGCGCGTGTCAAGCCTGGAATTCAAGTGTTTCATAAAAATACTGAGAATAATTCAGTAGCAATCAATCCAGTCCTTAAGGATGTTTTTGTCTGTAGGTCTTTAATCGTCTGTGGTACCCTATAGTGAGACCGGGAGCATTATCAGTCCTCTCTCACATGCTGCTGAGCTTCCAGCACTCACCAGAAGCCTTCCACCTGGTAAGACCATCATCAACCAAAACACTTTTCTTTAGCAATATAGTTATAATAGTCTGAATACAGGATGTACATTCCTAATCCCTAATAAACAAGCGAGATGTGTGGAAAACTCTGTTCAAGCGCAGCATTAAACAGGAATGGTAACGAAAGTCTTATTTTCCCGGTGAGACAGGTGGTCCCTCACGTGGTTCCTCTGGTGAAGACTTTGCAACGCGATGGCCTTCCTACCAGCAAAGCCTTCCTCCTGCAGTTCACCGAGCTCATCCACTGCATGATGTACCAGTACTCCGGCTTTCCTGACCTCTATGACAGCATCCTGGAAGTCATTAAGGTGCGATCGGTCAGATGAATAAGTGATACAAATGGAGGTTAAAAAAAACTAAACGATTAGTTTCCATATTGGGTTTAATGGTACATATAAAAATAAATACGCAGAATATACTGGGTACGATTAATCGGGGGGGGGGGGGGGGGGGTGGCGGGGGGCTATATATATATGTGTGTGTGTGTGTGTGTGTGTGTGTGTGTGTTTGTGTGTGTGTGTGTGTGTGTGTGTATATATATATATATATATATATATATATGTGTGTGTGTGTGTGTGTGGTCTATATATATATATATATGTATATATATATATATATATATAGATATGACTCATTTAGATCTAAAATCACGGCCAATATAACCTGGTTTTAATACTACACATCGGTGCCTACTCCAACAAAGTAACCATGCCCTCAAGGATCAAGGTCTGTGATTGGTCAACTTGGGAATAGTCACTGCAGAGCGACGCAGAAGTATAAACACTCACGCGGCTGTACAGCGTTCACTCAGTAGATTCATTCATTCATCTTCTACCGCTATATCCGATCTTCCCTCGGGTCACGGGGAGTCTGTGCCTATCTCTGGCGTCTATGGGCATTAAGGCAGGATACACCCTGGATGGAATGCCAACCCATCACAGGGCACACACACAATCACACACACACACACACACATTCATACACTAGGGAAAATTTTCCAAGGTGCCAATCAACCTACCGTGCATGTTTTTGGACCGGGGGGAAACCGGAGAACCCAGAGAAAAACCCCCTGAGGCACTGGGAGAACATGCAAACTCCACACACACATGGCCGAACCCGGACCCTAGAGGTGTGAGGCGAACCTGCTAACCACTTTTCATGAACATGATTCGTTACGGTTAAAGTCGAGGGCGGATGGTTTGGGTCGCAGGAGGCACTCAGGGAGAGCAAGGACAAGCCGATTAGAATTCCGAGGCACAGGGCAACTGACTAGGTCAACGTCTGCAGGAGGCGAACGTGCTAACCACTAAGCCACCATGCCCCATCGAATCTTGACCCGCGCCTCACTCATTTGTATTGGGTCCTACTGGAAGCATCCTGCTTTTTTTTACATCTTGCTCCAATAAGAAAAAAGATCTTTGTATCCAAATAAACTCGGGTTGTGGGATTACAGTACAAGACAGCGTATTGGAAGTCTTGTGGAGTTCAATAATAAGTCCTTTAGGAATCATTGAGCATGTTCGCATATTGTATTTTACTTCAGTGTTGTTGAATCCTCAAATCCGATGCGTGTGCTTCTTGTTACGTAAGGAGAATCCGCTTTTTCCCCTGAATGACTCTCTGGTGTCAACTTTCTAACAAGGCCTCATTTGTACCGTTGCAGGACCTCCCTAAACCCAGCGAAGACAAGATCAAATACGTGCTAAATCAAAGTGCCTGGACTTCGCAGTTGAATTCTTTCACCTCCGGACTGCTCCGGCTTCCCGGCAAATCGGAGACGGGGAAGACGGGATTGGTGAACTTGGGAAACACGTGTTACTTGAACAGCATCATTCAGATGCTGTTTATGGCAACAGAGTAAGTTAACAAACACACACACACTAAGCACGTTTCCATTACCCTTTAAAATGCGCAAATTTTAAATAGCGAATTGAAAGTGCGACCAATGGAAACGCGGCAAATTCTCATAAACACACGTTTTTACCGCTTTCATGAGGTGCTTTTTTCGTAGACGATCCGAAAAAGGAATAATTCTCAAATCTGTAATGGAAACGTTTTTTTTTTCCCCTCCCAGCATTTCCAGGTCACATGATATATGTGGCATTTATTGGCTTCCATATAAGTAAGCCTGCCCATTTTTTAACGCAAGACGACGAGTTTTAGATTAGTAGATATGGTTAATGGAAACACCCTCATTTCACAACGGTTTTTTTTTTCACAACGGCATTTAGAAAATAACACACATTTTTTTTGGCGCAAATTTGTAATGGAAACAAGCTTACTGTCAAGCTTACTTGTGTAAAGTTGCGCAACGCTGTCCTGTGTGCAGTTTCAGACGGAACGTATTATCTCTGAACCTGAACGGCTCGAATACGCTAATGAAGAAACTGCAGCTTCTCTTCGCTTTCTTGGCGCATACTCAGGTTTGTGAGCTTCTTCCCCCTTTTAGATTCATAGAATAGAATCGCCATTATTTGTACATTACAGCACAGTGACATTCTTTCTTTCGCATATCCCAGGCTTGTTGTTTGGTAGCTGGGGGTTAGAGCGCAGGGTACAGCCATGATACGGCGCCCCTGGAGCACAGAGGGTTAAGGGTCTTTCTCAAGGACCCAAGGGTGACAGCTTGGCCATACTGGGGCTTGAACCTGATCTTCCGATCAGCAGCCCAGCACTTAGACGACTGAGCTACACCCCTCCAACGCTTCCTTGATTTTACATGTTGACTTGTATGTTTTAGTAGCACACTTGATTTTCACTTCTATATACACTATACTGGTGCACTTGTAATACCCCCCCCAAACACCAACGCCCCCCTACCAACGCTTCAGTATTCCAATTGATCCCAAAGGTGTTCAGTAGGGTTGAAGTTTGATCTCTTTAAATAAGATCTTCCTCTCCTACCCCATGTAAAAGCATATCTTCACTGGCTTGGCTTTGTACACAGGAGTATTGTCATGCTGGACACTTTTGGGCCACATTCCACACATTTTCCAGCCATATTTGTGTCTTAAACATTGGAGTTTTCGAGAAGAACCACCTATTTCTGGAAGGCAAAAGTATTACTATACCTTCAATATTTCCACATTTTGTCATGTTCGTTCATTCATTCATTCATTCATTCATCTTCTACCGCTTTATCCGATCTTCCCTCGGGTCACGGGGAGTCTGTGCCTATCTCAGGCGTCTATGGGCATTAAGGCAGGATACACCCTGGATGGAATGCCAACCCATCACAGGACACACACACACACACACACACACACGTTCAAACACTAGGAACAATTTTCCAAGGTGCCAATCAACCTACCGTGCATGTTTTTGGACCGGAGAAAAACCCTCTGAGGCACGGGGAGAACATGCAAACTCCACACACACATGGCCGAGACGGGAATCGAACCCGGACCCTAAGTGCTAACCACTAAGCCACCTTTTCCCCTATTTTGTCATGTTTATAAATACAAATTTAAGTGTATTTTTGGGAGGATTTTATGTGGCCAAAATGTACCTCATTTGGAGACGCCCTTATCCAGAGCAACTTACATTTAAGGGCCCGCAGCTAGTGGCAGCTCGGTGGTGTGAGGTGGGGTTTTAACCTACGATCTTCCGGTCCAGAGGCCAATGCCTTAACCACTGAGCACCCACCATTTTTTATTATTTTCTTTTTAATGTAAAGGTGCGGCGTGAATATACACTTTGTCGAACCACCTTTCACTGTAATTACATCTGCAGGTCTTTTTAGGTCTGTCCAGCATTGCACGTCTAGAGACTGTAACCATTGCCCTTTCTTCTTTGGCTCCAATTGAATCAGATCGGACGTAAGTTGTAACGCGACAAAATGTGGAGCTATTCAAGGGGTATGAATACTTTTCCAGTGTGCGTTTAAACTGAATAAAGCTGTAATTTATTACATGATATAACTGCGAGGTATGCTTTTGGACGATATTGAAATAAAATGATACAAACGATCTTGAAATTGAAATTCCTTGTCGCTTTATAACCCTATATTAATCATTAATAAGCCTTAAATATCCATAACACATAGAAAATTGCTTTTAGCCTAGTACACACACTTGTTATTTTATTATTAAATGAATATAGAGATCCTTCCTGCACTAATACAGTATAATGGCAATACTGATTGTGGTTTTTAAGGTTTTTATATGTAAAGTGTTGTAGAAAATGAAATGTCTGATGTCTGTGAATACGACCCTGTATAAGCTACATAAACTACATGTAAATAGTGACGTATCATTGATGTAATGAATATGTTTCTAGCGAGCAGCGTACGCCCCGAGGAGTTTTCTGGAAGCGTCTCGGCCGCCCTGGTTCACAGCCGGATCGCAGCAGGACTGTTCCGAGTATCTACGCTTTCTTTTAGACAGGTATATCTGGAAGTTTTGGAGCTTTTAAAGCTTTTATTGGGTTTCATTCCATGCAATAGTTTTATTGACTTTAGATTGAGATTAAATATAACAGGTGAACGTGTCCCTCTTAAGATTGATTGCCTCTCTTAAGTGTGGAAATAACTAGTGTTTTGTGGGGGTTTTTTCCCGTTTCTATTTATTTATTTATTTATTTATTTATTTTTAATATGCGAAAACTAAATAAGGCACAAAACCACAAGAATTGGTAGTTTTAAAAAATGCTATTTAAAAAAAAATAATAATAATAATGTCCTTTGATTTTAAATTCAATATACAGGTAAACATGCCCCCACTCTCAGATGTGTGTGTGTGGTGTGTTGTGTGTGTGTGTGTATATATATATATATATATATATATATAGTATATATATATATATATATATATATATATATATATATATAAATATATATATATCTATATATATATATATATATATATATAACAAACAACCGGATTCCAAAAAAGTTGGGACACTATACAAATCGTGAATAAAAACTGAATGCAATGATGTGTAGGTGCCAACTTCTAATATTTTATTCAGAATAGAACATAACACACGAAAACAAAAGTTTAAACTGAGAAAATGTACCATTTTAAGGGAAAAATATGTTGATTCAGAATTTCATGGTGTCAACAAATCCCAAAAAAGTTGGGACAAGGACATTTTCACCACTGTGTGGCATCTTCCCCTTCTTTTTACAACACTCAACAGACGTCTGGGGACAGAGGAGACCAGTTTCTCCAGTTTAGAAATAGGAATGCTCTCCCATTCTTGTCTAATACAGGCCTCTAACTGTTCAATCGTCTTGGGCCTTCTTTGTCGCACCTTCCTCTTTATGATGCGCCAAATGTTCTCTATAGGTGAAAGATCTGGACTGCAGACTGGCCATTTCAGTACCCGGATCCTTCTCCTACGCAGCCATGATGCTGTGATTGATGCAGAATGTGGTCTGGCATTATCTTGTTGGAAAATGCAGGGTCTTCCCTGAAAAAGATGACGTCTGGATGGGAGCATATGTTGTTCTAGAACCTGAATATATTTTTCTGCATTGATGGTGCCTTTCCAGACATGCAAGCTGCCCATGCCACACGCACTCATGCAACCCCATACCATCAGAGATGCAGGCTTCTGAACCGAGCGTTGATGACAACTTGGGTTGTCCTTGTCCTCTTTGGTCCGGATGACATGGCGTCCCAGATTTCCAAAAAAGAACTTCGAATCGTGACTCGTCTGACCACAGAACAGTCTTCCATTTCGCCACACTCCATTTTAAATGATCCCTGGCCCAGTGTAAACGCCTGAGCTTGTGGATCTTGCTTAGAAATGGCTTCTTCTTTGCACTGTAGAGTTTCAGCTGGCAACGGCGGATGGCACGGTGGATTGTGTTCACTGACAATGGTTTCTGGAAGTATTCCTGAGCCCATTCTGTGATTTCCTTTACAGTAGCATTCCTGTTTGTGGTGCAGTGTCGTTTAAGGGCCCGGAGATCACGGGCATCCAGTATGGTTTTACGGCCTTGACCCTTTCTCACAGAGATTGTTCCAGATTCTCTGAATCTTTGGATGATGTTATGCACAGTTGATGATGATAGATGCAAAGTCTTTGCAATTTTTCGCTGGGTAACACCTTTCTGATATTGCTCCACTATCTTTCTGCGCAACATTGTGGGAATTGGTGATCCTCTACCCATCTTGGCTTCTGAGAGACACTGCCACTCTGAGAAGCTCTTTTTATACCCAATCATGTTGCCAATTGACCTAATTTGTGTTAATTGGTCTTCCAGCTCCTCGTTATGCTTAAATTTACTTTTTCCAGCCTCTTACTGCTACTTGTCCCAACTTTTTTGGGATTTGTTGACACCATGAAATTCTGAATCAACATATTTTTCCCTTAAAATGGTAAATTTTCTCAGTTTAAACTTTTGTTTCGTGTGTTATGTTCTATTCTGAATAAAATATTAGAAGTTGGCACCTACACATCATTGCATTCAGTTTTTATTCACGATTTGTATAGTGTCCCAACTTTTTTGGAATCCAGTTTGTATGTATATATGTATATATATATATATATATTAATATATATATATATATATACTATATATATTATATATATATATATATATATATATATATATATATATATATAGTGTGTTGTGTATTGTATATGTGTGTGTGTGTGTGTGTATGTATGTATATATTATATATATATATATATATATATATATAATACACACAGACGTGGACAAAATTGTTGGTACCCTTTGGTCAATGAAAGAAAAAGTCACAATGGTCACAGAAATAACTTTAATCTGACAAAAGTAATAATAAATAAAAATTCTATAAATGTTAACCAATGAAAGTCAGACATTGTTTTTCAACCATGCTTCAACAGAATTATGTAAAAAAATAAACTCATGAAACAGGCATGGACAAAAATGATGGTACCCCTAGAAAACACAGAAAATAATGTGACCAAAGGGACATGTTAATTGAAGGTGTGTCCACTAATTAGCATCACAGGTGTCTACAACCTTGTAATCAGCCATTGGGCCTATATATATGGCTCCAGGTAATCACTGTGTTGTTTGGTGATATGGTGTGTACCACACTCGACATGGACCAGAGGAAGCAAAGGAAAGAGCTGTCTCAAGAGATCAGAAAGAAAATTATAGACAAGCATGTTAAAGGTAAAGGCTATAAGACCATCTCCAAGCAACTAGATGTTCCTGTGAGTACAGTTGCACATATTATTCAGAAGTTTAAGATCCATGGGACTGTAGCCAACCTCCCTGGACGTGGCCGCAGGAGGAAAATTGATGACAAATCTAAGAAGACGGATAATCCGAATGGTAACAAAAGAAGCCTAGAAAGACTTCTAAAGAGATTAAAGGTGAACTTCATGCTCAAGGAACAACAGTGTCAGATCGCACCATCCGTCGTAGTTTGAGCCAAAGTGGACTACATGGGAGACGACCAAGGAGGACACCATTGTTGAAAACGAATCATAAAAAAAGCAAGACTGGAATATGCCAAACTACATGTTGACAAGCCACAAAGCTTCTGGGAGAATGTCCTGTGGACAGATGAGACAAAAATCGAAGTTTTTGCCAAGGCACATCAGCTGTATGTTCACAGACGAAAAAATGAAGCATATCAAGAAAAGAACACTGTCCCTACTGTGAAACATGGAGGAGGCTCTGTTATGTTCTGGGGCTGCTTTGCTGCGTCTGGCACAGGGTGTCTTGAATCTGTGCAGGGTACAATGAAATCTCAAGACTATCAAGGAATTCTAGAGAGAAATGTACTAGCCAGTGTCAGAAAGCTTGGTCTCAGTCGCAGGTCATGGGTCTTGCAACAGGACAATGACCCAAAACACACAGCTAAAAACACCCAAGAATGGCTAAGAGGAAAAAATTGGACTATTCTAAAGTGGCCGTCTATGAGCCCTGACCTCAATCCTATTGAGCATCTTTGGAAGGAGCTGAAACATGCAGTCTGGAAAAGGCACCCTTCAAACCGGACACAACTGGAGCAGTTTGCTCATGAGGAGTGGGCCAAAATACCTGCTGAGAGGTGCAGATGTCTCATTGACAGTTACAGGAAGCGTTTGATTGCAGTGATTGCCTCAAAAGGTTGCGCAACAAAATATTAAGTTAGGGGTACCATCATTTTTGTCCATGCCTGTTTCATGAGTTTATTTTTTTACATAATTCTGTTGAAGCATGGTTGAAAAACAATGTCTGACTTTCATTGGTTAACATTTATAGAATTTTTATTTATTATTACTTTTGTCAGATTAAAGTTATTTCTGTGACCATTGTGACTTTTTCTTTCATTGACCAAAGGGTACCAACAATTTTGTCCACGTCTGTATATATATATATGTAGATGTATATGTATATGTATATATGTTTTTGGACCGGGAGGAAACCGGAGAACCCGGAGGAAAAAATCCCTGAGAACATGCAAACTCCACACACATGGCCGAGACGGGAATCGAACCTGGACCCTGGCGGTATGAGGCGAACGTGCTAACCACCGTGGCCCATATATATATATAATCTTGATATCACTTCACTCCATTAAGGATGCGTTCCCCTTTTGGAATCCTCTCAAGGTTTCTACCTCATTCCATCTCTCCGATAGAAAAGCGGAGGAACACATGCATATATCTCTTAAACATAAAAGACTGCCTTCACCGTATACTCAATCCACTATATTGCTTACTTGGTTGATCTTTGTAATCTGAACATTTTTATTTACTGGTGTAAGTGAACTTAAAAAAATGATGATATAAAGTTCACCATTTTTTAAACCATATTTGCATATGCTAATTTCTCTGATTCTCTCCGTTTTGTGTTATCAAGGCTACACGAGGAGGAAAAGTCTCTCCGAGCTCTCCAGGCAGCCCATCCCATTCCCGTGTCCTCCGATCCCGAGGGTAGCAAATCGGTGAAAGTGTCGACCGCGAGCGAAACACCGCCTCATTATCAAACGAAAATGCCAAATGATGATGGACGGACTTTGGTGGAGCGAATGTTCGGAGGGTGCCTTTCCACGAGCATCCGCTGCCTGCAGTGCTACAGCGTTTCTGAGAAAGAAGAGCCTTTTACCGACCTCTCGCTTGCTTTTTGCCCATCGGGCATCGCACGCTCCTCGCAGTTCCACCAGGGGGCAGTAAACGGCGGCAGCGAGAACTCGGAAGGAGGTGCGAAGGACGATCGCAGCGAAGAGGGGCCCAAGGCCGAGGCGGCGATGTCCCTCTCGGACCTGCTGGAGTATTTCTTAGCGCCGGAGATCCTAGAGGAGGAGAATTGCTATTTCTGCGAGCGCTGCGCCTCCCTGCAGAGGGCAGAAAGGGCCATCCATGTTGCCACGGCCCCTGAGTACCTCATCCTCACTCTTTTACGGTTCTCGTTCGATGCGAGGTGCCAGGTGTGGCACAAGATACTGGACAACATAGGCATCCCGCTGCACATGAGCCTTCCTGTTCACCAGCACCACGCTTCTGCGTCGTCACCGTCGTCACCACCATCGGTGCAGATGGACTCCCCGGGGAGTTGCGAGAACTTGGCCAAGAAGCTGAAACCTTCCCATAAGGAGAAAGAGGAGGGAGATGAAGGATCGTCGGACAGCGGGAAAGGGGACTGCGAGTCCGGGGGGCGACGTGTACCTTACGTCCTGTGTTCTGTCGTGATGCACTCCGGGATCTCCTCGGAGAGCGGCCACTACTACTCGTACGGCAGGAACCCGAGCGGCCCGTCAGCCGGAACTTCTTCCAAGTGCCCGGAATCGGATTCCGCCGCCGGCCTCTCCGAGGGCTCGCCGGCTTCGCAGGAAGTGCTGGAGTGTGCAGGGCCGGACTCCAGGGACTGGTTCCTGTTCAACGACAGCAGGGTGACCTTTACAAACTTCCAGTCCGTGCAGAACATCACGAGCCGCTTCCCCAAAGACACGGCCTACGTCCTGATTTACAGGAAACAGGAAGAACTTGGAGGACAGGCTGGGGGTTCAAAGACCACCGTCCACGGCTCCAGGTTGAACGGGGAGCCTCCTCTTCATAAAGACCTAATGGACGCCATCACCAAAGACAACAAACTCTTCTTACAGGTTAGGAGGAATTCTTTTGTACATTCTTTCAACCAATAAAGGCTCCGGTTTACACGCAACCTACCACTAGAGGGTGGTAATGGGCGTTTATTTTGCTAGCTTTTAAACCTATTGGAGGCTTGAAAAGAATAAAGATTTGATTCCTTTTACAGAATTATCCATACCGATTTTCTTTATTTGATCTATTATACGAGTAATCGCTTAATAATTGTCAATAATACCCTGGAATTCCTGATTCATTTGTTTGCATCGGAATGGTCTACATTTCCAGATGTACACCCTCTGATTCACCAAGTACACCTTTTATTAAAACGCCATACAGCTTTCTATTCAGTGTAATAAACTGCGATACACTTATACAGATACATTATATACACATGCATTGTTTATTTGTTTGTTCTTTTCACAAATTAATGTGTTCTATAACAAGGGGCACGTTCGCTTCACACCGCCAGGGTCCGGGTTCGATTCCCGCCTCCGCCATATATGTGTGTGGAGTTTGCATGTTCTCCCCGTGCCTCGGGGGGGGTTTTCTCCCGGTTCTCCGGTTTCCTCCCGGTCCAAAAACATGCACGCTAGGTTGATTGGCACCTTGGAAAAATTGTCCCTAGTGTGTGAATGTGTGTTTGCCCTGCGATGGGTTGGCATTCCATCCAGGGTGTATCCTGCCTTAATGCCCATAGACGCCTGAGATGGGCACAGACTCCCCGTGACCCGAGGGAAGATCGGATGTAGGGGTAGAAGAAGATGAATGTGTTCTATAACATGGTTTGTGAGGACATTCTCATTTGTATTTAAACACAACTTCAAATTGTTTCTCCCAAGGAAGGTAATTATGATATACAATCAGCTACAACAGTCTGTACAAACAGTTCTGCATTTAGCCGGAGATCAGGCACAACATTATGGCCACCTACCTAAAAGTCTTAATCCCCCTTTTCATTGCTGACCTGTTGGAGCATTAACTTAGTCAGCTACAGGAACTCATCTGTAGGATTGGACCACACGGGTCTGACCTGCATTGGTGATCCCCGTGACCCTGTTCACCGGTGTTGCTTCTTTGGAACACTTGGTGTAAGTGCCTATCACTGATGCCCTTATAGTGTGATTTATATTAATCTCATTCATATATCTGAGCCGCTATGGGATTGTGGGCCTTGCTCCGGGGTCCAGCTGGTGTGGCTGGAATTTGACCTTGTGACCTTCGGATCCAAAGTCCCATGGCTAAACCACGAAGCTCCCGACGTCTTCTGGACGATTTTGGAACTGCGACGAATTTGGTGCCACCCAGTTGAGCTCACCATTGGCTCATACAATGCAACTTCATAATCTCTCTAAAGCTACTTTGAGACAGTGTTTATTATATAATCGCACCAAACATGTAAAATCGACTATTATTAATAACCTCGATTCTTCAGTGGATTAAAAATGTCATTGGCAATTTTAGGTTTGGAGGAACAACACACTTTCGGATGCTCTAATACAGGCATGTCCAAAGTCCGGCCCAGGGGCCAAATGCGGCCCTTGTACAATGTTCCCCCGGCCCGCAGGCTCTGTCATAAAATCAATAATATGCGGCCCGCCAGCACTGTTGACCAACAGTATAAAATACAAGAATAAAAAAAAAATATATTAAATTTGACCAGAAGACCTGTAGCTGCACTCTCAAGTAAAGCTCAGAGAAGAAGGAGGTAAAGCTATAAAATTCCAATGTATTCATCAATTAAGGCAAAATAAAATAACATTTTATCCTTTTTATCTTTATCTGCCCTTGTTTTGTACTTCAGAGTAAGATCAATGCTAGTGTTTGTTTTCCTGTTGACAGGATTTGGATTTAGAGGTTTACATTTTAATGCCATTTAATAGTGAATAATATATAATATTTCAAATCAACCTAGGTATGTTTAATCTTCCTGAACGTTTTCCTAAGTTTATACGGCCGTAAAATATGAAAAACAAAAATCATTTTAGTAAAAATTTACGAGTGAAGAAATTAAAAGTCTGCCATTTGCAATAAAAAAAAAACATTAATTTGTTAATTTGCATTTAATTAATGTTCAAGGAATGTCAGACTGAATGTCCGGCCCCAACATAGTTTCACCTCACCAAATCTGGCCCTCTTTACCAAAAGTTTGGACACCCCTGCTCTAATAATAAAAACTATATCAGATCAAGGGTTGTATGTACATCACATTCCTCGTATCCTTAAACAACCCCCACCATGGTGTGTTATTTCACTTAGTGCTCTGTAGTCATGGCTTTAATCGCGCGTCTTTTTATTCCCCAGGAGCAGGAGCTTAACGCCAGGGCTCGCGCTCTCCAGGCTGCCTCGGCCCCCTGCTCATTTCGACCCAACGGCTCGGATGACAACGAGCCCCCCGGAAGCTGCGGGCCCTCGGGTGGAGGAGGAGGAGGCGGAGGAGGTGGAGGAGGTGGAGGAGGTGGCTTCAGCACTGTCAGCAGACTTGTCTTTTGAGAGTGGGCCACTTTCAGACTTGAACAGAGCACTGGACTCGTGCGCACACACACAGACACACACACACACACACACACACACACACACACACACACAACACTGGACTTCCTTCTGTCTGCATCCAACATGCAGGAAAAATAACTTCAACCTCACAAGCTTTCCGTTTTTTTTTTACGCCTTCATGCAAAGTGTACACAAAAGCACTTTTCGGTAACACGTTATTTATTACACCACGTAATGATGTAGAATTTATAAAACGTTCTATCATTTTCCAGCCTTTATATGAAAGAGAGAAGAGGGAACGACCTTTATATCTGCATATCGACTTTTTAAGCGTTTTTTTTATTTTTATTAGTTTTTATCTACAGTATATTCATATCTCAAAAGCGCTCAATGATGTGCTTTTGGGCTTCCTGAGCGTTATAAATGCAAATCTGAATAAACGGAGTGCGTCAAAATCCTCCACACAGTTGCGACGAATAAATAAACGGAGTGCAACTTGTGTTGAAATGGTGCTTCATAAAGTTTGTAATTGCAGATGGAGCGCCAGTACTTCACTTTGAATGCGCCAGTAATAAGAAGAAACAGTACAGTAACCATAATCAAAAGCCATAATAATAACAATAAGGATGATGATGATGATGACAGTAACGGTAGTAATAAATCATGATAGAGTGGTTCTTCTGTCTTCTTTCTTTGATGTAAAATGAATAGCAATATACTTCGTAAATACGTTGTCATGGGGTTTTTGACATTTACATCATGCCTGTGCAATGCTTACAGATGTGTGTGTGTGTGTGTATAATATATATATATATATATATATATATATATATATATATGTATGTGTGTGTATGTGTATATATATATATATTTGTATGTATATGTGTGTGTGTGTGTATGTATATATATATGTATATGTGTATATATATATATAGTATGTAGATATATATGTATGTATGTATAATATATATATATATATATAGTATTATATATATATGGCTATATGTGTGTGTGATGTATATATATGATATATATATATATATATATACATGTGTGTGTTTGTGTGATATATATATATATATATATATATATATATCATATATATATATATATAGTATATATATATGTTATATATATATATATATATATATATATATATATATATATATATCATATAATATAAATATACATATAAGGGCTATAAAAACTTAACGCATTAATGCAAATTCGCAACAAAAAACAACAAAAACACTAAACTTTTCAGCATTGACCTTTACCAGTTACAATGTTAGGATGGAATATAAAAGAGGCGATAGATGTGTTTTATTAACAAAAGACACCCAGCAATGAGCATCCAACTCACGCTTCCTAAATCCCCCCCGAATTACACCTACTAGCTACGACAGTCACAACATGTATGAGCTCCTCACTATATTACCGTATGGAACCTAAATGTACATTCGGTTAAAAAAAAAAAAAAGTAATCACAAATGGAACATAATCCTTAAAGGAGCCACGTACCATATTTGAGAATTAAAAAATAATGCACATAGAAATGAATACTAAATGTTACTAAATGGTTTCCAGTTTGAAATACATATTCAATAATTAATCATTTTATTAAAGGGAGGGGTTTTGCGAGTGAAATTGATATATTTAGCACATCTGTTACAATTAGTTTATTAGAAACATGAAACGTGTTTATTTCTGGTACATTGAGAACAGATTAATCACAAGGTCACTCATGGCGATGAAATCCAATTATTATCTATTGACAGCCCTTTATATCTCTATATATATATATATATATATATATATATATATATATAATATATAATATATATATATATCATATATATATGTAATGTGTGTGTGTGTTATATATATATATATATATATATATATATATATATTATATATATAATATATATATATATATATATATATATATATATATATGTATGTCCTGTGTGTATATCTGTGTGTGTGTGTTGTTACCCTTTTTGTTATATATATATATATATATATATATATAATATATATATATATATATATATCTATATATAATATATGTAAATGTGTGCTGTGTGTGTGTGTGTGTGTGTGTGTGTGTGTGTGTGTGTTACCCTTTTTGTTACGGGTTGCAATCTTCCTAAATACCACTGCTGTCTTACAGAGTCAGAACTGATTCTCAGTGCATTCACCTCTACAGAAATCAGATTTCAGCTACTATTTATTTTGTTTTATTTTATTTGTATTGTTTTGCATTTTTTTCAACATGCGATCAGCCATCCTTCCCTCAGAACCCCGAACCGTCGTACTTGAACGCGTTGTTTTTGTCTAGCCATCTGTAGGTTTTTGCGACGCACCTCTACTGTAGCCCTGGGACGGATCACCTGACATGTTGCAATACAGTAACACAGAAGGATGCAATACTAATTGATTTTTTTGTGGAAATTCCATATGGAATTGAAGCTTTATTATTATTATTAATACCGAAAAAACATTGCTGAATTATCCTCATTTCATTAAAAGAAAAATGTGAATGTGTGAACAGATTATTTTCTGCATGCCGAGTATTTCATCTGAATCTTTTTTTTTTTTTGGTCGATTATCACAAATATTACTGTTTATATATCTATATATTGCTATTTCTTGCTTTCGTGGAGAATTTTTTGGTTTCTCCTTTCGATTTTAAACTGGGTTTCATGTGCCTTTTGGATACACATTTACATGATTTTACAGGACTGGATTATGAATCAAACCTTGTGTGTAGCTCTAAAATGTTGATATTTGGTGTTTTCTTCCAGCCTCTGTTAGTAAAAGTGCGTTTATAAGCAACGGCTGATTTATTCAATATGCACGAATGTCCTGTATATAACGTGTGTAGTACTGCTCATTAGAATCGGTCTCGAGGGATTTATTTTCCGACCGAAATGAAACGATGGTGTTTTTAGGGTCGTCTTTTCACATGTTAAAGGAGCAGGCTGCAGTTCTGTAGTAAATTCAGTATAGCATGACCTTACACACCGTGAGAACATGTTCATCACGGTTATATGAGGATAATAGGTTTCAAAATGACAAAGAAAAACCCTGGGTTATGGTAGATGGAAAGGGTAGAAAGTTGTCTGTTGTCCGTTATGATTTGTAAAACACATGCAAGTTCCGTTTTATTTTTAATGTACAAAAAAATGCACAAATTTTACAGTGAATTATTGAAGTGAGTCCAAATTTTGGCTCTATTAGAAGAACAGAAGTGGATTAATGATTTGGGGTTGCTTTGGAGCAGGGAAGTTTGGAGACCTAGCCAGTAGCCATATCACCCTGTAGCCCAAGACTGGTTGCCCAGTGATGCTAAGCAGGGTTGAGCCCCGGTTGACACCTGGGAAAACTAGGTTGCTGCTGGAAGAGGTGTTAGAGTGGCCAGCAGGGCCACTATATATTCATTCATTCATTCATTCATCTTCTACCGCTATATTCGATCTTCCCTCGGGTCACAGGAAGTCTGTGCCTATCTCAGGCGTCTATGGGCATTAAGGCAGGATACACCCCGGATGGAATGCCAACCCATCACAGGACACACACACACACACATTCACACACATTCATACACTAGGGACAATTTTTTTCCAAGGTGCCAATCAACCTACCGTGCATGTTTTTTTTGGACCGGGAGGAAACCGGAGATCCCGGAGAAAAAACCCCTGAGGCACGGAGAGAACATGCAAACTCCACACACACATGGCCGAGAAACGAACCCGGACCCTGGCGGTGTGAGGCGAACGTGCTAAGCACTAAGCCACTGTGCCCCCTCTATATATAAGTATATATATATATATATATATATATATATATATATTATATATATATATATATATATACACACACACACACACACACACACACATAGGGTATAGCTCAGTAGTTTAAGGCTCTGGGCCACTGATTGGAAGGTCGGGGGGAACGAGTCCCAGTTTCCGCCCTTTGGGTCCTTGAGCAAGGTTCTTTACCCTCCGTGCTCCAGGGGCACCGTATCATGGCTGACCATGTGCTCTGACCGCAGCTTCCAAAAAAAAACAAGCTGGGATATGCGAAGAAAAGAAAGAAACTGAATGTCACTGTGCTATAATGTGCATTCGCTCTCTCCTTCCATTGTACGTTTGGACACCTTCCCCTCCTCTTTTCCGTCATCCGCGGACCTTTCCTGTCCTTTGTCTTCTAAACCCAGGCAGACATCTTGGCCCTGCTGCTTGGCTATTGTATGTGTTGCTCGCGACACATACAGTACAATACACAAGTGGAGGAAATCACAGTCTTTGATTACAAAATTCACTTTAGTTGTGTACTTTGTAAAAATAAATAAAATAAATAAATAAATATAATAAAAAAAACCCAGTATTTCATTCATCATTTTGCTAGAATTTTTGAGGCGAAGATANTACAGATTATTTTACAGATTATATGCTGCTGTGATCCACCTATAAACATTACTCAGTTATATATGTATGTAGTTCATTCATTCATTCATCTTCTACCGATTTATCCGATCTTCCCTCGGGTCACGGGGAGCCTGTGCCTATCTCAGGCGTCTTGGGGCATCAAGGCAGGACACACCCTGGATGGGGTGCCAACCCTTCACAGGACACACACACACACACACACACACTCACACACTAGAGAGAACTCGCAGCAAATCCCCCTGAGAACATGCAAACTCCACACACACACACACACACATATGGCGGAGGTGGGAATCGAACCCCCGACTGTGCAGGTGTGCGAACGTGCTAACCACTAAGCCACCATGCCCCTGTAATGTAGTTTTATTCATTCATTCATTCATCTTCTACCGCTTTATCCGATCTTCCCTCGGGTCACAGGGAGTCTGTGCCTATCTCAGGCGTCTATGGGCATTAAGGCAGGATACACCCTGGATGGAATGCCAACCCATCGCAGGACACACACACACACACACACACACTCACACACTAGGGACAATTTTCCAAGGTGCCATTCAACCTACCGTGCATGTTTTTGGACCGGGGGGAAACCGGAGAACCCCCTGAGGCACGGGGAGAACAATGCAAACTCCACACACACATGGCCGAGACAGGAATCGAACCCGGACCCTGGCGGTGTGAGGCGAATGTGTTAACCACTAAGTCACCGTGCCCCCAGGAATGTTTTTAACTAATATTTTTTCTCTGCATCCGGAGCTACAGATATTTTCCTCTCCTCTCTTTCCGTCCTCCACGGACCTTCTCTGTCCATTATCATTGGATGCAGGAGGACAATGTGTGACAATGTAAACAATGTGTACAGAATATTCCGATAATTCAATGTTCTTTCTTTATACACACAATATAGCTCTAGTATGTTTTCCATCCATCCGTTCTGTAACACAACATATCCAATTATATGATTTTACAGTGAACGAATGAAAATAAAGTATCTTCCCCGTGTCCTCCATTCATATCGCTGATGCTTTCGTCTCTCGCCCACCTTTAAGATGCTTAACAGTTGTCCTTTTTTTTGGCAAATGGCTGCTATTAGAGAAAAAAAGGCGGCTCATTAATGCATTAGGGAGCATTAGGCGGGGCGCAAAACAAATTATCCCAGATAAATGTTATCAGGGCGATCCTGGCTTTTACCGCCGAATTAGGAGCTCTTTCAGTGTCACCGCGAGACCAGCGATCCATCAAAGGTCTGGCAGTGCGCTGATTGAGTCCCAGTGTCCTGAGACAAACCCAACACCCCACATCCCTCTCTGTTCTTTTATACAGATCATAAGAGGGTGTTGAAAGCTTCACTCGTTTTCACTCTGAAAGAAAATATGGATAATGCACCAAAAATCATGTCTTCTTTTTCTTTTTCTAGCTCTTAAATCTCCCTTTAACCCATTAGCTTTACACCACGGCATGTGCTGTGGAGTAGCGCCACTAGTGCTGCCTCAAAGACCATTTGGTAAAATCAATGGCTCTCAATTATTCAAAAGCCAAGCACCAGTTTGCATCCGCCAGCGGGTCTGGGGTGGGGGGGCTCTCTCTCTCTCTCTCTCTCTCTCTCTCTCTCTCTCTCTCCATTTCACAAGGACCCATCAGTACCCTGGCTTACTCCCACTAACATTCTCATCGTCTCTAAAACGAAAGTATGAGGTGACGGGAAATCTCTATCTTTACACCCCCCTTTTTTTTCTATTATGAGGATAAAGACATTCAGAGCTCTGTTATTTTGTTATGTATAAAATATGAACAGGCTTTTTGAAATCGTCTGCAACTCTGAAAAGACTAACTTGTGCATTAGCAAGGGCCCTTAACCCCTCTGTGCTGCAGGGGGCGCTGCATCATGGCTAACCCTGACTGCTAAAAACAAGCTGGGATATGTGAAGAAACTGTGCTGTAATGTATATTGTGAGAAATAAAGTCTATTCTATTCTATAACTAATGCATTAACACTTTTTTTTCGATAAAGATTTGAAAAAGTTTTTATTTTTTTAATTGTATAATATTGGAAAACAAAATGAAGTATTTATTTTCTAAAATACTACAAGAAAAACTATGCTATTGTGATTAATGTGTATATTTTCTATTATTCTTCATTTTTGTGACATTATTTATGAATGTATGTATTATTATTATTATTGTTTGTTGACTTAAGGTTGTTTTATAAAGCATTATTATTATTATTATTATTATTATTATTATTATCATCATATTTTTTAATTACTGAAATCAATCTTTAAATATCTAAATATTTCGTATGCTTTATTTCTACATATTTCTCAATATAAATGTTGATTCTTTATGTATGTTTTATGAATAAAACACGGCTCAAAGGGTGAAACAAAGTTTTCTTTATGCAAATCAGCATCGCAATTGTTTAATAGCATATATATCTTTCCTGTATGCTTTTCAACAGTTACAAAAAAACAAACACAAAAGAAACAAATGAATACAACAACGTAAAATAAATCAACCATCCACCTTATAAACCATGCCAAACTGATGACCGGTGGATAACGTGTTCACTGAACAAATCCCACATGCGTAGACGTCGTCCCGAGGCAATTTGGAGCGGACTATGCTCCTAAAAGCCCTGAGTCAGCAGTTAGGAGACTTTTGTTAGCAGGCTTGACTGGAGAAGGCGTTTTCCAGTACAACAGCATTCCACACATTCCGGTTTTACATGGACACAAATCCGTGCCTGCATCACTGGCTCAGGCGCATTCAAGCCCTGCTCCTCGCTGCTCTATACAAAACAACACAATACGCATTGTGGCCTTACAGGGAAGCTGTGAGCTGGAGAAAATGATCAACACGACCGGATCGTTGTATTGCATCATAAAGCATTAATGCCTTTACCTGAATCAGAATGGGCCTTTGACCTACACTGGAGGTGGGTGAGGCTGAGCACATGATCTTATTGCCATGTTGTTTTTTTATTTCTCTATCTATCTATCTATCTATCTATCTATCTATCTATCTATCTATCTATCTATCTATCTATCTATCTATCTATCTATCTATCTATCTATCTATCTATCTATCTATCTATCTATCTATCTATATATCTGTCTGTCTATCTATCTATCTGTCTGTCTGTCTGTCTATGTCTATCTATCTATCTATCTATCTGTTTGTCTGTCTGTCTATGATGTTATGTATGATGATTATGTTATGTATGGTGATGTATGACTTTGTTATGTATGGTGATGTAATGTATAATGATGTTATGTATGGTGGTGTAATGTATGGTGATGTAATGTATGGTGATGTGATGCATGGTGATGTAATGTATAATGATGTTATGTATGGTGGTGTAATATATGGTGATGTAATGTATGGTGATGTGATGTATGGTGATGTGATGTATGGTGATGTAATGTATGGTGATGTGATGTATGGTGATGTAATGTATGGTGATGTAATGTATGGCGATGTGATGTATGGTGATGTAATGTATGGTGATGTTATGTATGATGGTGATGATGATGTAATGTATGGTGATGTAATGGAAGGCAATGTGATGTATGATGATGTAATGTGTGGTGATGTAATGTATGGTGATGTGTTGTATGGTGATGTGATGTATGGTGATGTTATGTATGATGATGTTATTTATGATGATGTTATGTATGATGATGTTATGTATGGTGATGTATGATGATGGTCAGTAGTAGCACTTGCAATAAATAGTAATAACACCATTATTTATTTATTTATTTCTTCTCTTGGATTAGGAGTTGATTAAATTTGTAAACACATTGTCGGTGTAGTACTGTTAGTTCTCTGATGTTTTCAGTAGGCTGGTTCAAAAAGAGAGAGAGAGAGAGAGAGAGAGAGAGAGAGAGAGAGAGAGAGACGAGAGAGAGAGCGAGAGAGAGAGAGAGAGAGAGAGAGAGAGAGAGAGAGAGAGTGCTGAGACTCCCTGGTATTTTAATAGCATTTAATAGTAGGGATAGCTACCCAACTGCATTCTGGGAAATGTAGTCTAAAATCCTGGAGCGTAGTAGTCATGAAGTAGTACAAAAGCACGGGACGGATATTAAATAACTCCGTGTTTATGAAAAGGTTTCTTTTGTTTGTTAAAAGCGGGCGGAGTTTTGTAAATAGGGATATCAGGAATTAATCCGGCGAGAGTGTAAAGGGTGTAAAGGGCGGCACCTGTCGACTCCATTTACCACAATCCTTTGCTCCTGGTCTTTTTTTTTCTCGTTCGGCGTCTCCCGGTCCTCCTCCACGGGCAGAAGGAGGGAGGTTGAGTTTTGAGGGGAGAGAGAGAGAAAAGTATCGACATTCACAAGCGTCAATCACCGAGCGAAACTGGAGGGAAGGTCGCTCGAAACCGGGGCAATCAGTCGGGGGAAAAAGAGCGCCGTGGAGCCCGAGAAGCTCCACCATGTGCCGGGAGAGTGAGCTGGAAATGCGTCGGGGATATTCGGCTGTAGTTTGAGAGCGCGTTTGTTTTTTTTCTTTTCTTTTTTTTGCGTCGAGGAACTCGGGAGTGTGTCAAGGAGGAGGAGGAGGAGGAGGAGAAGAAAAAATAACCACAGCAAAACACCGGAGATATTTTCTCTCTCTTTTTCTTTTTTTTCTTTCTTTTAAAAACTCCAAACAGGCTCCCGGATACACGGATACTCTCGATTTTCGATGCATTTTTGGTTGGCTCCAAAAAAAAAAGCAATAAACGAAAGAAGGGAATTTGTAGAACAGCAAGGAGTTTTTATTTATTTATTTATTTGTTTTTTTTTTTTATTTTTGGGAAGAAGTGCGCAAAACCCTGGAGCCACAGACGCGCGCGTTTGTTACAAGTCAGTGCTACAGTGTAATTGTTCTCAGCGCGCGCACCCGTCTTGAGTTATTTGTTTATTATTTGTATTATAATATTATTTATCGTTATTTTGTATGCA
>JACRUU010000003.1:120000-157500 GCA_030449085.1 Kryptopterus vitreolus
ATATATATTCGATATATATATATATATATATATATATATATATATCTATATATACTATATATATATATATATATATATATATATATATATAAAATGTGTATGTTATATAAGTGTGTGTGTGTGTGTGTGTGTATATGATATATATATATATATATATATATATATATATATATATATAATATATGTATATATCTATATATATATATATATATATAGAATATGTGTATATGTATATATATATGTGTATATGTATATATAGATATATGTATATAATGTATAATGTGTATTGTATCTATAGTAATGTATAGATATATATATATATATATTATATATATATATATATATATATATATATATATATAATATATATATATATATATATATATATATATATATAATATATATATAGTATATAATGTATGTATCTACACTCTTAAAGCATCACAATAGTACCACAAAAAAAATACCTTTCTTATTTTTTTCCAACCCCACAATCGGAATACATTTATTACTCCTAACATCCTGTTTGCATGAGCTCGAGCTCTGCGGCGATGTCATCAGATGTGGTGCTGCTTGTTTGTTTGGCCAGTCTGCGTAACCCGTGCCGGTCCAGAGCTCAGCCCCGACACTCTGCATTTAACCTGTTGCTCAAACTCTAAATCCGACCTCTGATTACTGCCCCACTAAAGTCTTTATTATGGGTCTAAAGGTGTTGCTTTAGATGTACGTAGGTTTACTGTTTACTAGTAACAGTAGGTTACTAATGGTGTGGCGGTGGCTCATTGTGAACACGTGTGCTGGGTGAAGTTTTGTCTGTCGCTGGTTTATTTCTGTTCTTTGTAACCAGTCCAAGATAAACCTGAAAGTCTTCAGGATGGAGGAGGGTTTCAGTTCAATAGCACTTTGTTTAGGAGGCATTCGATATCATCCAACAGAACTGTATATTCATGGAGTGAAAGGTGTGTTTTTTTTTTTTTTTAGGATAGGAAATGATTAACAACTTCTTATCTGGCAACGCCGCACCAATATGTGTATCGATTCTTCCTCAGACGCGGGACGGCACCCAAAAAATGATTTTCTATTGTGAATGTTGTTGGGGGGGGGGGGGGAAGAGCAGCAAATAGAAAATTCTAAGTCTAAGGGCAATCAGTATAGCATTTAAAAGTGCACATTATATATACATTATGGTTTTGAAAATGACAGCCATTAGACTGGAATTGTTAAAGGTGAGTCGGACTGACTCTTCGGATGAGTCAGACCTCCAGAGACGATCTGCTGTTTTTCTGGCGCTAAATAAATAAATAAATAAATAAATAAATAAATACCACAGAGCGGCACAGATTTATATTTATAAGCCTCTTTAGAGCAATGTATATGGAGGATCTGTGCACTGAATGGAGAGTATTGTGATCAGGTTTATCGAAGCACTTTTGTGATTGTTATTTATTTATTTATGTTTGTGATAATTAATGTGAAAATGATGACACTGAATACTGCTCCCCCCCCCCTCCTCTTCACAAGCGTCATCAACCGGTTTGCAGTTTTGTAACAGATCCACGCTGTAACACGCGAGCGTTCCCATAACCGCCGAACTCCTTTTTCCTTTCCACCGAACCAACAGCTTCCTCCTCCAGACAGAAATATAATACGCAGGCCTGACATGAGAATGTTTTACCGTGGGCACCGAGCCCAAATTCTCAGCCCCGGCGCTTCGAGCGGCGCAGAGCTTCGCGGGTCAAAAGTCTGCCGTGTTCCCGTCCGCTTGGCGGCGAATCAAGAGCGCGGCTGTTCAGCTGAGTCTCTGCGCGGCGCTCAATAGCAGCGTTCAGCATTTTGGGCGCCGGGCTCAAAGTGCCTGCTCGCTGCTTCAATATGGGCACACACACACACACACACACACAGGCACAAACATGCAGCCATGGTAACTTTGCCGCATTTCGTCGCTGGAATAAGCTTCGAAGGCCAGCGCTTTTTATGGCTCGCTTTGTCCAAACACGACATCCTCTAAATCCCCTTGTCACTTCCTAGAGATTAAAGATAAGCGTAGCGTAATACACTAAACTACACTTCTGTCTCGTTCCTTTTTGTTCCCCCCATCCATTTATTATTTTTTCATGATTTTAAACTTCCTCTATTTCGTTCCCAGAGTACATTTGGTTCTGTAAGCACAGGGAGAGGCAGTGAAACCTGACAAGCTGACATGCAGGTTTGTGTGTGTGTGTGTGTGTGTTTTGTGTGTGTGTTGGCCCAGATGTAATTGGAAGTGTCAATTTGCACTTTTATTTAGTCCAAATCCAGGTGTTAACCCTGTAATATCTGGAAATACATATTTCTGTTGCATCAGCTTTTCTTAAAATATAAATAATACAAACATATAAATAATAAACAGATTCTGAAATGTTTGGTTATCTCCCGAGCGCATGCGCGTGGCGTGTCGCAGCCCCAGTGGCCGAGCGAGTTCTCTCGGGCGTCTTTGATGCACGGGACCCCTTGATTGCTGGGCTTTCCCACGACGCACCAGGGAAAAGGGGAGATGGTCCTCCTGAGAGGACGGAGGGAACCTTTTTTTTTTTTTTTGCGCAAGTGTGTAAACTTGCAGTAGAGTGCAGCTGTGGACGTCTTAATAGGAACCCCCCCCCCCCCTTTAATGGGTCAGAGCGAACTACTTGCTGCTTCTTAACCACTTCCATCCTCCACCGCTCACAACGCCATTACGAGCTCAGCTCTCCACTCCACTCCACTCCACTCCACTCGTCCTTCCTCAACCAGGGAACGCCCCCCCCCCCCCCCCCCCCCCCCCCCCCCGATTAGAGGGCGTGTTTGCTTTGGTCGGATTTAATTGAATGTGCCGGAAGCGGATCCGTGTCGGCATTATTGCTCCGAATAAACCGACACCCGCGTTCAAGTTTATCAGTTCTCCAGTTTAAATGACGAGACAAACGTCGCCGCGTTCGTTTCTTCTCCTTTCTCCTCCTTCACTTTCATTTCCCTTTTGTTCACGTTAATGCTGTTTTTTCCTCCTAATCCCACCGCATGCTCTCGCTCTCTCTCTCTCGCTCGCCTCGCTATCTCTCTGAGACATACGCACATTCTATCAATATATATATATATATATATATATATATATATATATATATCTATAGTAACATATGTATAAAATGTATATGTATATGTGTATATATATATGTGTGTGTGTGTGTGTGTGTGTATGTACATTCCTTTGTTTCTTTCTCTCTATCTCTCTCTCTCTCTCTCCCTCTCTCTCTCTCTCTCTCTCTCTCTCTCTCTCTCTCATCCCTGCCCCTCTCCATTTCAGTTGTGTTGTGTCTGTAGAGATGATCAGTCCTCTTGAAATGGATTCCCCTCTTAATAAATTATTAACTCTGTCTAACAAATAAAGTCGCTCCATCATCAAGTATTCATGCACAAAATTTACTACGTTGGAGGTTTTCACTCTTCTCACTCTTCTATTCTTTTTTTTGGGGGGGGGGGGGGGGGGGGGGGGGATAACATTTTTTAATGTTTAGATTTGTCTCTGGTCCTTTCTTTCTTTCTTTCTGCCTACATTTCTGTGTACATTTTAGTAACACTACGCTTATTTATTTATTTATTTATTATAAGGAAAAATTGTCTCTCTATTTCTGGAAAAACAAAGTGAATGCTTTAAAACCACACAGATTTTGAAATGTTTCACTTCCCTGATTTATCCGAAACACTCGTGATGACTTATCCTGCCCCATCCCCCTACCCCCCATTCACATACAGAAGGATAAAACCGACACGCTTGGAGATTAAGAAGAATTTGTTTGTCGTGGATCAACTGATTAAAGTCACACGTGATGGAAACTGCTATATTTCCTGCGTGTCATACGTGAGATCCAGACAAGGCGAAGTCAGGAGTGCAGAGATGACTTTGTCCGTGTCCTCGTCGGGGTTTATTTGGGGTTTAGTGCATTGTTTCTGGGAATCCAGTGGTTTATTGTGTGATGGAATTTAGATTTTTGCAAAGTGAAACCTGTAATCTTTATTTCAATCCCCAAATATTTATTATTATTTCCTTTAAGTGTCAAGGTGTTACGGGGACAAAAACTTTAATTAATTATTTATTTATTGCTTTCCAGAGAGAGTGAGTGTTACAATTATGAGAATTGATTAGTTGCTTTTCATTGTTTCTGTCTGTTTCTCTTTCTTGCTTCCTTTCTCTGTCCGTTTTTCTTTCTTTCTCTGTTTCTCCCTTTCTTTTCTGTCTTTCTCTTGCTTCCTGTCTTTCTTTCTATTTCTTTTTTTCTGCTTCTCTTTTTCTTTCTTTCTTTTTCTTGCTTTCTTTCTCTTGCTTCCTGTCTTTCTCTTTTTCTTTCTGCTTCTCTTTTTCTTTCTTTCTTTCTTTTTTTCTTTCTGCTACTCTTTGTTTTGTTGTTTCTTTGTTTCTTTCTTTTTTCTCTCTCTTTGTCTTTGTTTCTTTCTTCCATTTTTGTCTTTCTGTCTTATTTTTTTTAATCTATCTCTCTCTCTCTCTCTCTCTCTCTCTCTCTCTCTCTCTCTCTCTCTCTCTCTCTCTCATATATATATATATATATATATATATATATATATATATATATATATATATATCCGTTTTCTCTCTCTCTTTCTGTCTGTCTTGGTTTCTTTCATTCTTTGCCTGTCTTTTTCTTTTTTTCCATTATATCTCTCGCTCTCTCTGTATATTCCGTTGTTTGTTTCTCTCTATCCCGCTCTCTCCCTCTCTCTCACGCTCTCTCCGTTGCTCTCTCAGCCCTATCCCTTTCTCCTACCTAGAAAGTCTTTGTTGTTTACACGAAGCTAAGCTTCTTTACAGCCTGAGCCGTTCTGGCTCCTATTTCCACCTGCCCAGGGCACTTGTACTAAAACGTTTTCAGAAGCTGGGAAAGTAAAACCCGCCTCCGATAAACGGCGCCGTAACCACATTGCTGACTCAGCAGTCAGTCATGGCCTCGGCCTGCAGGAAGAAGTGCCCATGGTGGTGCTGCTGGCATACTTACGGAGACGTCATGTAAATACCTTAGCCACTGTGGGAAGTGTGTGTGTGTGTGTGTGTGTCCTGGAAGTCTTGGAGAGATTTCCCTGATTGTCGTTGGTTTAGGCGTTTGCTTCTGCGGTTGATTTGGTTTTATCGGTTCAGCGGGCTGTGCGTTTGGATTGCATTTGCGAGGGAAAGGGTCTCGGAGGCCATAACTCACTTAAACACACTGCTCTCTAGAGGGCCTCCAAATGCAGCGTCTGTTCTCTTCCTGCCCCTCTCCCCCTCTCCCGCTCTCTCTCTCCCTCCCCCCTCTCCCTCGCTTGCTCATGTGCACAGAAATACACTCGATACTGATTTGCCTCCTTAGTTGTTTACTATAGAATAGTTGCTTAGGTAGATGATTTACTCGGGAGTCTTAGAGATAAATCTTTGATGCTGCACGTCTTGAATATAATTAACCGAAATAATACACGAATAATATACATGCTTATTATATATACTGCTCTCACAGACAGTGTTACTGCTTTGCATGCATATTTTTCACATTTCACTTTTATTACCGCTGCTCTACTTTGCTCCATTCGCACACCAGCCAAACTGTGTTCAACACTAGTTAAAGGTAAATTAGTTCCAATGTTTACAATCGCAGGAATATTATATATCGTGTTGTCAAATACGGCCTGTTGTGTTTTTGCACCAGGTTGCACACGATGCACTTTATGTGGCTAGGACAAACTTAGTCTCAGCCTTGTGTTGTTTGTAGCTCTATGTTGTGCTATATGTTGTTGGTAGCTCTGTTGTGTGTAGCTCTGTGGTGTGCTACATGTGGTGTGTAGCTCTGTGCTGTGCTACATGTGGTGTGTAGCTCTGTGCTGTGCTACATGTGGTGTGTAGCTCTGTGCTGTGCTACATGTGGTGTGTAGCTCTGTGCTGTGCTACATGTGGTGTGTAGCTCTGTGCTGTGCTACATGTGGTGTGTAGCTCTGTGCTGTGCTACATGTTGTGTAGCTCTGTGGCTGTGTGGTGTGTAGCTCTGTGCTGTGCTACATGTTGGTGTGTAGCTCTGTGCTGTGCTACATGTTGGTGTGTAGCTCTGTGCTGTGCTACATGTGGTGTGTAGCTCTGTGCTGTGCTACATGTGGTGTGTAGCTCTGTGCTGTGCTACATGTGGTGTGTAGCTCTGTGCTGTGCTACATGTGGTGTGTAGCTCTGTGCTGTGCTACATGTGGTGTGTAGCTCTGTGCTGTGCTACATGTGGTGTGTAGCTCTGTGCGCTGTGCTACATGTGGTGTGTAGCTCTGCGCTGTGCTACATGTGGTGTGTAGCTCTGCGCTGTGCTACATGTGGTGTGTAGCTCTGCGCTGTGCTACATGTGGTGTGTAGCTCTGCGCTGTGCTACATGTGGTGGTGTGCGCTGTGCTAGTGGTGTGTAGCTCTGTGCTGTGCTACATTTGGTGTGTAGCTCTGTGCTGTGCTACATGTGGTGTGTAGCTCTGTGCTGTGCTACATGTGGTGTGTAGCTCTGCGCTGTGCTACATGTGGTGTGTAGCTCTGTGCTGTGCTACATGTGGTGTGTAGCTCTGCGCTGTGCTACATGTTGTGTGTGTCTGTGCTGTGCTTCATGTGGTGTGTAGCTCTGCGCTGTGCTACATGTTGTTTTATGGAGCACCAAGAAACGTGGTCTCATTTAGTTGTAATGACAATATAACCACTTGACTTGACTTGATCAACTGAGGCGTCACGTCAAAACGCGCAAATGTGTGCGTTTTATTTTTGCTACCCATGACTTCTTATCATGCGACCACACCATCACGTCCTCAAACCAAAGAATGGCTTAAGAGCATGTGTCATTGTAACCACGGAAAATCAGGGCTGTGCAATCCCTTCATGAAACGTTCTCTGTTCTGATGATGCGTCTTGCTAATAATAATGTGCTGAGTTTTTAAATATATTGAAATGCACCAAACAACGCGGTGTCGAAATGTTTGCTCTGTTTACAAGGAAAAAAACCGCGATTCAGATTTTAGCGAGGATCACGCAGCCCTAATCCAAGCACCTTCTGCTATGGTGACCTTTATGGCATTTAGAAGACGCCCTTATCCAGAGCCACTTGCACCTTAGCAATTGAGGGTTAAGGGCCTTGCTCAAGGGCCCACTTGTGTCTGCGTGGAGATGGTAGTTGTGGTGGGTTTTGACCTTGCGTTCTTTTTCGCTGGTGGATGTGGAAGCGAAATAGCCTGGATTGTTCTCCGAAGAGCACGTGCTAGACATTATCTGGGGAAGATGAGCGACTCCGCCTCATAATACAAGACACAGCGGGGGGGTTTGTATTCGCTTTCCCGTCTGTCTTGGAAGTGTATTCGGACATTTTGGGATCATTTAGAGAAATTTCTCAAATTCTGGAAAAAACAGCCCTCTGTGGGATACGCTGCACGCAATGCAATGTAGGAGATGTAGTTTATTGTCAATGCATGCTTTAAAGCAACACGGTCTTATTTTGTCCTCTAAAGGTAACAATTAGTGAAAGGACAACATATGGTCAGTAAATTGAGGTGTCCAAAAGCTTTTGTCCCTATAGTATGTCTTCACTATAGAGTGGGCAGATGGCTGCCCTGTAGTGTTTCTGACCCGAGCGGTACCAGCTAACATGGCTGTTAAAGTGAGCATGAGGTTCTGTTAATCCGCCTTGAGAAATGAAAAGACTTGGGAGCACCTGCTGCTCTATCTCGTCCTCACCAGGTTCGGGACGATTGATGGGGGAACTGGGAAACTGTTAACCACATCTTACTGGACTGTTATTTTTACAATACTCATTGGTAGAGTACTGTAATTACATATTACAGTGACTCAATGTGTCATAAATTCAATCTCTGATCTTAGAAGAAGAGATCTCAGAAGATTTGATGTCTTCCTTTCTTTCTTTCTTTCTTTCTTTCTTCTTTTTCTTCCTTTCTTCCTCCCGTTCGTTCTTTCTGCCAGCTCAAGTTCATTCAGAAGAGTGCCTTTCTTTCTTTCTTTCTGCCTTTCTTTCTTTCTGCCTTTCTTTCTTTCTGCCTTTCTTTCTTTCTTTTCTTCTGTTGCCTTTCTTTTTCTTTCTTTCTTTCTTCCTTTACTGCATTTGCTTTCTTTTTATTTCTCGATTTCGTCTTTCTTTCTTTTTATTTCTGCCTTTCTTTCTTTCTTTCTTTCTTTCTTTCTTTCTGCCTTTCTTTCTTTCTTATTTCTGCCTTTCTTTCTTCTTTATTTCTGCCTTTCTTTCTTTCTGCCTTTCTGCCTTTCTTTCTTTCTGCCTTTCTTTCTTTCTGCCTTTCTTTCTTTCTGCCTGCTTTCTGCCTGTCTTTCTTTCTTTCTTTCTTTCTTCCCGCCTTTCTGCCTCCCTTTCTGCCTTCCTTTCTTTTTTTTCGTCTTCCTTTTTTCCTTCCATTCGTTCTTTCTGCCAGCTCAGAAGAGTGGATTTCTTTATTTCTGCCTTTCTTTCTTTCTTTCTACTGCCTTCTTGATTTCTTTCTTTCTTTCTGACTGCCTTTCTATCTTTCTACTGCCTTTCTTTCTTTCTTTCTTTCTACTGCCTTTCTATCTTTCTTTCTGCCTTCTTTCTTTCTTTCTTTCTGACTGCCTTTCTTTCTTTCTTTCTTTTTCCTTCCATTCGTTCTTTCTGCCAGCTCAGAAGAGTGGATGTCTTTCTTTCTGCCTTTCTTTCTTTCTTTCTGCCTTTATTCCTGCTTTCTTTCTTTCTTTTCTTTCTGCTTTATTTCTTTCTTTCTTTCTGCCTTTCTTCCTTCCTGCCTTCCTTTTTTATTTCCTTGTCTTCCTTCCTTCCTTCCTTCTTGCCTTCCTTCTTTTTTCTTCTTGCCTTCATTCCTTCTTTCCTTCTTCCTTCCTTCCTTCCTTCCTTCCTTCCTTCCTTCCTTCTTCTTTCTTCTTCCTTCCTTCCTCTTTTTCCTTCCTTTTTTTTTTTCTTCGTTCTTTCTGCGAGCTCTAGTGTGAGTGCATTCAGAAGAGTGTATGTTATAACAACAGCAAATGGGATCTGATCAAAAAACACCATATGGATGTTGTATTTGTTTATTTTTTTAGTTTTAATTTTGATATTTTGTTGTTCCTTTTTCACAGAGTAGCCTTCAATCTGTCCTGCTTTCCTTATTACTCCTGTATCACGTCCAGATCTTTCAGAGTCATCCGGTCCTTAACGCAGCAGCACACGCAGTAGTCTACAGTCGCAATGAAAAAGGCGACGCGGTATCCACCACTAATACTTGTTTACTTGTTTACCCCCACTCTCTCTCTCACTTTTCTTGGAGGCGTTTTCATCTGATCCGTTTCTGAAGGAAGATTTTCAGCTGCGGCGAACTCGCTTACGAAAGCACGTCCAGGAAAAGTCAGTTCCTCCTTGAATACACAGCGTGTGTTTGCACGTTATCATCTGGTTAAAAGGTCCACCTGCAGCAGTTTGTACATAGATGTGTTCTTTTTTTTTACGTGCTGGGATATTTGCTCAGCCATGCTCGTTCCCAAACCGTGATAAGGTCAAAAAGAGAACCATGGACTTCGAAAGGAAAGGGACCGTACGTGGGAATTATGCAACGTCGCTGCCGTCTCGCGTCGCTTAATCTGTTTAAACACTTCCCCGGTGCTTTCCTCAGGAAAATGAGAGTTGCCTTATATGTAATTAGTAATAATGGCCTGTTCTGCTTCAGTGTCGTGTCTCAGCTGTAATTACAGCCCGTCATATTTCTTTCTTTCTTTCTTTCTTTCTTTTTTTCTTTTTCTTTTTTTTTTCCTCTCTGTAAAATTGTTTTGTGGACTGGAGTAAAGTGTGTAGACTTTTTGGTTCACAATCCACAATGTTTCTTTTTCGATCTCCACCTTGCAGTCGCACGTGTGTTTTTCCACTGCGTTTCCCGCCATGCTGGATCGGGCAGGAATGTGAACCTGCCAGGGATTTCTCTCCCTCTCTCTCTCCCTCTCTCTCTCTCTCTCTCTCTCCCTCTCTCTCTCTCTCTCTCTCCCCCTCTTTGTCCTCTCTCATTCTATTTCTCTCTCCCAGCTCTTTGGTTTCTCTTGCACAGTCGTGTAGCAGAAAGCCGATGCTCTCTGGTGTCCGAGAACGGCATGGAGATCATTTCCTCTGCTTTTACTGATGGCTACCAGATGGCTATGGAGCACTTTCGCACCCTCTTTCTTACTTTCTGCCTTTCTGTCTTTCCTTCTCTCTTTCTTTCTTTCTTTCTTTCTTTCTTTTTATTCTTTCTTTGCTTGTTCTTCTTTCTCAGCTCATTTTCTTTCTTTATGACTTTCTTTCTTTCTGTTTGCCTGTTCTTTCTTTCTGCTTCTTTCTTCTTTCTTTCTTTCTTTCTTTGCCGTTCTTTCTTTCTTTCTTCTTTCTTTCTTTCTTTCTTTTTCTTCTGCATTTCTTTCTTTTTTTCTTTCTTTCTGCATTTCTTTTTTTTTTCTTTCTGCATTTCTTTCTTTTTCTTTCTGCATTTCTTTCTTTCCTTCTTTCTCTTTCTGCACATCACTTTCTTCCATTCTTTTGTTTGGAACCAGGGTATTTTGGAGCACAGGTTATTCCTGTACGTTAGTCGTGCCTTGTGTGGTGAAAATATGGGCCACGTGCATTAAAGTAAATTTGGGGTCAGAACACTAAGACTTTGAGGGTCTTATTCAAACAGGCACTCAGACTGCAAATCTTTTGTGTTGCACTGATGTAAGGCTGTAGTGGAACTGAACACACACACACACACACACACACACACACACACACAACACACACACACACACACACACACAACACATCAACTACATACATACGTAAATTATTACATTCAATTTCCTTCGTCTTTTACTGTTTGCATATTATTTACACAGTATTTAATTGTGTATGCTGGTCTTTACTGTCTTAGTTTCACAGTGTTACTGTTTACATGCCGTTTGCACGTCTTGCTGCTGCTGTTGTTTTTTTGCACGTCATCGTCACTACCGTTTACTTTTTATTACTTGTACATTTTTACTACTTGCACATTGCATTGTATACATGTACAGTAGGTTAGGGGTTATTGCAGTTTTGCGTGTGTGTATTTTGTCCTGCACTTCCTGGTGTTGTCGATTCTACACTGTGTTCTGCACCGTGTTTGTACTAGGTTACACGCTAGGTTATGCGGCTTGGACTAAATTGGTCTAGTCCGCAGCTCTCTGTTGTGTTTTTATAATATATATATATATATATATATATATATATATCTATATATATATATATATATAACATAAATATACATATATATAGTTAGCCTGATACCATGATGTTGGGGGAAAAAATGTTGGAAAATCTGTTGGAAATAGGTTTCCAATTTGCCTCGATTTAATTTGCCTCGACTTATTTGAGAAATCTCTAAGTCAAGAAGACGTCAAAAAAAAAAAAAGTCGTTCTTGACTTTGAATGATTCCTCAAATAAATTCATAGAGGCAAATTAATTGGAAGCCTATATCCAACAGAAAAAATGGCAAAAAACATTTTTCCTCGCAGTTCTGCACTTTTTTTATTTTTGCAATTCAGAGTATCATGGTATCAGATTAAACCTGTAAGCCCTGGCGAGAACACTAACAGTCGTCTCTGGAGGAGACGGAACAGGATGACGCCTTGTTCATACACCAACAGCTTCAAACTTCAGGGCTGTAATCCATGTTTAAGGCTAAAGAATGGGACAAAGTTTGGGATCATCACAGTGCGATTGTCTTCTTTTTTTTATTGTAATATTTATTTAATAATCTGAAATCAATTTAGCAATTTTTATATTTATAATATATATATTATAATATATATATATATATATATATATATATATTTAAAATGGCAATTACATGCACTAAATATTAAAAAAAAAAAAAAATTATATAGTGTATGTTTCATCAGTGGACAAGTAATTTTGTCCGAAAAGAAAACACAAAACCTTTATTTTAACTTAACCTATCTAATTTCCTCTTGAATATTTAGTATTGTTCTTTTAATAATAAAAAGTGTTTCTTATGCAATTACTTGATTAATCATTTTAATAATTGCTAGAATCCTCGATTAGTAAAATGATCTATAGTTGCAGACCTACAGTGCTTTAATGGAATGATGTAATAATGTAATAAATTCTAGGCTTAAAAAATGTAATATTAGGAAGGTTGCAATGTAAATGCATATCCCCAGGTACTTAATCGCATATTTCTTTGTTCTGCTACGTGTGTGTTTTGATTATTTGAATAAGAAACATATACATGGTATGAAATATACATGTGTGTGTGTGTGTGTGTGTGTATATATGTGTATATGTTCCATGACTCTGTCCTGAGTTTTTGTAATAACCATAATTAGCGATTACGTTTAACGAGCGCCTCCGAGATTAGAAGAAAGCAGCTTGCATTCATTTTGGGAATCTTGTAATATTCACTAATGTAATAATGCGTCACGGCTACCAACTGGCATCCTGCCATTAATTTGTGCACAGTGGCGAATGTAATTTCACATAAATCAGTCTCTGTGCTTAAGAGACGAATCTTTCCTCGGCATGACGGATCGCGATCGAGCGCCGAGACGCTTGGAATTAGACCAGTCTTCTCGGGAAGCACAGGTTGGTCCAGATATAGTCCAGATATAATTCATTGTATTGCAACTACAAATGAGACCAACATGCAGCAGCCAATCAGCTTTCGGTAATTGGCGGGAAGCTTTGTGAGACAGATTTTATTGTTCAGCTATGTGGACGTGCAAGTTTAGCGATACTCCTTTTGTGTGTACTGGTGTCTACTGGTCTCACAGTTTCAGTGTTGCTGTTTACATGTTTACTCCTTTTGCACGTTTGCACGCGGCTACTCCTATAATTTGTAAAGTTTTGTTTTCCACTGGCACATTGCACTGTATATAAATGTACAGTATATACATTAAGTTAAGGGTTGCTGCTATTTTGCGTCTGACTCGTGTTGTCTGTTTTGTTTTGCACTTGGTTGCACACTATGCACTTTATGTGGTTAGGACAGACATGGGCAAACTATGGCCCGTAGGCCACATCCGGCTCACGGCCGTGTTAATCCGGCCCGCCGAATGGCTGTACGAAATTATTCAAATCAAAGTATAACCGCAAATATTCCGAGTATGCACAGTGAGTAGAAAAATAGCAAAGCTCGAACCAGAACACCCGCTTCCTCATCAACGATTCAAGACACGACACGAGTGCAATATATTATTTATATATATATATACATACACATTATATTTATATATGATTTATATATAAATGAATAGTTTTTATTTGTCACATAGCAACAGTGACTGTTCATATCCCAGCTGTTTAGAAAAGCTGGCGTTAGAGACGGGACAGCCATGGGCACCCATGATACAGCACAGACTGGAGGGTCACTGGTTAAGGGTCTCTGGTAATCTGTCTCTATCTCTCTCGCTATCTCTCTCTCTCTCTCTCTCTCTCTCTCTCTCTATCTCTCTCTCTCTCTCTCTATCTCTCTCTCTTTATCTCTCTCTCTCTCTCTCTATACTGATCTATATATATATATATATATATATATATATATATTCATTCATTCATTCATTCACTCATCTTCTACCGCTATAAAATATCCGATCTTCCCTCGGGTCACGGGGAGTCTGTGCCTATCTCAGGCGTTTCTATGGGCATTAAGGCAGGATACACCCTGGATGGAATGCCAACCCATCGCAGGGCACACACACATTCATACACTAGGGACAATTTTCCAAGGTGCCAGTCAACCTACCGTGCATGTTTTTGGACCAGGAGGAAACCGGAGAACCCGGAGAAAAAAAAAACCCCCTGAGGCACGGGGAGAACATGCACACACTCCACACACACACACACACACACACACACACACACACATGGCCGAGACGGGGAATTGAACCCGGACCCTGGCGGTGTGAGGCGAACGTGCTAACCACTAAGCCACACCGTGCCCTTATTATATGTATGTGTGTGTGTGGGTGTGTGTGTGTGTTTCTATATATATATATATATATAGATATATAATATATATATATATATATATATAGATATATATATATATTATATATATATATATATTATATTAAATATATATATAAAAACATAGTATGTGTGTTTGTGCATCCCCGGGTGTGTTGAGGTGTAGATTGGATGGCTGTGGAGTTCCAGCAGGGTCCGGGTGTGTAGGCGCAAGATGGACTTGTAGGCAAGCTGTGAAATGCCGCTGCTGCAGCGTGTAATTCCTCAGGTTATCGTCAGGCCGTATAGGTTGCTCTCTTTTCACTGGAGAAAGGGAGAGAGAGAGAGCTCTTAGCAGTTGTCCCCTGTGACAGTGCAGCACTCGGCCTGATTGCATTACAGGGCTTTAGCACAGCACGACTCGATAGCCTCCGCCTGGCGCCATGCCATCACCGATACCTTCACCGAGCGTAGATAGCGTCTGCATGCGTGTGATTGCATCGAAAGAGAAAGAGACAAGTACGCTTCTAGTGAAATCCCTGCACTGTATGCACGAGTACAACTTTGAAAGGAGTGGCTCGTCCTATCCTATTCGCAATCTCTATCTGCTGCGGGTTCTTCCTTAGTTCGAGCTACTTTTTTTTTTTTTTTTTTTCCGCCTTCGGAACCAGCGATCGACATCCAGCCAGGTCAAGGCAAGGCAATTTCATTTATATAGCACATTCCATACACAGTGGTGATTCAACGTGCTTTACATAAAAGGAAATAAAAATAATAATTAAAAAAAGTAATGATCAACAAATAAATACATTTAAAATGAATTTCAAGAACTGATTTAAAATGAATAAAATAAGATTAGAATTATTAGGAATAAAAATGATGAGAAATAAACACAGAAATGTGCATCCGTCTTTTAGGTTGTTTTGCACACTGTTTTGCTGGACGAGGGGGTGAGCAGGTGTCGCTTACTGGTGTAACATGTGCTTTAACGATAAGGAGATGAAATTTGTCCTGGATGTTTTTTTTTTTGTTCTTTCTTTCTTTTTTCTTCTTCTCTCTCTCCTCCCCCCCCTTTTCCTTTTCAACTTCACAGGAAGGCCTTGAGTATACTATAATGTAGTGTCCAGTCCTTAGTCCTTGTGTCAGAAGTCAGTCTGGTTTTGTTTTTGTAGGATCTATAATTAAGGCGTGCCAGAGTGTGTGTGTGTGTGGTGTGTGTGTGTGGGGGGGGGGGGGGCATTAATTTAAATGTTTTATTAAATTTTTTTTTTTTTTTTTTTTACTATTTGATCCACCGGAGCAGTAACAGGAGTCTGGGCCAGGCCATGACGGTACCTAGAGAACCCACAGCAATGGTGTAAACAAAGTGAAAATGGTTTTGGCCGGCTGCAGTTTCAGCAAGTCGGAGCTCCACTCATGCGAACAGAGACAAGTCAGACGAGAGGAATGTGTTGAATGCGAATGCCATAGCTTTGACGGAGGCATGTGACTGTGTGAGCAACAGAAAAAGGGAGGGGGGGGGTGGCGTTTCATACTAGTGCGAAACCTTGACTATGAAAAAAGTAGGGAAGGCATGGAAAAGGGGCAAGAAAGACCACAGTGTTTTGTGTGTGTGTGTGTGTGTGTTTGTGTGTCCTATGCCTCGTCTCCGATTTCACACTTGTTTTCAAATGGCATTATTCAATCCCGGTCAGATGACTAAATCCGTACAGGCCCTTTGGACGTAATTCTTGACCTTTGGATGGCCTTTTTAGACGAACCCGTGCGCAAAACTCTGTCACGCAGCAGTTATTTTGAGACATTGTTTCTACGTAAGAGCTGCAGACTGTAAACATTGGCAGCGGCGAATGAGGGCCGGAGCGAAGCCCCGGATAGACTAGTTAAGAGCCTATCGATCAATGACCTTGTTTCTATAACACACACATGCGACATGGAAAATGTCTGATATATGGTGGTAGCTTTGACTGAGCTTTATCTACAGCTGCATCGTGTGTGGGTGTGTGTGTGTGTGTGTGTGTGTGTGTGTGTGTGTGTGTGTGTGTGTGTGTGTGTGTTTTGTAAGATAACTTTCTGAAATCTTTGAGTGAATAAACACACCTACTGAAGAGACGGCTGTAAAGTTTTCAATGTGTAATAGTGCTGTGAAATGGCAGAGCTGGATAGGGACAAGCAGTAGAGCAAAGCAGAGCTATTTATAGCACGAGTCATCTTAGTATGAAACCCCGTTAGCATTTAGCATCGTTACACTTTGCTATTGTTGTCCTTTGAGAACTTCATAATAAAGGTTTAAAGAAAGGCATCCATGAGCTCCTGGCAGTTTATATAGTATGTATAAAGGAATGTATAATGTATAAAGGAAATGGGTTTTTAGGCGACCGACAGTTTCTGAATACTTCAAACTATTGGTTTGCGTTAGTTGGTTAGCACGTTCGCCTCACACCTCCAGGGTTGGGGGTTCGATTCCCGCCTCCGCCGTGTGTGTTGCATGTTCTCCCCGTGCCTCAGCGGGTTTTTCCTCCGGGTTCTCCAGTTTCCTCCCAGTCCAAAAACATGTAGGTTGATTTGGCCCCTTGCAAAATCGTTCCTAGTGTGTGAATGCGTGTGTGTCAAAAGAATGCGTGTCTGTCAAAAGAATAACTGTTCATGTATATCGTATGACGCGACACCTGCACACTCCCTCGTCCATGTCAAGTTTTGCAAATTATTACTTTTTTGCATCGTCTAAAAACCACCTCATTCGAGCGGTAAAAATGGCATGCCATACCTGGTATGTCCTGCCTTGATGCCCGAAGACGCCTGAGAGGCACAGGTTCCTCACAACCCGAGAGAAAAGTCGGATAAAGCGGTAGAAGATGAAAGAATGAATGAATTCTTGGTTGCTCCGCCCCAAATCCGAACAAACCAGGGCATTCTTTTGCTCTGCTGCGTCGTCAAGGTCACTTTCTATGCTCCTGCGCCTACTCCAAAGACATGAACCGCTTCAAAAGGTTGCCCTTCTCTGCCGTGTTATACGACGCTAATAAATTACTAAAAGGCAGCCATCGCAGGCGGTATTGTTCGCCACTTATCTAATCACGGCAGGAGAAGTATGTCAAGGATGCTTCATGATGTGTGTGGTTGTTGCTTATCTCCCCTTTGGCATGGCAGTCCATTTCCTGAGTGGCCCCTCTCTCTTCCTTAGGCGTAGAGGTGCAATTAGATCGGTCCTGGCTTTGTGCATGCGATTTGGTGTTATCGCGAGTCGGAGATTGGATTATGCCGCGTTTATTGTCGCAGAGCAAAGAGTTGATGCACTGTATGTACGAAAGTCGGTTGACAAATAAATAGACGGTCTGAGCATCCTATTAGTCCCCTTATAATAGGATGCTTAAACCGTATATTTATTTGTCGACACCCTTTTGGGAAGATATTACACCGGATCTATTGCATTTGATCTTCCATTTAAACTCATGTACAACATGTCTTCACGGAGCTGGCTTTGTCTTGCTGGAACAGGTTTGGGTTTGCTAGTTCAAGTGAGTTTTTCCTCCCTACACTCAGTGACCTCCTGTATCAGGGGTGTCAAACTCATTAGGCGGGTTTCCATTAAACTTTGCGCTAAACTTGGGCGATATTTTCTAAATGTCAATAAAAGAAACTTGCGATAAGTCCAAAAAATGTCGGCAGATATCGGCAGTCTTACTTATATCGCAGCCAATGCGTTAGCCGTTTTTATTATTATTCAGAGGCGTATGCGCTTGTTCTGGGAGGCGATGGTTCGCGATTTCACAGAGGATGTGTAGATGCAGAATTTCCAGATGAACACGCCCTCTTTTTTGCAGCATCACGCCCAATGGAGCAAGTTTCCACAAATAAGCACATAAAGAAACCAGTATACACACTGCAATTGTTAATTAGTTTAATTGATAACTCCGTCTCATTTTCAGTCCACACATACCGAGCCGCCTTCAAAGAATAACTGTTCATGTATATCGTATGACGCGACACCTGCACACTCCCTCGTCCATGTCAAGTTTTGCAAATTATTACTTTTTTGCATCGTCTAAAAACCACCTCATTCGAGCGTAAAAAAATGTTGCAATGTGTTTTTGCGAATTTGACTCGTTTCCATCAGGCATATTTTCAATTCGATGTTTAAAGTTGCGCATTTTGAAGGGAAATGGTCACTTATTGTCTCTGTGGGCCACATCAGCATCATGGTTGGCCAGTTGTAACTATAAGACAGTATATAGGGTTTGATGAGCGACGGCATCTCGTGTGTGTGTGTGTGTGTGTGTGTGTGTGTGTGTGTGTGTGTGTGTATATATATATATATATATATATATATATATATATATATATATATATATATATATATATATATATATATATATATATATATATATTATATATTATATTTTATATTGTGGGAGATTTATCACCAAAACATGCTTTAAAGCAAAACAGCCTTATTTTAAGACAATCATACGCCTTTAAAGCTCTTGAGGGCCTTGTTTGACCCGGTGGGCCTTGAGTTTGACACGTGTGTCCTACACAATTGTATGCCTTCAGCTTTTGAGTAAACGTTTGGGGAAGAGCCACACATGGCTGGAAAAGTCAGGTCTCCTTGTATGTTTGTCCACTGATTTTTATTTATTATTATTTTTGTCTTTTCGAACATGTAACATTGTTCTTGTACTTACTGCGTCTGTTTTCTGTCACATAACACTATTCCTGAAAGCAGGGGGAGTGTCTATGCCTAGTCATCATATAATGCTATGAATATTTGGGGTAAATTCAGGAATTATTTCCCCCAGCCGTTCGGGCTGAACGACATCAGGTTTGTACTTTAATCTTTGGTCAATCTTTTACTCGTATTATAGGGTTTAGGGCTAAGGAGCAAAGCCGTCGGATGTAAGATCTTGTAAGAAATGTCTATAACGGGGAAGGACTTTTCAAGAACATTTTGTGAAGTACTTCGTCACTGATCCGTAATGCGGATAACGAGTGTGGAAAAAGCATCAGAATACTGGGCGGAAAATGCTAATATGATTACTTGGTACAGAGCGTGAACTGCTTTTCGATCCCTCAGGGTCAGAGAGTTTCATCTGTTAAAGGTCTTATGTATTATTTATTTTTTTTTTTTTTTTTTTTTTAAATCCTCCTGTTTTGCACATTGTAGCCAAAAATAGAAATGTAGAAATCTGAGAATATCTTTAAAGCTATTTGAAACTTGATTGATCAATAAAGCAAAGTAAATCACCGCAGTAAGCGGCTAAACCTATGAACAGGCCTTCTGTCAATAAAACTCAATATGTATGATTTGAGAATTGCAATTACAGCATGTGAGAAGTTTGGAAACACAGTTTTTAATGGTTTTTGAGAGATGCAAAATAAACATTTTCTTATCTCTATCTGTCTATCTATCTATCTGTCTGTCTGTCTGTCTATTTCTGTCTCTGTCTGTCTCTCTCTCTATCTCTATCTATCTCTCTCTCTATCTATCTATCTATCTATCTATCTCTATCTATCTATCTATCTATATCTCTCTCTATCTCTCTCCCTATCTATCTATCTATCTATCTATCTATCTATCTATCTATCTATCTATCTATCTATCTATCTATCTATCTATCTATATCTTGGGTTCCTATTCTATCTGTCTCTGTCTGTCTGTCTATTTCTGTCTCTGTCTCTCATCTATCCGTGTCTCTGTCTATCTGTCTTTTTTTATCTCTCTGTCTCTCTGTCTGTCTGTCTATCTATCTATCTATCTCTTCTCTCTTCTATCTCTCTCTATCTAGATCTCTCTCTCTCTCTATCTCTATCAATCTCTCTCTCTCTCTATCTCTATCTATCTATCCTCTATCTCTCTCTATCTCTAATCTATCTCTCTCTCTCTATCTCTCTATCTCTCTCTCGATCTCTCTCTCCTATCTCTCTCTCTATCTCTATCTATCTCTATCTCTCTCTCTATCTAGATCTATCTATACTCTCTATATCTATTATATCTATCTCTCTTTCTCCTATATCTCTCCAGCTATCCCTATCTATCTATCTCTATCTATTTATCTATCTATCTCTCTATCTATATATATATATATGTCTCTCTCTCTTTTAGTGTGTGTGTGTGTGTGTGTGTGTGTGTGTGTATATATGTATATATATAGTATATATATATAGTATATATATATATATATATATATATATATATATATATATATATATATATATATATATATATATATATATATATATATATATATATATATATGTAATATATGTATTGTATTATGCTGGTGCGGTGCCTCGGCAGGCAGCTGTTCCATAATAATGAACAATCCAGCTGACCGTTTGGTCTCTAAATAAATAGCGTTTCGAGATCTTGGACAGATGGGACGCACTCACGACGTGAAATGAAGTCGGTTCTGGATGAGCAAGCCAAAGCGACGGTGGCAAGGAAAAACTCCCTGGGAACCGGAGGAAGAAACCTTGCGAGGAACCAGACTCAATCATTTGGGTTGTTATTGTTGTGTGTAGTTGAGGATGTATATTGTGGAGTGCAGAGGGGGTCTGGATCACTGGCATCTCAGCAGTGGGACATGTACCTCAACGGAGAGAGAGAGAGAGAGAAAGAAGGAAAGAAAAGAAAAGAGAGTGGTTAGTCAAATATAAGCGAATGGAACATGAATTTGTCTCGAAGGCTGTAGCAGTGATTGTAGTGCCATTTGTTAGGAAGTCTTTTGTCTTTGCGATACATCTCATAAATTGGATCTCCGATATTTTATAAATTTTTTTGGATTTTTGGATACTTTTACATTTACGGCATTTGGCAGACGCCCTTATCCAGATCGACTTACAACTGAGCAATTGAGGGTTAAGGGCCTTGCTCAAGGGCCCACTAGTGGCAGCTTGGTGGTGGTGGGGTTTGAACCCATGATTTTCCAGTCCAGAGTCCAACACCTTAACCACTGGGCTTTAACACCTCCCTATACAGTGGGGAAAATGTGTCCTCTATTTTTACCTGTTTTTAAGTGGTGTTTTGGGGTTTGCCATGTTTCCCACAGCACCCCCACACACACACACACACACACACACACACACCTCCACATTCAACAATGTTTTTGTGTTGCTGGAATACATTAGTCGTGCCGCTTCCTAGTCGCCACAAACTTGTTACAGCGGGGATTTGGTTTGTTGAAAGTCTGAAAACCAGAAGAATTTACCATATGACTGATGAAGCCCCGCCCCTTTTGGAAACAAGCTCCTCTGATTCGTCAGAGTTGTATTTCATATTTCCCGAGTGTAATGCTGGGCGGGAGGCGGAGAACTACGGAAGCTTGCTTGTGTCAAACCAAGGTGGATCGTAAAATCCATTTTCGGCGACACAAATCAATCGATAATAACGATTTATCCCTTCCGTCTCCCGAATCGCCAACAAATAGAAAAGAGCAAATGAACGTCAGTAATCATGAGATCCAGGGATTCACACATTGGCTTTGAGTCAGAGGTCATGCGGTGCCAAAGCTTTACACCAGAGAGCCTGAGCGCCAACGTCTGGCTTTGAAATGAGTCATGATATTGGAAGTATTTTATGATCCCAGCTAATATTCTGTCTCTTTCTAATTTGAAACGAAAGCATTGCTGTAATTGAGCGATCTGTGGACAGTTTGCATGCGAGGGGGAGGGACTCATTCGGCACCCGTACAGTTTGCCTGGAGATCGCCGAAGGAATTTGAAGAATGAGGCAGAGTTATCGGACGGAAAGTATTTTTGGGAATGACCGCAGCCCAGCTCATGCGCTGCATAGGAGAGAGTGGTGTTGCGCTTGGGGTGGGTGGAGGAGAGGAACATGGCAGGAGAGAGGAGGTGGCCTGCCTCTCTCTCTCTCTCTCTCTCTCTCTCTCTCTCTCTCTCTCTCTCTCTCACACACTCTCTCTCTCTCTCCCCCCCCTCTCTCGTTATTTTCGGGCCATTGTGTCTACTTCCTGTGGGTCAGGGGTTATTGGAGCAGGGAGTTGTAGCTTGGCTCGAGCGAGAGAGGACGGGAGAACTTCAATAGAAGTTTGAACAGCAACAACTCGTCGCCGGCGTTTTCTTGTTTCGTTTTTTTTTTCTTCCCCGCCTCCGCCCCTAGTCCCGTCAACAATTAATCACAACAGGTAAATACCCCCTTGCATGTCGCAATCGTTTGCCGCGCCAACTTCGGGTTCCTTTTGTGCCGCGGCGCTCCGTCTGCCAGGCGCTATCCTGTTTTTCTGCAGCTGGGTTCTCGATGTCCGTTTTTTTATTTTTTTTTTTCCCCACAAATTTTAGTATCCAGGACGGCAAGAGACATCAGGACAGGGCGCGAATCTTAAAAGTCATACATTATGTAATGCAAAAGCTGTCCCGAGAGTAGCCAGAATACCGGGTCGTGTTTATGGAGAGAGGAAACCTCCTCCTGCCTCGGTCAGTGTGGTTCAGGCTAAATTGCATTAGGTTGTTGGAGAGAGGGAGGGAAGGAGAGAGAGAGAGAGAGAGAAGGGCCGGAGTCATTACACTCCACTGCAGCTTTCCCTGAACCTGTCCAAAATGCCGTGTTTTCACTGGTGTTTACTGGTGTCCTGAACTGAGGTAAGCACGCTGGGCTTTTTACTGTAAACGTTTCCAGTCAAAGAAATGTAATGTGCATTTATTTCGGTTTTATTTTGCGGGTTAAGGTTTTAATTAAGACGATATTGCTGCAGTGTGTGTAAGCAAAGCATGCAATGCTTCTATTTATGTATGATATCCGTACGCCAGTGAGTGTTTGGCGTTAAATTTGGGGCAAAATGCTGGAGGGAGGGGGGGGTGTCTGCTCTATGAAGGAAACACACACACACACACACACACACAAACACACGCACGGATGCAAACATGTCTAAAGTTAGATGTGTCCAGCCGCACAAGTCCAGCTCGCAAGTGTGACAATGGAGGGAAAACAGGAAGTCTTTTTCTCAGAGTGTGTGTTGGGAACAGATGATCAGGAAGATAAAAAAAAAAAAAAAAAAAAAACGCCAACAAAGTGGAAACTTCCAGCCTTCCTCCACAACGTGTGTGTGTGTTAAAAATGACTCTGCTTTCCTGTATCAGAGGTGCATCACTGGACACTGCTCCGGGAACCACAGGAAATGAAGTGCAGTCTCTTAATGCAGCCTGTGTGTGTGTGTGTGTGTGTGTGTGTGTGTGTGTGTGTGGGTGTGTGTGTGTGTGTGTGTGTGGTGTTGTGTTTCTTTTACCCACCCATTTTCAGACTCTCTTCTTAAACGATCAATGGGACACGATGTTAATGTTTAAACCCAAGCCTCTTTTTCTCCTCTGGCTCACGTCGAGCTTGTTCCTCGTTCCTTCCTCTCCCCAGCTGTCTGGTTAATGCCTCACTCGGATTCGTTTCGAGGCACTATGTTCGGCTGTTGACTCGCGAAGGCGAGCAGGAGAGCGAGGTAGTCCCGACCTGAGAGGAGCGAAACAAAGCTTATCCATCGCTCCATATCCTGCATCTCATCCCACGTCGCTTCCTTTCCCTCGCTGTCCTTCACCCTCTCCTATTGCGCGATCTGGACGAGCGCGGTCATGCCGGATTAACCAGCTTTCTCGTGGATCTTCTCGCTCCTCGTTGGCTGAACTTCACCCGTCTTTCAGGTTTCAGCCTTTTTGTAAACGCCAGACTGTGGTTTTGGGAAACTATTACAGGATTTAAATTGTTGGTTTTACCCCTATGTCCCTACATTGTGGGCTTTGGAAGTCTGACATAATTATTGGCTCACATTCACAACTCTTAAAGTGGTAAGTCTTACACCTTGCATGGGCGTGAGTGAGATGAGGGTTATGTCTTGGTATAATGGTTGTTTGGTCTAGAAGAAGAAATTGGCTTTTATTTGTACTTCTTATAATAAAACTCCTGATGGAGTACGGAAAGCGTATTACTTTTAACGTGGTTGCTTTATTACACATGTATGCAAGATATTTGTCCGTGCATTATCTTTTCTTGTCGATTCCTCTGTTTGCGTCTGCTCACTGGTACTGCACTTAAAATATATGGACAAAAAGACACCTGAGGCTAACACAATTTGTGTTTATATCCATTTGCTGTTGTTGTTATAATCTGCCTCTCTTCTCGGTTTTGTGGCGACTCCGTTACAAGTATTATGGTAGTAAAGTCAGGTATAGGTGATGTGAGAGGGCTGTATAGCTGGAGATCTTGCCACTCCAACCCATGTGAGGTATTTCTTGTGTATATCCATGTGAGGTTTATATTGTGTATACCCGTGTGAGGCATTTCTTGTGTACACACGTGAGGTGTATATCCATGTGAGGCATGTCTTCTGTATATCCGTGTGAGGTATTCCTTGTGTATACACATGAGGTATATTTTGTGTATATATCCTTGAGGTATTTCTTGTGTATACACATGTGTAGGTAGGTATTCCTTGTGTATACACATGAGGTATATTTTGTGTATATATCCATTTGAGGTATTTCTTGTGTATATCCGTGTGAGGTATATCCGTGTGTCTTGTGTATGTCATTGTGAGGTATTTCTTGTGTATATCCGTGTGAGGTATATTTTGTGTATATCCGTATGAGGTATATTTTGTGTATATCCATGTGAGGTATTTCTTGTGTATATCCGTGTGAGGTATATTTTGTTTATACATGTGTGAGGTATTTCTTGTGTATATCCGTGTGAGGTATTCCTTGTGTATATCCGTGTGAGGTATTTCTTGTGTATATCCGTGTGAGGTATTCCTTGTGTATATCCGTGTGAGGTATTTCTTGTGTATATCCATGTGAGGTATTCCTTGTGTATATCCGTGTGAGGTATTCCTTGTGTATATCCGTGTGAGGTATTCCTTGTGTATATCTGTGTGAGGTATTTCTTGTGTATATCCGTGTGAGGTATTTCTTATGCATACCCGTGTGAGGTTTATATTGTGTATACCCGTGTGAGGTTTATATTGCGTATACCCGTGTGAGGTTTATATTGTGTATACACGTGTGAGGTGTATCTTGTGTATACCCGTGTGAGGTATATCTTGTGTATAACCGTGTGAGGTATATCTAAATCTCGTGGAGTGGTGGAGCTCAGTTGTTTAAGGCGCTGGTCTACTGATTTTAAGGTCGGAGGTTCGAGCACCGGTATCGCAAAGATGCCGCCCTTGGGTACTTGAGCAAGGAACTGAGCTCCAGGGCTGCTGTCTCATGGCTGACCCTGCGCTCTGACCCCAGCTTCCAAACAAGCTGGGATATGCGGAGAAACAATTTGACTGTTCTGTAATGTATATGTGGCAAATAAAGGCTCTTCTATTCTTCATGGAGCCAGCATTGTTCACAAGGGCCTTTGCAGTATTCCTCAATATTGTGAAGTCATTATTGTTGCATTGCTGTGCTTTAATTTTTCTTCACTTCTAACAAAGTCTAAAAGGAACTCATTTTGTCTGGATGGAATCCGAGACAACAATTGTCAGCACTTGGAGAAGAGAGAGCAGACAAATTAAAAATAGAAGCACATACGAGTCGCTGTTCGAGAGCCTTTCTCATTGCATTATGTGTGGTATTTGAGGAAGGTGAGCCAGGAGCATTGTGCATTAAGGCCTGTCTGCTTATTGCTGAATCATATTGATGGACTTGCTTCTATATATAAGCTCTGTTTTTGGTTCACAACACTCGTGGGTTGGTGAAAACCCCTGTGCACCTCCACGCCTCATTCTGACCTTCTAAAATCCCACGATTATTTATTTATTAGTTCCAGCAGGTGATTTGTTCTAAAACATGGTCTGTTTATGCAGCTGGAGATGTTCTGTAGCCCGTAGAGACCATGTCAAGCAGCAGATGTTTGACACCACCCCCTCCCCACTTCTTCCTTTTATCCTTTTTGTGCCCGATGCCGACTTTGCAGTTTTATGATACTTTGATGTGAGGTCCGCAAACTTCTAGCATTCAAACTCGAGCTGAACTTGGAGGTGGTGAGTTTGATTGCTGCCAAACACACACTTGTGATAGATCGCTCCGCTAGCCGTGTTATCGGATTTCATGGGCTAGTTCGGCCTTTTGGCCTCCTGGCTAAGCTTTTAAGGGCTTGGCCAGGCTTTAATGAATAAAAGAATTGATGCTGGGTGTTCTTCCAGGGATGGACCGCACAGCTGCTCGGGCTGCTCCCAAGTTCACGGTCAGATTCGACGTAGAGCCCATCCCTCCTTTCCTACACTTTCCTACTCCGTTTTTACGCATAGGGAGTTGGTAAAGTGCGGAAACATCACACTGGACATAAATCACCAGTGGCTAGCATTGTTGCTGCTGTTGAGTTCCTAGATCAGTTTGTAAAGAGAACTTTTCCAGAGAAGTATGTTTTTAATCTCTAGGCTACGAGGGAGCTATGAATCACTACGTTTTATGGTGTAGAAACATTTTTCAGCCTAACTTAAATAGGAATGGCCGTAATGGAAAGATTTCTATCGATTATTATACATGCTCATGTAAATCTTTTATTAAAGACATTTAATCAATTAGACCAGCAGATCCCCACGGTACCGGTTTAATGTCAGACGATATTTTCATGGTGTGGCGGATAAATACAACAAAATAAAATGATACTGTATTTTAATGCAGGATGTTTGGTCTCCAAATGGCGAAGCAGTTTTGAAAGCATCATTGCGTCATTAGAGAGCCGGTCGGTCGGCACGTATTATACAGAGTGGGGTTTGGTGCGTGGGAACGACCTGTCGCAATAAATCCATATTTCATGTAGGACTTTGGAAGTCGTGGAGGTGGTGTAGCCCAGTGGTTAAGGTTGTTGGACTCTGGACCGGAAGATCATGGGTTCAAACCACACCACCACCAAGCTGCCACTAGTGGGCCCTTGAGCAAAGCCCTTAACCCTCAATTGCTCATTTGTAAGTCGCTCTGGATAAGGGCATCTGCCAAATCCCGTAAATGTAAGTCGTAGGATCATCTTCTGTCTCCTCACTGACTCTTTTACGCTACGCAAAGAAACTTTCCAAAGACTTTTTTTGTTCATGTTTGTAGCTCGGGGGTTTCAATTTAGCTGTAATGTATTACGTGTTACTCTTTAAGAAGGTAGCCGATGGAGGTAAGTCGTAACCGAGGCAGGAGTGAGTCATAGACAAATGTGGCGGAGAAAATCTAGTAATTTTCCAAAATAAATTGTTCACTGTTGTTCAGAATCAGATAATAAATAAATTAGAAATAGTGTAAGTTATGTATTTGTTCTGTGCGTTGGGGAAACACTATTTTAGACCGTGAAAATATCAGGAGGTTTAAGAACACCTGGTTATAAGTAGCGTATGTTTAATAGTCAGGTGTCCCAGCAATTTCGACCAATCACAATCAAGCGATCCAAGCTGTTGATTTTTAACTGAACTTCTGACCATAGTTGATAGATCGACTCTATTTCGTGTAGTGTATGAATGGTGCTCTCTCTCTCTCTCTCTCTCTCTCTCTCTCTCCCCTCCCCAAGAGATTTGAACCGATTTGCAAATATCAAGTCGACTAGGAGTTCTGATTACTGATATAAACCCAGAATAAAGACCCAAGTATCCTAAAGCCTAAAACCATATTTTCCACTCTGGCGATTTCCCCGTCTGTTCATCGAGGTTATCTAACATCACTAAAATCCCTGGTTCAGTATTTAGTAAAAATGGTGGGAAAGGAAAATCTTCTCTCAGGGCCTCCGTGAGATATTAAATGTCATGTAGACTTTCAGAAGGCCATTGTATGTCAGTATTCAGTGACATTTTACTTACTCATATGTGACACAGTTCTTGGCCACTTGTCTGGCAACATCAGGACCAGACATTCACTCACTCACTCACTCACCTTTTCCACTTTGTTCGGAGTTGGATTGGGACGCCTCCAGTGTTTAGTGCATTTCAGTGTTTTTCTGTCCTTCTTCAAGGGCTCTATATAAATAAATAATAATCACAGATAAGTGTTTGGGGACAGAAATGAACTCTTTCACGTACACATTTACATTTTGTAAGGTTTTTTTTTTTGCAGTTTTTCTCAAATTTTGTCTTTAGGTGTGGCCGATGTGTCGTATATAAATTGAATCTCCGGTTTAATTTTTTTTAGACAAAATTTGGATACAGTAGGGAAAATGTGTCCGCTATTTGTACTTGTTTGTAGTCATTGTTTTAGGTTTTGCCTCTTTGAGGTGCTGGAATAAATGAGTCGTGCTGCTTCCTTTAGTTGCCACAACCTTTAGACAAATTTTACAGCGGGGCTTTGGTTTGTTGAATCTCTGAAGATGCAAACCCCATGCATTTCCATATGAAAACCCGCCCCCTCATGGAAACGAGCCCTACAGATCTCATCTTGGGATTTGTTGTATTTCATATTTCATACAAGTGTAATACACTGTAGATCATTCTAAGATGGAGTAGATCTTACCCTTTGTATGGTAACAAATTCATACCAAAATCTACAAAGTTGAATTGGAGTCTCATTACAAATCCATGTCTGGAAATGTACTAGTCAGTAATTACGCCATTAGGATTTTATAAAAATGCTTAGGGGAAACACCCTTGCATTTTTGTTTTAGAAGTCAAGGAACGTAAAAGTCCCAGGTTACGTAATTCATTTAGAGACTGTTATTGAAACCTAATTGTTTTCAGAGGTCGCAGAGGAAGCCGGAGCATGAGGTGCATTTATAACTTGTTGCTCCTCGAACCTGGCTTGAAAAATAACGTGCACTAGAGCAAATAAACAACAATGTGATTCCAGAATCCTGGCCAACGGGTTTGGAGCGCTGCGATTTCCCAAAAACAAAGCCAACTGAACTCTGAATACCCTCTTTCCCGTTAGGTCCCAAAAAAAAAAAGGTAACTTGGATGTAACCGGGCCGGTTCTGGTAAGGACCGTTCTGTAGAGGATGGAACTGCAGGAATGTTTTGTCCGAATGGAGAAATAACTTGGGAGACTGGAGTGACGAGATGAGAATACTTCGCATTTTTGTGGTCCGTCTTGTTCATAACGGGAAGATCCATATCCGCTTTGTATAAGTGAATGAAATTCTTAGAAAAGACACTTAAAAGACACACATGCGATTGGAATGTGCGATCGGAAATATCACCGATCCATCGGGAGAGATTTTTTAATGAATTGACGTCCCAACTTCATCCATATTTTACTGAACACAATTCCTAAATCCACCATGATTCATTGTTTTTAGATTGGGTATGTGTTTCCTACATTACTGACCATGAGGGTCTACCAATAGTGGTGCAGTAGGATTTAGTTCTCATTTCATGTCGACCCAGAGTGAACAATGATTCAGTATTTCGCCCGTTGCCATATCACCGTGTAGCCCAAGACTGGTTGCCCTATGAAGATAAGCCGGGTTGAGATCCTGTTAGTATGTAGATGTAAGACCTCCTGGGAAAACTAGGTTGCTGCTGGAAGAGGTAATGTTGTGGCCAGCAGGGGGCGCTTACCCTGCGGTCCGTGTGGGTTGTAGCACCCCGGTACAGTGACTGGTCTTTCGGACGAGACGTTAAACCGAGGCTCTCTGTGGTCATTAAAAATCCCAGGATGTCCTTCGGGGGGAAAAAAAAACTAAAGAGTAGAGGCGTGTCCTCGGCATCCCACCCAATTTTGCCCTCTGACCATAACAGGCTCTTACCCGTCTCCATATATACTGATTGACTTCTTCTTTCCGTCTTCTCTCCACCAGCTTAGTGTGGTGGGCGTTCTGACGACACTATGGCTGTACACTGGTGGCGGAAGAGGAAATCCCCCTCCCATAACTTAAATTGCTTTGTATAGCATCGTATATATAGTATATATATATATATATATATATATATATATATATATATATATATAAACTATACAAAAGATAATAAAGAACCTATGAATATAATAAAAATATAAACTATATACCTGATATAACTATATATATATATATGATATGAGATTTCAATCCCCTACACACATTCCCTGAATTAATACATTATTATTCACTCCTCATGTCCTTGTACTGACCAGCTCCTTCCAAAGAAGCTCAAATAGAATAGTCTAATTCTTGGGTGTTTTTACCAGTGGTCTCTGAAATTGTAAAATCCTTTTACGACATAATTAATCGACAATAACGATTAATCGCCCAGCTCTGCATTTTATACATTAGCTGTCCGACGTTTAGGTAACGTATTATGGAAGTCGTGTCATCAATTTTCTTCCTGCGGCCACGTTCCGATACTTTTTTTTTCCTGTACTCAACCCTCCCCCCCCCCCCCACCCCCACGTACTCCATGGAATCATTACAAGTGTCAGTTTCTTCTATTGGATGTCGTCGTATCTGCACCACAGCGTTGCGATATCAGTGCAGCAGAAAACCACTAATCTCCAAAATGGGATAACGGAATTAGCGGCGGAATTGCTCAACACATCCGAGAAACAGTTCAAGAGCAGAAAACCACTTAAAATGGGATAACGGAATTAGCGTTTGGCAATTCAAGATAAACTTTTCGTGTTTTCCTTTAAGAGGGAACTACGAGCCCATGATGACCCCGCACAGGAAACCGTTGCAGGGAGAAAACCCTTCAATTGCAATAAAACGGCAGCCCTCTCTCCTCATAAAACCACATGTTTACCACAAACCATATCTGCTAGCTTGTGTTGGACTAGACATGCTAAATGCTAATCACCCTCACATGCTTCTCTAAAGAACATCTCAACGGTTAGACAGGTTGTTTTTTTTTTTTTTTTTTTTTTTTTCATTTTATTTAAACGTTCTTCTCCATGGTAATGGATTGATTTTATTGATTTTATTATTATTTATTTTTGGAATATTTGCTTGTTGTTTTGTCTCTCTCCCACTCCTTTTTGGACGGTGGCGGAGGTGTGAAAGTGTTGCGAGGCTGCCAAGGCGTATTGAGAGCAGCCTGGGTGAGGAGATTTCTCAGCCCAGTTACAGCTCTAATGTAATAACCTCGGAGGAGCAGGGCGAGCCAGCTGGTCCCTACATCACGCTTTGTCAGTGTTTACACGCCGCTTGCAGCAGGTCAAAGCATTGCACTCGTACACCGAGTGTAGGGGTGTGGTGGGTGTGTGTGTGTGTGTGTGTGTGTGTGTGTGTGTGTGTGTGTGTGTGTGTGTGTGTGTGTGTGTGTGTGTGTGTGTGTGTGTGTGTGTGTGTGTGTGTGTGTGTGTGTAACACGACAGAGACGAGGTGCTGACCTCCAGAACAGGATTCAGTCGTACAGAAGCAGGGTTTACTCGATGCTTATGAATAATTCTCTGGTGGAGATTTGTTGGATGATTGGACTGTAATAAGCTGCAGAATGGAAATAAATAAATAAATAAATAAAAACAAATAAATAAAACACTGTGTAGGCTGATGTTATGTACATCCCTCATGTGCGACGGATAAAAGATACAATTTAAAGGATAAAATTTTAATTTACTGTCTAATGGCATTTTTTTTAAATGCCTTTTTGTTGTAAATAAATCCGTCTGTCAAGAATCTTTTTGATTCTCTCCTCTCTTTTCTGCTGTTGTTCCTGTTCCCCCCCCCTCTGTCTCTCTCCCTCTCTTTTCTTTTTCTGTTGCTTTCTTTTTTATTCTTTCCTTGTCCGTCTCTCTTTCCTGACATGTTCATGTCTCTCTCTCGCTCTCCGTTTCTTTCTCTTTGATTCTCTCCTTGTCTGTTTATCTTCTTTTGTTCTCTCTCTCTCTCACTCTCTCTACCTTATCCTTTCTTATTTTTCTCCCTCCCTGTCTCTTTCTCTTCCATTTTCTGTTTCTTTCTTTTAATCTTTCCTTTTCTGTCAATTTTCTTCAGTTTTCATCTCTCTCTCTCTCTCTCTCTCTCTCTCTCGCTCTCTCTCTCTCTCTCTCTCTCTCTCGTTGATTCTCTTCTTGTTTATCTCCATCACACACAAATATGCACACATTCTCATTAATTTTTCTCTCTTTCTTAAATTTCTCTCTGCTGTGTATCTGTCCTTCCCCCCTCTCTCTCTCTCTTTTTACTTTTTCTTTTACTCAGATCCTGTATGTCTCTTTCTGCTGTTGTTCATATGTTGTCTCTCCTACTGTCTGTCTTTCATGTGCTGTTCATGTCTGTCTTTTTTTTTTCCCTCTGATGTACATCTGTCTTATCTCCCACCGTTTCCTCTCCCCCTCTTTTTTCTGATTTTCTCTGTCTGCCCCTGCTGTTGTTTGTCAGTTCTCTCCCTCTCTGAGACGTAATGATGACTTTAGAAGGAAATAGAGAAGTGACAATAAGATTTGTGCATCCATTGTGTACGTTTTCCATTGTTCGTCAGTTCTCTCTTTCCCTCTCTGAGAAGTAATGATGATTTTAGAAGGAAATAGAGAAGTGACAATAAGATTTTATTTTATTTATTTATTATCATTTTTTAAACCCTCCACAGCAAGAACAGGGTGAGACAAGAACAACTCTCGTCCTGAACTTTTGTCTGTTTTAGAAACATCAACCTGTTTTTTCAACCTCTTTTCTTAAAAAAAAATGCTCTGATCTTAAATATTGCAGAAGAAAAGAAAACGATTGATATCTTTTTCTTTTTCTTTTTCCCATTATTCCCGCTGTCTCTCTCTCTCTCTCATGTTTTATGTTTTATTTAATTTATTTATTCTTTTGGAGTAAAATTATGTTGTACCACAGGGGTGGGCAATTGTTGTCCATACCCCCCCCCCACCCCCTTCCCAAGGGGCCACATGAGAAACCTGAACTGTGTCCGATGGCCGAACCAACAGTAACCCGAGATGAGGTGTTTGATATTAATTTTCTCCACCTGCAAAGAGCGCTAAATGATATCAATTTCATTATGCTACCGCTAATCTAAACAATAAGGAGATTCTCTCACAATAAAAGATATGCAATTGTGGGCTGAAAAGTCATAAACAGGAACAACCATAAATACAAGCATGTCATTTTACGTAGCTACGTAGTTGTTTTGCAAGTATGAGCCATTAGCAATGCAATATGCTTTACATTGTACGCCTTGAACACGGCGACCCCGCGCATCACAAACGAACGCTGTAAATAAATCATTTTGCACTCCGTGTGCTGTTAAAATCAAATGTTCGCTATCAAACTTCCTTTTTTCCACATTGCGTATTTTTATGTAAATACGCGCGGACCTGTCACCTGCGCATGCGTCCGTACAGAAATAAATACTCTCGATGTAAAAACAGCACAGCGCGCATGGTGTAAACCAGTTAGTGGTGTTTAGAAAGAATCAGTATTATTTTTTTTATTTACATTTCTTATTTGCGAGTGCCGGGCAGGAAGCGTCAACGGGTGGTAACATCTTTTTTGGACAACCCTGTATAAAGGTCATTGTTGAGGTTTTGACGTTCATTCATCAGTCATTCATCTTCTACCGCTTTATCCGATCTTCCCTCGGGTCACGGGGAGTCTGTGCCTATCTCGGGCGTCTATGGGCATTAAGGCAGGATACACCATGGATGGAATGCCAACCCATCGCAGGGCACACACACCACACACACACACACACACACACACACACAGAAAACCACACACACATTCATACACTAGGGACAATTTTCCAAGGTGCCAATCAACCTACCGTGCATGTTTTTGGACCGGGGGAAAACCCGGAGAACCCGGAGAAAAACCCCCTGAGGTACGGGGAGAACATGCAAACTCCACACACACATGGCCGAGACAGGATCAAACCCGGATCTTGTAGGTGTGAGGCGAACGTGCTAACCACTAAAACACTGTGCCCCGTGGTTTTGACGTTGTATGGTTTAAATAGTAATGGTTTGAAGAGGGGGGAAAATAATGCCCTCTCTCTCTCTTTACATTTCTAACTTTTGTTCTCTCTTGAATTCCGTCCTCGTGTTCTCTCTCTCTCTCTCTCTCTCTCTCTCTCTCCCCCCTCACTTTTTGTTCATCTGCGCTCTTGTTTTCCGGAGCGCGTGAAGGTAAACCCGGCGGTTCGTCCTCGGCAGTTCGTCAGAGCCGTGTTCAGAAATACGCAATGTTCTTTGGCCATTCAGTGCTCAAGGCCAGCGGTGGCTCTTGCGAAATCAAAGATTTTATTCTTTGTAAGGAAAACACGAAGGCGAAAGCGGCACCGATGGCGTCGAGGGAGGGAAAAAAAAAAAGAGAGAGAAGCCGCCACTCACCGGTCTCTCCGCCGCCGTGACCTTTAACGAGGCCGGTCCATTTGCGCATCTGCCTCAGTCACGCTGCCTCTACGGGCTGTCTTAGGACGTGTGAAAAGCGGACGTAAAAATAGACACAGATGTAAAAAAAAAAAAACTAACTTTTTTTCTTATTTTTTAAGCGAAAACAAAGGGCGATTATTCTGGCGGTTTGAAAAGACACAGAGGCGCTTTTGTGGCCCCTCCTTATCTGTTCCCCCCCTTTCGCCATGCACCTCGTCAACCCGGCCTCGGTGGCCAAAAACTCTGACGCTGTGGAGCGAGATTCTTTTAAGAGCATCATTGTTCCTCCTACAGCTTGGGGGTTTTCTGCGCTCCGGCTGGCCGGTGTGGTGGTGGAGCGGGGTGTGTGTGTGTGTGTGTGTGTGTGTGTGTGTGTGTGTGTGTGTGTGTGTGTGTGTGTGGGGTGATGGTGATGCGCACCATAGACCACAGGGATGAAGATGATGATGATCATAGGTGACAATGACATTGACGATGACATTTCACAATTGACAGTATTGATAGGAATATTGAGGCACCACAGGGAGATTATAAAGGCGTTATACATGCGTCATAAGGAAATGTAGATTTTTCTACTTTTATTTTGTACTTCTGTTTTCTTTTAAAGCGTCTCGCAAAGCCTCTGTATAGTGTTTACGCCACTTATTTCTTGTGTAAGTGGGGAGATTGGGGAGGCATTCAAGAAACAGTAATTATGAGTCTTTGAGCGACGTTTGGACGCGTTTAAAGGTCTGATATGACGCATAGACTTGCGCTTGATTTAAACATTTATAATGACAACATCTTGGGTCTTTCAGAGCGCACAACGGCGCAAATTACACTGCAAAAACACCACTCAAGAGAAGGAAAGTTTCTAGTCAGGAAATCTGATTGGTCTTGTTTTAACAATAAAATAGAAGGAGCAGATTGGATAAGATTATTGTGATTGTTTTGAGATTAATCATTAATTATTTATTATTTAGCTTTCTTAAGTTTGTAAAGCTCAGTTATATTTTCAGTGCACTGACTGCTATGCTGCTATACACTGCTTTTTAATGTTTTACTTGCTTCCATTTAAATAAAAAAAGAATATATGCACACACACATACAGTGTATATATAGACTGTTTTACCATGTTCACTACTGTTTTACCATGATCTTATCTAGCACTTAGGGATGTAAGGGTATGAAAATTTTATATCACGATTATAGTGAACAATGTTGTCACGGGTATCAAAATTATCGCGGTTAATCACACTGAAAACACTTTCATAAGTTTTATACGTGAAAATCAACCAACAACAAATATAATACAATTTTTAAGCATGAATTGACATAGTTAGTTTGTGGGGGGGGGGGGTTGGGTTCCTTGGAATTTCGCTCTTTTCCTTCGCTTTTAAATATCCTACTCCCGTGCGCATTTCACCTTCACTTTTGAATTTGCGGCAATCGCCAATTTGGCGCCAACGCGTCAATAAACAACAATACAGAGGAAAAAACACCTATATGAAACAAAGAACTTTTATTAATAGAACGAATAAAAATACACCATAATATATAGGCTGAAAAAACACCCCGGAAAATCAGCAAACTACGGTGTGTAACGAAGCAAGTAACAGTAAATAAATATAATAGTAATAATAGTAAGCAAATATCACGTAGCCTATTTTTAAAACGAATAAAATAGGTCTAAATATGTTTTTTAAATACGGTAAAACCAAATTACTCGCGTTTCCTTCGGGTGCTGCCACCTTCGGGTGCTGTCACCCAGTCAAACGTTGCAGATTGCTTCGTCGACATTTTCAGGTTCGCGGTCCTTGCGTTTGGTTTGAATCCAGAATCCTGCCGAATAGGCACTTTGGCGGTGCGTTTTGAAACGAAATCGTCCGTCCTCCTCTTTCTTGTCAGTCAGCAGTGACTTAATCCCGGTATAACCGCGAACGCCGCCCATCAAGGCGAGCCTAATAGAAAAATAGGTAATAGAAAAACAAGATGGCGGTAAAGAAAAGCCTATTCCGATCCATATCAGGAAGTAACGTTTTCCTCTCAGAGCAGCGCCGTTTGATTCCTCGAACCTGCACTCCAGGAAACCTCACGCCGGCATTTAGAGGGAAAGGCAACTTTCTTTCCTGATTATCACTTAAGCCCGTGTGTGCTCAGCGGATCAGGCTTGTTTGCTTCTTGTGGTCTCCATGAAGAGCTCCGTATCAAGGGGTTGTTTTTATTCATTCATTCATTCATTTATTTATTTATTTTAATTTTAATTAATTATTTTTATTTATTTTTATATTAACAGGATTATTGTTTTTTGAAGCCACAGAGATGAGAAGCACTCGTGGAGTGAATCTTGTTTGTGAGTGAGTGAGTGAGTGTGTGAGTGAGTGAGTGAGTGAGTGAGTGAGTGAGTGAGTGAGTGAGTGAGTGAGTGAGTGAGTGAGTGAGTGAGTGAGTGAGTGAGTGAGTGAGTGGGCGGGCGGGCGGGCGGGGGCGGCGAGCGAAGCGAGGGAGGGGGGAGGGAGGAGAGCAAACTGTGCTGCTTTATCCCGTTTTCAGTTAACTGAGATTCAGACTCCATTTCACTGTCCGTTCACTACTTGGAGATTTTTATCTTTCAGCACGCGGGTTTAATTCACTTCCAGTCTAATTGAGGAAAGGAATAAACAGATAACGTGAAACACTGAACCTGTTACCTGATCTTTCGTTTGTATTGAGCGTTTTGTAGCACCGTGGTGTACCGAGCGGAGCTGCCTGTTCCATATCCGCTTTACATTACTGCTGAGGCCAGTAGGAAACTACCGTCACACCTTGACAGTGCTGGGATTTGAGCTTATCCCTTTCTGATCCAGAGTCCAATTCCTTAGCCACGTAGCTGCCACCTCGCTGTGGTGATAAATAACAAATACTCGTATTTACATGGAATTCTACTGTTGTCGAATGCTTTTAGAAATACATTTGTATAAGATCGCATGGTCAAATCCCACCACCGAGCTGCCACAAGCGGACACTTGAGCACGGCCCTTAAGCCTTAATTGCTCATTTGTAAGTCACTCTGGATAAGGGCGTATGCCAATTGCCATAAACGTAAATGTGTCTATCTGTCTATCTTTATATTTCTTTCTGATGATTTGTAAGTAAAAGCTGCATTCCTGTCTGTCTATCTCTTTGTCTGTCTCTTTCTGTCTGTCTGTTTGGGGAGGTGGGAGGTTAAGGCATAGGTCTCTGGACCGGATGATTGCAGGTTCAAATCCCATCACCGAGCTGCCACAAGTGAGCCCTTGAGCAAGGCCCTTAACCCTTAATTGCTTAGTTTTAAGTCACTCTGGGAAAGGGTGACTGCCAAATACTGTAAATGTCTTTATATTTCTA